>JAGPOW010003395.1:23835147-23859136 GCA_030014935.1 Caiman crocodilus
CCCGCTGGCAAAGGAACGGCAACCGAACTCGGAGCGATGCTTGTAAATTACTCTGTAGCTCTTGTTTCCATCCAAGTCAAACCTGGGGACAATCAGGCTTCTGTCAAATGTGACATCTATTTACAGCCTAAGAGTGGTACGAAAACAAAACCCTTATCAGATGGACCACTGAAATGCTTCAGGTTTGGGGTTTTTTAGGAAATTTCAAACCATGCAAGTTCCATTTGAGGAACATATCTGATGACTATTTGACCTCACAGACATGCATGTGAAGGGGGAAGGGGTGGGCTGCTTCAATCCAGTGGAAGTTTTACTGCTCTCACTAAACCAACCAATGTGTCGTAAGACATGACTAGTGTTGGCAGAGCAAGTTAATTATGGCTAGATATGGCAGGAAATATTCTTGTCAAAGTATGGAAGAGTGGGGACTGAGAAAAGCTGAGCCGTCCTAAAAGCAGGCAACAGCTTCCATAATGCCTAAACACAATGAGGACTAGTTCAGGATATGATAAAGCCAGGACTAAAGGGCTTAACAAAATATCAAGAGATTTGTCTCTGATCCCTTACATCCTTCTAATGTTCCATTTCATTCTGTGTAACGAACAGACGTTTTCTGTGTAATTCATTTGCTGAATTGATCTGCTGATGATGTTTAAAGTTTCCAAACTAGTTTACCAAAACTATTTGACCTTTAGTAGAAACAGTAAAATGAGAATGCAGAACAGTGATTCATTCACTAAAGAATTATTTATATACCTCAAATGTGTTTTTCATTAAAAAAAGATATTTATTTATACCATACATACTTCAAAACAGTGTTTTTTTCTGTAGATCGTCAGCAATTTTTGTTTCCTTTTTTTAAAATTTCCATCTTGCTTGATTCCTAATTGCTTGGGATTATGACAAGACTGCAGCACAGATAACATTACAAAGGTTCATGTGTTTTAGAAGATGCACCTTTACTGTTCTAAATTCCCTCTTTCAAAACCATACTGAACACACCGCATAAAACAAAGCAAAGCAGATCTCTCCATTCCATTTAACAAAAGTAAAGAAATTAAGATTTGGGGAAAAGATGAAATAAAAATTTAAAAAAATCAGCCAAAATTGCTCAGCTTTTTGTTGTACCCTTTTTTGTTAAGACATACCAGACGCGAAGTTTTTTAATATGGTTTCTGTGGAATTCACAAACATTTTCCGTCTCTACACATTGTGCAGAAGTGACCAGAAACTGGCCTTAAATAAGAAATATCAAGGGAGCTATCTAGAATCTCTTTAGAAAGATTTTTAAAAAAAATTTATTGTCTACAAACCAAAATACTAACTTATTCGCTCTTGACTCTCTCTTACTCTTAGAAATGATGAATAAAAATAAACCTAAATGGGGGTGGGGGAACAGAGACAGTGGAATCCATATGAACAGCTTCCTTTTGATAATTTAACAGGAACGAGTGCTCGCATGGACATAATATTAGAAATGATCGAAATGCACAACAGATCAAAACAATCTGAAACAAAGGAGCATTTCTGACTCGGCATAGCAAAAGAAATGTTCTAGGCCATTAAATAGAGAAAAGGAATACATTCTCTTTGAGAAAGTATTGTACACTGAAATATTACTTGGTTTAAAAAAAAATCTACAACACACCCCTTAATGGTTTTGGCTGTAGGCTGAACTTGAGTAAATATCATCATTCAGTCAGTATGTTGTGGTAACTTAGGCTGCCAGTGCGGTTTACCAGTTCAAGCAACATGTGTAAACACCGGAAACAAAAAAGATTTGGAGAGCAGCCTCTCCCTCTTTCTCAACTGCTTGCTCTTGCTCTCTCTCTCTCTCTTCTTGGATTTACTTTCATTCTTCTTTGACAAACCATGTGGGTGAAACACAAAACATTAAACAAACCAGAGATCCTTTTTTGGCCTCTAATTTATCTAAAGGGAAAGTTACCCAATAAAAAGTCCAGCACGTGTTTTCAGAAATTCCTCTGCCATTAATGTCTTTTGATTGCTTCTATAAAACACATCTTAATCATATGACAGCACTTTCCATTGCAAATAAGACAACTTCACGGAAGGACAGAGCTAAGACTTTTTTTTCCATATATATTTTTTTAAACACCACAGGAGCCCAGGCCTTGCACCAAACTAGATTTACTGTACCTAGCTTTGTTCTGCAGTAAGTATTTGAGGCATCACTAGCCTGAAATATTATCATGGATCAGGAAAAGGAAGGCCTCCACTGTGTCACGCCACATCATTCTGGGCATAATTCTGTTTTTTTCTTTTATTTAACATAACACGTGAGAATAAGGATGCAGTGGTGACTGTAATAACATTCAGCACTTGAAAAAAGCACCAAGAGTTCTTTATATTCTCCCACAGCACTTTTCTTTTGGTCACAAAATCTCAGCCTGTGGTGATGGTAACTAATTGTATTTTCTTTCTGAAAACTTGTGCAAAATTGGCACTTTTGTATTAACACTAAACACTAATACTTTCTGTTTGGCATTCATGCCCCATACTGACCAGATCACTTTTATCTAAGTGTATTTTTTTTAAAAGACACTTATTGAAAGTATGGCAATAGTTTAAGGAAAAAAAGCATGGATATTATTACACGTCCCCTTGTAGTGTATGAAAAAGTGCATGACTGTATTTATGTAATAGTACAAGACAAAAAAACTGTATCAGATTAGGTACTGTAAAGCATGCCAGCACCTCTGTTTTACTTATATATTATAAGCAGGTAGTTAAAACAAGACCGTGTTTCTTTTAAAAATGTGCATTAAAGCTAACATAAATGAACAGAGCTAGCCAGCAAACTATTTCTTCCTGCTTGTCTAACAGCTGGATGTAACTGTAAAAATTAAGCAAAAAACATAAGAGTTAAACCACCATCAATACAATTGTTTTACATCATAGGCCTTTCTGGGCTCAATATATATATATACAAGTGTAACAGCCATGCTTAGTAGAAGGTTCTCCCAAAGGCTTAAAGTACACAAAGACAACTAAGAAGCTTTTTTTTCTTTTTTCTTTTTCTCTGTTTTTTTTGTTCCTTTTTTCTTTTCTGTTTTTTTTTTCTTTTCTTTTTTCTTTTTTTCAGGCAACAGTTATGGGCAGAACAAATTGTCTCTTTGGAGATGACCAAGAATTTTATAACAAAAATGGGCCTGATTGCAAGTTTCATGTGGTTTCATTAAGGATATTCACCCCTAGGTTAATGACCCCGCCCCTCCCTCTCAACCCTGAAAATAAACCAACAAAGGAAAAAGAAAAAAAAAGCACCTGGTATTTTTCTTTCTTTTGTTAAAAGAGAAAAAAGATTATATATATATATATGTATATTTATATATATATATTTTATATATATATATATATATATATAGACTGTATATGGCAGTTCAAATGTGATTGGCCCTCCGTGAGAGCTGGCATTTGCCGTGTCCACGTTGGAACTAATCTACTGAAACAAAAGGAATGTTTTTATGCAGGTTAGGGTTCTGACTGTGCCGATTTCGGCTGCGGACAGAGGAGAACATCATGTTGCACCCAGGGACTTTGCACTTGTGCATTTCTCGTAAGTGCACTGTTTTATAGTGCACCCTGAGAGTCCCTTTGTTGCTGTACATTTTGTGGCAAATGTTACACATTATCCCACCGTTGCTCACTGAAACACTGTTGAACATGAGGGATCCTGGAACATCAGCACCCATACCTACAGCTAAGGTAGGGTTGTCCGCTTTGTGGGCAGATTCCCCACTGTCACTTGCTCCATCAACATCATCTAGGAGAATCCCCTCATCGCTTCCTGCATCGGATTCTCTTGACGAATGGATACTGCTGCTAGACTGGATGCTGGAAGTGGTGCTCAGGTCTAGGACCATATAGTCTTCAGACATGCCCCTTCCATACCCATTCATATGGGAATCCTCAGTACCAGCTGGCGAGGATGTGTCTTCCCTTATGTCAAGACCCATTTGATGCTGGGCACCATATATCTTCACCAAAAATTCGTCACGGAGGTCCTTACTAAGAGAGGGCTGAGAAGTGTCCAGTCCCATGTCATCCAGTTCTTTGGTCAACAGTTTACGGTGCAGGTTTATGTTAGCACTGTGTCTGGGAAAGGAAGAGGGAAGGGAAGAAAGGAAAAAAATGTACAGTATTTGTGATTAAGTGTACAGTTGCCAAGCACCCAACAAAGCATACATTTATGATTTAGCAATAATTCATAATGAGAAGCTTCTGCAGCCCCCTGTTTCTTGGAAATTTCATCAGTCTTATAATGGAAGAATTTGCAAGTAAATGACCAGTATAAAACAAAATGAACAAAAAACAAAAGCAGAAACAAACAATCCCTCCCCCTGCAAAGCCCAGCCCCCACAGACAAAACAGACACGCACAAAGCCCCATCTCACTTCCTTTTCCAGGTACTACTGTTCACCATTGGCCTCAGCAATAGCTGCAGCCCTTACACTTGAAATTTAGAACACACACCAGGCTAATATAAATCTTACATGCTTTTCTTGTTTGTTGAATTACTGTTTTCCTGTCCAACAGTCCCATTTAAAAAAAAAAAAAAAGTAGTAATAGAAGTAATAGTAGTAATAATACAGTGCAGGAGGAGAACAAGAGCAAGACAAGTGGGCGGATCACAGTCACAGGTCCTGATTCTGATCCCTCTAATACCTGTGCAAATTACAAATCAGTGGACTGCAAGGGCATTCGGAATCAGGCCCAGACATGATGGAAAAGCCTTGATGGGGATTAGGAATACAAGTCCCTCTAAAAGTAATTTAGATGTTGCTAAAAATCTTACCCAAAGTCACCTATTTCCTCCTCCTGTTGGATTTGTTCCAAAGCTTACTGCTGGGATTAGGGCAGTTTTTTGGAAGGGGGGTTTTGGGGATTGGGGGTGGCAACAAGCAATAGAACTTCCATAAAAGCGATGTAGGCTTTGGCCCCAAACACTTAAGCACGTGCTTAGCTTTAACTACATGTTAAAAGTCAGTGGGACAGTTGAGGCTTTCCCAGATTTCAGAGGACTTCAGATCAGGCCCCCAGAGCTAAAAGGTAAGCATATTCTTAAGTGCTTGGCAGGATTAGAGCCTTTGTCATCACACAGCAGAGATATGTGCAATGAAACAAGGCCTGAACTTGGTAGCTGTGCAATATAACCTACTGTTTTAAATCCTTTTTACTCTCCACTTTTTATATTAGCCTTTTACTGATCCGATACATTTTAAATGCAGTAGAACCTCACCAATTAGCATGAATGACAGAAAAAAACCTCCTAGAATAACTGAATTTTCTGAATTACTGAGAAAACCAACACACTTGATAAATATCAGGGAGGATTCATTACAGAATATGCTATTTTGGTAATGTTAATTTTAATTATGATACTGGACATGAAGTTTTAGATTCTATAAACCTTCAGGTATACCACTTTGATTTTAAGTAACTGCTAAGATGCAGGATGAAAACAACTGGATGTCAAATCAGTGACGTAAGAATTAGTGACGTTCTACTGCCTCACATTTTTATTTTGCAAACTCAGGGACAGAACTTGCAATTGATGACCTGATGGCTCTTCTTACCCATTATAAATTGCACATCAGAGACCAAAATGTGTGTGCATGGGAATTTTAATAAAAAGAAAATCTGATTCACAAAAAAGATAAGAAGTACTGGGTAAAAACCCGGGTGGCCAAGGCACATAATAATGAACCAAAATTCTCTCTGTGGAGCGACAGTAACGTTAAAAGAAAAAAAAAAAAGAAAATTTGGATCGGATACTGGCAGCAATACCCAATTGGAAGCTTTTGCTTTTAGAAATCTCTCAAGAGCACACCTCTCAACCAGCTGAAGACATAAATATGGTGCAGTGACACAATGTGGGTCAAATGCAAATGTAGAAAGATAAACATGGCGTTGGGTTCATTTCCATAATTTTCTTTCACGTATTTCAAGATTAATCATGTCTGTTGTACATGATCTACAGTGATAAACATGAAAAGTTTGAGATGGAAATGATCATTCATTTGTCTGCAAGTGTAGGTTACTGCTCCCAAAATGGGGATGGATTGGGTATAAAACTGAGACTGCACTTCATTTTTGTCTGACCAAGTCTGCAATGGATTCAGGTAAATTTGGGTTCAAAATGGAGGATTTTTCTCATAATGAGAGACAGTTGAGAGGTATGTCCAAGGGCAGAGAAAAGTGGATAGCATTTATTGTTCTATTCCCACATGGGAAACACTCTTTCCACACAAGCAAGAATAGCACTGCTGCTTTTGGTAGGCACAGAGGCATATTATACACATCCCCACACTGCACTTATGAAGGCTGAGCTTACCTTGTGATAAGATCAGCTTTCTAATCTTTTGCTAAATCGAGATCACAAAGAGAGAGAGAGAGAGAGAGAAGAAAGAGAGAAAAGAGAGAGAGAGAGAGAAAGAGAGAACAAATTCACATTCCAATCCAGACATATCTGGTTAAAAAAAAATGAAATCTTAAAACAACAAAACACAGATAAAAAAAAAGTCTTGATCATGAGATCATTTTCAGTCAGCCATCATTTCACTTATACTGCTATCCTGATGGAAACTGAAGCAACCACACAACCGAAAAGCATAAATCAAATTAGACAAAGCAAATTCACGGCATCATCATCATCATCATCAAACGAGTTCTAAACAGATGCATGCAGTGTGCACATAAATGAATGATAAACAGAAGTAGTCCCTATATTCCTTACTTCTACACTGTTGTTCTTTGCCTTCCTGGTGTCAGATGGCATAAGACTCCAAGGGGAAGTTGCTAAGCCTGGTACAGGAAATGCTTACTGTCAAAACCTGTATATGCTGACAAGTAGCTATGGTAAGAGTTATTGCATGAGTGTAAAAGCGTGGTTTTGCTTATCAGCATAACACTAACTGCCAACTACTTCACTTCATGAAGTGTTCTTGTGTGTTGACTTACCATTCTTCCCCCACTCCACTCCCCCTTGATTTCACACTCAAAAGAATATGGGAATTTGCTGCAGTGTAAAACTAGTTGGGTTAACTGTAGCTGTCTGTTGTTTCTCACACATCTGCACTTACTATTTCCTCGATTTGCTGCTGAGAAAACAGCAGCCAGATGTGTAGTGAAAATAACTTCAAAATCATTGAATGAAGAGATAAGAATAAATTAACATGGTTAAAAAGGATGCACTAAGTCTCCAAATGGAACGATGCCTTCCTGCAGATGACCTGTGAAAAGACACAAGCCTGCTGATGTTGTGATAAGGAGAGATGCCTCCTTTATTCAATTCTCACGTACGGCAGTGGCAATCAGTAATCTAATTAAACTATGTACTAGCCCTTAATATCTGTCAGGCAAACGATGTGCAGAAATGTGTGGACAAGTTCTGGCACTCTGTTCAGCTGTGTCCCTTTTCCGCTGTCAGCAGTACTGTTGGATTCTCCTAATATAATTACATTGATTTTTATTCAATTAAGTGCCATTCCTAGCTTTAAAAAAAAAGCTACTTTATCAATTGATTCAGGTGTAATGCAATAATAAAGATGAACTCATGGCAGTGCATTAGCTCTGCTGTTCATAACTTCTGAACATAGGTTCATTCATAGTAGTCGATTTCCATTATGCAACCACAGTTCAAAAGAATTGATTCTTTTACATTCATTTCTTAATCTATTTCACTTGTGTTTAATAATCCTAAATATCATATGCAAAAAACATTCTACCAGATATGGCAGGAATGCATTATGCGAAAAACCTCATTCTTTTGGACATTGTGGGTTTGAAAGTTTATGATGAAACCGAAGTCATAGAGGTTAAATCTCCATTAGAATTAAGAATACTGTGTGCTGAAGTTGCCAGCTACTCATGTTATAGTGGGTGACTGATTGGTGGTGGGATAGAAAAGAGGTAAATGATGAGCTGAAAACAGTAGGACCTGATCCCACGTTACTTCTTTGGCTTTTTTGGTACATGAAGAATGAGGCTCACTCAGACCAGCACTTAGGTAGATGAATGAGTACTGTCCTGAAAGAGGAATGTTTTCCTGAACCTGGCCAACAGCGTTTTCAAAACTTCTGTGAAAAAGGAAGGTGATCCCTGTGTATTGTGATGGACAGAGCAATTGTATGCATGTGCAAGGACTGCAGTGGATGAAGGCATGGTTTAAGAAAAAAAAAAGGAAGCAAGAAAGGTATGTATAAAGGAAGACGCATAGAAGGGAATTAAGGGAAGAAGATTCCTAAACTGAATCTAGCAGTGTGAAAAGGGAGAAAAAGGGCCTGGAAGCAGGAAGGTAGCAATATGTGTCAATTAAAGATAGTTGAGTTTTGGAGTGAAAAATGAGCATGTTGAAAGCCACTGATAAGTGAATATTTCAAACTGGGAAAACATACAGCAACCAGGTAGGCAACCCCTGGCATGGGTGCCAGAGTGTGGCATGCAAGGACATTTTGCTTGGCACAGACAGTGGGGAAGGGGCCAGACCTGCGCTGCCACAACAAAGATCAGCCCCTTGCGGCTTTCCTGCTATCTGCCCTTGGCACATAAACATCGTACAAGTTGAGGTTGCAGGAGATGTTTTGGGCTCTGCCCAAAACATTGCCAACCCCTGACAGAATGTATGGGCAATGGGATGCTTGCAAGCAATCAGAGAAATAAGAAGAGAAGGGAAGAAATAGGTGAAGCCCTAAAACTGTTGCCCAGGTCATCTTAATTATCACAGCTTTCTTCTCTGGCCTCCTCATACCCCACTTCATCTCCCTCTGGAGCCATATGCAATGCAGCTGCTCTGCTTATCTTTTTTTTTTGTTTTTGCCTATTGCTTGCCTCACCCTCCCCTCCCACGTGATCGGCTCCCAGTATTTCAAGTTCAAGCTTTTTATCCTGGTCTTCAAGGCTCTTTGCTATTGTGGCTCTTCTCCTTACCTATACTTAGCAAGGCATTTTTTGTTACTCCAAAAATGTCAGCCTTTTTGTCTGTTCCTCCCCAAAATATCTGTACTCTCTTTCACACTTTTCCTGTCCCAGAAATGATCTATTATCCTTTGCTGCTCCACAATTCTAACCACATAATTGTCTAACCACAATTCCTGCAAACAAGCAGACAAGGTTCACAGGTTTGACAGTGGGGCATTTGGGGGTTAGTATTTATGTCATTACATAACTTGGGGTATGTCTGTACTTCAGAAAAAGAGATGAAGAAGAGCCAAAAAGCAAGGCAAATCAGCCTCTATTGAGCTCTGCACTGCTACAGTTGTGACTGGCACCCAGTATGAAGCTAGCTCGGTTGTTTCCAGGCTTAGATACACCCTAAAACAAGCAAAAATGGTATATGTATAAATGCACAGAAAAATCATATACAAAATTTCTATAACAGATTCTCTTCACACCTTCCTCCACAGCCTCTGAGCTTTTGAATGTTACTTGACTTAGATATCTTTTTGGGGATGGGTATGATGCATACTTCTACAGTAGTATACCTCCTACCAAACCGAGACCTGATCCCAAGCAAGACCTCTGGGTGCTACTATGAGATAAATATTAAATAAAAGGAATTAGAAATTAAAGCCATAAGGAAAGAAATGTAAGGTAAAAAAAAAAAATACTTCCAGAGGGCAGACTTTAGCCAACTGTGGTGACTGAATGCACATCGTTCTATCCTATTTTAGAGAGAAAAAAGAGCTGCATATGTTTAAAAAGATTTTTATACTAACAGCTGATTGAGTATCTGTTCAGCCCACACAATACTGCACCTTCTGGGTCATTTTTACACAGAAAAAAAGAAGCACTGCTTTTCAAAATGTCCTAAAACATTTGTTTACAATAGTAAGGAGTTTTAGCAAAGTTTGAATGAATTTAGGAAGCCCATCATGGTTCTGATTTTTCATGTAATTAATATTCTTCTTCCACATTGCTATTTATGAATTAGTCATAGGGTGGGCAGAAGTGTATGAACAAATTCACACCAGAGGGAAATTCTGCAGTCTAAGCTCAATGATCTTAAGCTTGAAACAGTGCTGCTAAAATGATGATGGTGATAATGATGATAAACATGAAATCTGTGGCTGCAGTCAGACAGTGAGAATCGCATTCCCCCTTCAGACTGGAAGGGCTATAATAGCACAAAGCCAAATGCTGTATTGACTACAGACAGCTCTCTTATGTGAGCATTATGCTACTGGCACTAACTCTTATTCTGAAATTCAGAAAAATATTCTCCCATAATTAAAATTTACCATGGGTTCCAGTCCACCTACTAATATCCAGCTTTTTTTGTGAGAGATGCACTGTGCATCAAGAGAAAAAAGGAGATTATAAGTCTAGAAAATATGGTCAATTAAGTGCACATGCCATTTATACAGATCATAAATCAGGTCTGGGTTCCCTACATCAGTTCCTTTCTACCCTCATCAGAAAGTCTGATTCTGTTAATTTAATATCTATAAAGTTGAAAAAAATGTAATTCTTTATTTTAGTTTATTTTTATTTAGCATGAGTCTTTTCATTTCTTCTTGAAGTGAGTGAGGGAATCAATCAGATGGTGTGAAATTCACCATGACATACTAGGTAGAAAGAAAGCCCAGGTACATCTTGTATTTAATTTTGAGAGACTAAATGGTTACAAGTTCTTATGTTCACAGTCTGCACAGGGGCGAATTTTACCCATAATAAACACCTGGGAACTAGGGAAATTCGACTATGCAGAATGCTTCATTTAACTAAGAGATGGGCATTTGCAAAGCCCCATCTACGAGAACTGTGTGGATAACTATTGCTTTTATTTTTACCATTATTATTTTTACTATTGTTACTATTACTATTTTTATTATATCTTGCTTCACTGGCAATTCTGAAACAAATCCTGAATTTTTAGAATCACTGAAAATAAAGAATATATAAACTCTTAAATCTTGGCCAGAAAGCGAATAAAAACACTATCACAGGTTAAGGTCAGGAAGGGCAGCCACCCATTTCCAGCCCTTACTACAAAGTATATTTCGTTATTTTATGCACAATTCAATAATTTGAACTAGGGCTGTGTGAAGCTTTGGTTGCTGATTCAATTCACTGGTCTGATTCAGCAGCCGAATCTCTGAATCCAAACCGAAACAAGAGCTCTTTTAACCTCTCTGAATTGAATCAAAGCCCTCTGAATTGATTTGGAGAGATTCGATGATTCAGACAGACATAGCTTTATATGTTGAATTGAATCACTGTCCCCATAATCAGGCCAAATCTGAACTGAATACGGCCTGCTTCTCACATCCCTAGTTTGAACAGTGCAGCGAAAGAAGACTGCATCCCCCGAATTGTCTCGTGTCGGGTGCAGTTGGTAAGAAACTTGAGATGGGAGATCAAAATTAAATTCCTTGCTCTGGAAACGGACAGAAAAAAAGAGTTTACTCTGGTCGCCCATATTCCAGCTGAACACTATAACCACAGGCCTGTAGATCTAACAGCACTGCTACCTCCACCCTAGTTTCTGACTGCTGCTTAATTTCCCCTGTGAGTATAATCCAGGCATCAAAATATTTCAGAACTGCTGAAATAAACCATTGCAACATTTCCAGTTCTTTTCCTGTACTTTTTTTTTGGTAGCCAAAAACTATTCCTTCCAAATTTGCCATTAGTTTACTCAGCTAAAAACACTATATATTTGGCAAATAAATGATGCACTGATAAAATTCCACCCAGCTCCAAGACTTAACTTCTTCAATGTAAGCAGAGTATGATAGCTTGCAGTAGCAGGTATTTGGACTGCTTTGCTCTAAATCAGCATAAAAGACTATGGCATTAGGTAATATGATAAAATAATATTTGTAGAGTTATTGCATTAAAAACACAGCATAAAATAACCCTTCTTGCTTTCAATCATTTGAAACTAATGAGGCTAATATTTCATTATGAAATCTACCGTCACACCAAAATTCAGCTGTTTTGTTCTCTTATTACAAAACCAGAACCTGGTGTGCATTTGGAAAAGTCTTGCTGAGATTTGAAATACTTCAGACAAGTTAGAGACAGAAATGAACTATTAGATCATCCTTCCCATTTTCTTTCTAAGGCTATCCACCCTATCTCCTTGCAGTGTATATTCCAGTATCTTATCAATTCAGATTAGATGCTGCCAGCCATGGAGCTTTCACTGTTTCTCTATGGTTTTCTCCACTTCTGACTACAATTCATTCATTTTTTTCCATTCATCCAGCCTAACTTTGACCTAATATCACCTTATCTTAGTTAAATCCTTTTGTTCAACTTTATCTCTTGTGTCTTTGCAATCAAATATGGGCCAAGTTTCATACAGATCTTCATCTTGTGGGTTGTAAATGATTTGTGGTCTTGTTTACACAGTGTTGATTTCATGTGATTTTAACCCAGCACAAGACAATGAGTGGTGGTTTTGCCTTGATTTCACTTCCAGTCTCCGTGTTTCTTTAAGTTTGAAACTCAACACAAAGTGCAGTAGATACGAATGTACACAAACCTAACCCAGGTTTTTTTCTCTTTTTCAGAATCTCTTCAGACTAAAACTGCTGAGTGTCATGGAATTCAAATCAAACAATCTGGCTAAATATAACAGTCACCACATTTATAAGATGAGATCTTGCCTTAATTCTGCCCTTTTTTAAGAAGGAATGATAACATGTTTTCCCCTTTACTTTAAAAAACTGATGAGAAAACAGTTCCTGGAATTTCATTAGAAATGGAATCTGGTTCCCATTCATAGATTTAATTTTTCTACTGTTGACCACAGGGTCTTTGATCCATACTGGTTGTTTTACACATTAAAAAAATCCATTCATGCATCCAAGCCACCCTACTGTAAGTCTTAAATCCTTGACCCGCTGAAATCAAAACTCCCATTGGCCTAAACAGTGCCACAATTCCTTTTCTAATATTTTTAGGTTAAAGACTTCTCCATAATTGATCGTGTCAAATTTACCTTTTTTTGGTTAATATTTTAGAACAGTAGGAGTAACCAGACTACTTATACTACCCAAAGCAACAATGGCATTTTTATATATGAGCAGTTGGGCAATAACATCAGTTCTTGAGGCTTAAAATTGCATAGAATCTGAAAATATTAACCTTTTCTAGGAAGAAAATCCAAAAGGTAAAATACAGTTCAGCACCTATTAAAAAAAAGTAAAAAAGTGCTTATTAAATGCAGGAAATAAAGGACAAGCAAGTTCTTGTAAATTAAAGATGTGGAACCCAGTTATTTCAATCCCTTTCAATATGAAACAAATCATTCACACTGGTCACGAAGGCAGCTCCCTCTACTCTCAAATTATTCACTTGAAGATAAGCTCCCACCAAACTCTTTAGGGGTTTAACTAATTTACTGCACAGATACGGCACGTCTGTTGTAATAACAGGTAGGATGTATTGGGGTCGACCATTTATCAGAATTAGACTTCTTTTCTCACTTCGCAGTGAATTATGCTGCCTACACTGCTCCTCTTTCTCAGAGCTCACCATCCCCTTACGGCCCCTAATGTGGCAGGCAAACAAAATTGACAGTCTCATCTTGTCAACAAGGGATGATTCTCCTGAGAAGCCATTTAACTTTGCAGAGGAAGCAATGTATTAATGTGCCTGTCCCAGGAATGTTAATCATCTTCAAGCTCCTTCTAACTTTGACATGAACGAAATCACCAATTTTGTTTACTAAATGAATCGTAATATGCTAATAAGAGAGCATGACATATATGGTAAAGCCAAACAGATGGTTTGTTTACTCCACTTTGCAACTTTATAAATGTTGTAACTCTGAAGATGTTAGTGAGAATTATTGGTTTGTTGGCAGAGGCAAACATGCCTTTTGCATACTTAATCCGGAGCTGGAGTCAGAAAACAATTTGTCATCACTGTGGAATGCATAAAAAATTGTTAATGTTGAGATGGCATTTGGGAAGTGAAGACAGTCAACTATGAGAAAAGACATTCAGGTTAAATAAGGAACTGATATCTGAAAGCAGCGTTTTCTACCCATATAATTTTTTTAGTAAAATCTGATAGGTTCAGGATTCTTGAAAAGCCTGATAATTCAGTACATACCTGTTGAGGTGTTAGTGAGACGATCCTTACGGTGTGAACAGAATTACACTTTCACAACAGCTGTGTATGCTCAGAAGCATCAAGGTCATGTCGCACTCTTAATATATTACTAATGTTGTCCATTAAAGATCAAAAGATATTATAAATGAAAAGCATAACCACCAGAGTACTAGCCAATGCTCTCAAAAACCAACAGAAGTTGTATTGCAACACTTCAACCTCACACTTTACTAGCTGCCTGGAAGCAAAACAGACTCGTTACAAAATAGCCAGCACTCTTGTGTAATATCCAGACCAATGAAGACATTTTAGAATTAAAAAACTAGCTTGCTAAATATTTCCAAAATGAGCTAACTACATGTAAGATTGCTACGCAGGAACGACGTTTATCTCATTTAGATCCTTCTATGAGAGTTGAGGCACAACTCTTCAGAACAAGGCCATTTGCTGCAAGATGTCTTTGAATTTTAGGGCAAAATTCATCTCGGTGAAGAGGGATACATGCATGGTCCTATCCAGCGCACTGCATGTCTTAGGAGGTTCAAAGAGCTTCATTCTGTCTCTTCGTGAAAAGAGATTTCCACCATTAAAGTGCAATGATTTCCAGTTGGGATTTATTGCTCAACGAATTTATTGTTCACTCTATATATATACACACACACACACACACACACACACACACACACACACACACTTTTAAAATTATACATAATTTAATATTACAAGATCAAAGCTCTATGATCAGTCTCTTTTACTTTACACATTCATTTCCTACCATAACAGCCATGCAAAATTCAATGGCCTTGCAGGAATTTGTGTAGTCTCTTGTGTTTAACATCCCACATATGTATTGTACTTCAAGATTTTAGTTTAAGAAAATGCAAAGTCTCAAAGTGAAATTCAGTTTAAAACGTTAGCCTCATCCATTTTTGCCCTGAAACTAATGTTTTTTTACGAGATTGATGCAAAACAATTCATCACATAACATTTGCTTGAAAGGTCACAAATCTTTTAATGATTTTATTTCAAAGTTTGAATTTATAATAAAACCCAAAACTAAACTATTTTTGTATGATTTAGGCTTTCACAGCAAATACTTCGTCCTGCTCTCTTTGTCACTATGCAGAGCCAATTCTCATTCACGCTGCTTTGATTATATAAAGATGCTGGATTTGTTTATACCGAACCAAAGGAAACACATAAATAAACACTATATGGCATTTCAGAAGGGCTCCTCTGTTAGCAATTTTACATTACTAAATAAGTACACCTTTCAGATCAACTGATAGCTGATTATCCTAAACAATCTAACAACCTCTCTCCACACAAACCTCCAACTCCTCAGCAATTTCAATCCTCTGAGATTGTTCCATACATACTATTGTCAGTGGTTATTAAATTCTCAACTTTTTACCCATTCACTGGAGACCAGGCAAAGATATCTAAGGGAAGTATGAATTCAGCTTGCTTTCCAAGGATTATTTTGGAAGAAACATTAGCGGCTGTCCCAGCCTGACGCTTATATCTCATTTGAAACATCTACTCATTCCTGACCAACAAAGAAAATTTCAATAAAGTACTTTTACTGGTTTAACAGCAGTGAGCTCTTGGGATTGTCAAAGTGCTCAGTCTTTTCCGAGGAGAGAAGGAATCAGCAGCTCAAATATAATTAACCTTCCATTCTCAATGCAAACTGCCAAGCACAGGAGCTCTGCAGTCTATTAGTGAAGTTATAACGGCCAACAGGCAGAGGCAAAATTGGTCAAAAAGTTGGCTGCTGCTGTCATATTTTTAGAATTATGATTAATGACACTAATAATGTGGATGATTACTGATATGTGTATCTCCTGCAGTTTATCATATTGCACTGGCTGCCTACGTCCACAATAAACATGATGCTATCATTTACCTCTTTATTGAAGGCAATCCTTCTCTTGAAGGAGCACATTCTAATTACTTTGTAATGTTTTATGTCTTAAACATTTTGCAGCTCTGGACCTTGCCAACTGCTTCATGTCTACCATTGATTAATTACGGAATGTTTAATCAAAATTTAGAACCTAATGCAGTCATTTATGAGCCGGCTGCAGTGCCAAGATAGTTAGGCTCCCGTCCCAAGTTTGGAGAGTGGTGGGTTCAAAATTAAATCCCAGAAATGTGCAAGGTGCCAAAGATTTTTACTTTAGGAGTTTTGAGTTAATCAGTCTTCTTTCGACAAATGGACGGTTACCTACCTAAATGTGAGGCTTTGCATGTGTGCGCGTGTATATGTGTGCGTTCCTATTATCTTTTTTTTGAAAATGCCTTCATTTTCTCCTTCTCTGATTCTGCTGGTGGGGCTGCCTCACAGTTCTGCAGTAGCCTTCCACGCAGGAAGAACCCTTGCCAATGCCAGTCAAGAAAGCGTAGTTTTGAAGTGGTTAAACAAGTGAAAAATAATTTGCAGGGACAAATACATACTTTTTTTTTTTTTAATGTGGATTTTTATGGTACTGTCATACAACCATTCACCGTTGAAGTTAAGTGTTTTTTTAATACCATTACTGAACTGCTGAAATGGATGCTAATATAGCTTGGAGTGCTAATGTCAAGTCCTGGTAATAAAAAAGACAGACTGCTGAATGAAATAATTTCAAGTAAAAAATAGAACAAAAGTGCTCTTGCTCTCGCTCTCCACTTTTATTGAATTGGGACTGACTGAGCCAATTGCTTTAGAAGTCTGTAAAACACAATTACTAGTGAGCCGACTGACCCAGCAGTGCCCCCTCTGTGACAGAACAGACTAAAAAGGCTGCAAAATTAGTGTTGCTCCCGTATCTGGCTATCAGACCTGAGAGACTTTCTGTTGAGGATCTGCTGTCCTATATGCCAGTATCTTTCCTCATGAAATCTTGATTTGGCATCTTACATAATGTATTGTCTACATGCATCTCCTTCTCAGATCAAGGGCCCATCTACTTTTTCTAGGGTAGGACTTGATTTCTGTCCCTCTTCATTGAATTTTTAGATCTACATCTACCAATACAAAAATATATATATAGTTTTTTGCTTTTACATGTTATGTGCCAGGCATGAAGGCACTACTTAAGAATTATGGGCAGCAAAATTAATCATCTCACATTTGTATTTATAGCAGCAGCTGTAAACAGCCAAAGTTTAATTGTTTTTTTATTTTGTCTTACCAAAGACAAGGAGGGAAAGGGAGAGATAAAACTGTACTGACCTGGAAGGGGGGAGCATTTTTTTTTAGTTAATAAAATAAATAATAAACTTTGTAAAGTACTAGAATCAAGATAACCGACAGTGGAAGTAACATCCTTTCACCAGGAATTTATAGCTTGTGCTTGAATGCAATGTGGCATGGTGACCGAAGTTAAGACTTTTTTCGTTTAATTTGTTTTTCTTTTTCTTAAAAAAGTTTATGAAGCAAAATGACCCTAAAAATCACTTTCACAACTTTTTCTTGTCCTCTGTCATATCCTGCTGCAAGTACTTTGTGTACTCAAAGTCCCTCAAAATTTTTTTATGACAGCGTGCACTTTGGGCAAAGCAAAACACCCATTTCTTTTTCAGGTCCATTTATATGAAGCTTGTAGGAGCCTTATAGCAAAATTGTTAAATTATTTGTTAGGTAGGTTTTTTTTAGTAAAGCTTTCTAGGGCAAGCTTAAATGTGAAATGAGTACTTAATTACAAAAAAAATAGCATAAGGCAGTCCTCTTCTAAAAGATGATGCTGGGAATTAAGAGGCATTATTAAAGCTTTATGTTTTCTTTACATTAGGCAGTGAACTCAAAACAAGTAGTCTCTATTTTAAAAAGTTACCAGTACCATGTAGTACCCTCTGAGATACCACAGCATTTACTTTGAAAAGTGGTATCTATATACATACTCCTGGGTGGGCAAGGGGGAGAGGAAAGGGGAGAGTGCATTTTAATTAGAGTAGCTCTTGGGAGCCATTCTAATTAAAACGCCTGTAGCTTCTCGTGTATTCAGTGCCCAGTGCTTCAAAATGGCAGTGGGGGCACTTTAACTTGAGCTAATTTAATGAGCTTTATTTAAAGCACCCCTGCTGCCATTTTTGAATGAGGGGACACTGAATATATCTGACTGGGAGGCTTGCTTAATCTAATTAGAACACACTGGAGCAGGTGTCCTGCACGCGTACGGGGCTGTTGGTTGTAGCTGTGTTGGTCTAAGGACATAGACAGGTTTTGCCTGCACGTGTACAGTCACCTGACTACCGTGGGGAAACTGGTATGCTAATTGCAGCCGCTGCGTGTGAGCAGAGTGAACTATGTGGCTACCAGCCTATTCCTCAATGTATTTAACGACTCTGTGCCATAAGCATTGTCATGTAATTTGGCACAGTTGACAGGCTCTACTGAAGACATACTCATGACTGAAGAAGTGGATCTGCTGTAGGTTAGGATTAAAGACTTTAGTAAGAGTTGTGTACGAGAAACTGGCACAATGCACAGATGGTACATATTCTATCGTTGACACAGACATACAAGTAATTCTCATCAACAATAATGAGAGTTAAACACATGCATCAGAGAAAAATATTTCTCCCTCTATGATGCTAAATTTTAGCCAGTAATTTTAATGCTCTACTTACGTTTACAACCTGTCCTAATGCTTGTGGGGCACTACTTAAGTCTGCAAGTCACTGAAAAGTCTTGGATTTACTTGGTAGGTTGATACAATGATATCACATCTGGCACTGTGCAGGGCAGAGTAAGAGAATGGAAGCCTCACCATTACTTGAAAATAAGTGAAACTTAAAAACCTCCTCAAATAACTACAAAGTGACAGTAACATTTGTTAATATGATAAACTAAAAGGGCAAAAAAGAGAACTTCCTCTAGCCAGTACCAGATCCTGCAAGCCTCACTCACGTAAACAGCCCTTTTAGGTTACTTGTGTGAGTAAGGAAGGACTACTGTATTTGACTCATTTTTGCCTTTATCTCCCACATTTTCTTTCACTTTCTCATCACTCATAGTATTGTATGTGCCCACTGAGGATTAACTTATTTCACGTGTGATCTTATTGTAAAGATGTAGACATTGTCTGCTGAGTAAGGTACTAATCAGTGCAAGCAAGGGAGAGTAAATTAATAATAGGTGGTTTACCAGCTACAATGCAATTCAATTCTATCTTGCTGCAGAGTTAATTAGTTTACTTCTGCCTAATAGCACTTCATGTGTAGATGCAAGATATTTACTGTGGAGCTAATTAGTCCACTCTGCAGTAAATATCTCATGTAGATGTGCCCAGTGTTAAGAATAGCAGAATCCACTTCTTTATAACACAGGCTCTCTTTGGTAAGAAAGGCTAATATGACTGTAAGCAAACAAGCATGTTTCAGTGACTCCACAAGGAAACCTGCTAATCCATAGACTCATACTATATGCCCAAGTAGTTTTGTCAAAACTATCATATTCCCAGTCCCAACACCAAATATGCAAATATATTCTGAGGTGGCCCTTTTCAAAAACACTGCAGAAGACAACTCTTGTCTGTTGAAATACAGTTAATTAAACACCTAATATCTTAAAATGTTCTCTTCTTGTTCTTAGTGAGGGGAAACATGCTGTATGTGACAGTTAATTATGTTAGGGGAAATATACTAATGGTTACCATGAACTGGTGTTAAGTGGCTTATTTTCCAGAGCTATCTGGACCTAAAATTGCATATATTTATTGAAAAGCAGCCTTTAAAAAGTTATCTGTAAAAGTTTCTAAACATAGCCGGATGATGAAAAAATGGATGCTGTGGTGTTGAGGAGGTGATAACAGGAGGCAGGTAGCAGGTTTCTCACATCTTCACCTCTGTTGATAATGTATGCAGTGGCTCATCAGAGGTATGTGATGTTAATTTATTCAAGCACACCTGTACAGGGCTGGAAGTCAGGTAACCAGATGAGCAAAAAAGTATATGTCTCCGCTTTTTTCATATAGCTACCCAGAGGCCTATATCCACACAAATTTAGTTCTGGAGACATCAGCAGGTTTAAATAAACCAAATACAGATGTCTTACTCCATACAAATCAAAGAGTTTACATGTTTAAATCTGGACTGATTTAACTAGCAATCAAACGGCATGATCACACTTGGCACCAATACTTGTCTCATATTTATTTATAAGTCACCTTAAGCAAATATTATTTTGTTTTTAAATTTATTCATGGGACTGAATCACCTTTCCCACCTTCCAGAACACACACATATGCTCACTTTCTGAGAAAATGTAAAGACAAACCTGAACAATTAATATTCTTACTTTGAAAGGCAAAGTGAAAAGTTCTAGCTTTGTAACTCCAATCAGGTATGTTGAAAATGCATTTATTTTACATAAATTTAGGGAATGGAAAACAGAGCAATGTGTTCTTTGTTAATACAAAGCTCTCAAATAACCCCAAGTAATAGAGATTTTTAAATTCCTGGTACTGATATAAGTGGATTTTAACTCATTAGCATATAATAGGACTGATAGTGAAGCAGACCATTGTTTCTTTTCACTTAAAAATCTGATGGCTTTTTATTATATTATTATTAACAAGATCTGCTTAGAAGGGAAAATCTGTGGCACTTGTTTTCAGCGGTATCAAATCTGAATCTCTTTCAATACCTAACTCCTAGGATCTTACAGGTAAGACAATGCAGCTGAGTTAACTACGATCCAGTTTATTACCTCTTCACTCTCCATCACACCAACTTTTGCATGTCTTCCCCAGCTCAGCTACTAAAAACAATCCATCTGAAATTTGGGTACTCTCTCCCCCCACAGGGCAAGAAAAGGATTTTCCTGGTTTTTGTTCTTGCCACTGACCTGGTCTATGGAGTAAAGGTGTTTCCTTAGTTGTTGCCCCCTGAGTTTTTGCTCTGAATAGCAGCCCTCAGACTACTGACACCCTTCATAATGTAAAAGAAGTACCTGTTCAAGGCAAAACTTGGAGAAAGCCTGAGACTGGGGAAATAGGGCTAGGAGCCATACAGATTTCCTGTCCTCCTTGTTCATGGACCAAACTTTTTCATCTGGCTATGTATGAAGAAGGTAACTGTAGGAAGAATCTTCTTACAAAAATAACTGTCCTGGCAGCTTTTCTCTCATTCAGATGCACAACATACAAGACAGTCCACATTAATTCAATTCTAACAGGCAGCTTCCCAACCCAAAAAGAGATGCTTTCCTGTCCAGAGAAAGACCTCTACCTTTGCTCTTGCCTGATAATATCATATTTAGCATGATTTCTCTTAAATTTAATCCTTGTTGCCTTTCTGCAACAAGGCATAACCAGTAAGATCTTGACTTGTAGAAAGAAAAGATCAAAAGAGTCTGATATGGTTGAATTGCTGCTAAAGGTGAAGAGTGGTACAGGAGGACAAATAAAATGCTTCTAGAAAAAGTCAGATAAAAAAAAATGAAACACCCAAAGATTGTTCTTTTTAGGCAAGAAAATAAAGATACTGGCACAGGCAGAAAAATGGGCCATTCTATTAGTAGGTGGGAAAGATGATGGATAGAAAATGAGATCAGAAAAGAATCCAGATCCCATGATTCTTGCCTAAATAAAACAGCCTCTTACTCACTTTTATAAGAGATAATAGAACCATATGTAAACTTTAACTAATAACGTGTAATGATCTGCCTCATCTTCCCTCTGTGATGCAATGATAAAGACAGGAATGTGTGTGATGTGATAAAAAAACCCCAAACAAACAGGTGGAATCAAAGTGAGAATTCTGATGTCCTTAGTCCTATTTTAATATGCGACATTCCTGTTTATTCACGCCTATCAGAAAATATCCACAACTTTGACATAAAATGTAGTTAGTTGGTAGATGGAGCTAAAACAAGTAATAGTATGCTCAGGTCTTCCACTCCTTGAAACCCAGCTTTAAAAAGACCATACTCTGGGCCATCAACAGTGCATCAGGGAAGCGTTTCTATGCATACACTAAGCCTAAGAAATATAACCAAGTTGAGGTGAAGCAGACTTGGATTAGGCAAGGTTATATGCAGCACCAGATGTCTCTTGAAGAAACAAAAGGGATCAGTCAAAACTATTTATTGCCTTACTAAACATAATGATCTTCACAACTGGTTTTATTAAATAATTGTTTTATATAAACATTTAAAAGAAAATCTTCATAAGTCCTGTAAGCCACACGATGAGAAAAGGCCAACATTATTTTGGAAGCTGGAAACACTGGAAATACCATTCAATTTTAATTTTAAGGATAGCAGAAAATTTCTGGATTTATCTAATCCAAAAGCATACTCTAAAGAGTACGCGATTAAGGGTAACATTCCATTATTATTTGGTGACCTAGATTCTACTTTCATTTGCCCGTCTATGCTATAAGACTTAATGGCCCCCGAAATGACCAATGGAAATGGAATGCCACCCTAACCACACAATCAGAATGGACAGACCTGTCATCATCACATAAATCTGTCAAAATGAAAGGGGCATCAGAATGTGATTAGTGCATCCAGCCATATATGGCAGACAAGCTGGTTGGATATTTCTGGTTTCTCCTACAGCAATTAACAGTGAAATGGTTATAATTAGGTTTCAAGGTTGCTATCCACTCAAGTAAACAGAAGTTCTCAGTTCTCAGGGTTTATGCTTCACTTATTTGAAAGCAGAGCTAATAAGATACTATAGATGCACACAGTTTACATCTTAGAGGCTCAGTCTGCAACCTGAGAGGTAAAACCTGAATGGCTGAGGTTCTGATTTTCTTTTAACTCAACGAAACTGGGAAAAGTCCTTTATGATGCATCGTTTATGTGGCTTGGATAAAAGAATTCTCTGTTTCAAATAGTCAGCACAAACCTAAATAAAATAAATGTGTGCATGTGTCTGTGTGTGAGTGTGAGCACATGAGAAGGAGAGAGAGAGAATTAGAAAATAATATTTGATTAAATCTGACATTTTTTGCACATTAGTTAATTTTCATGCACTCTTAAAAATCTTGAGAAGATGAGACACTAGTGAGATGAAATACAGTGAAAAATAAAGATGGTTTTTATGAAACTTCCTGCTCAAGTATCTGTAAGCATTATCAGAAATCTTGCGAGAATTCCTGGTCTTTGTAACACATTTCCAGACAAATTCTGGTGACTCAAGAGGGCCTGTGAGCCTGGAAAAACATCAGACTTGAGTGTTCAACCAAATGGTACCATGCTCGTAAACTTTTTGAACTACAGTAAAAGCTCCGTTATCTGGCAGCCCCTGGGAACGCGTGATGTCAGATAACAAAATATGCTGGTTAATTAAGTGGCCCTGGACACCATTTCTCCCGCCACATCTGGGGCATCCTTCCACCCCTCCTGTGGCATTGCCGTCCCTCCTGCCACATTGCTGCCTGTTCTGCAGGCCCTGCAGGCCCCACGGGACAGGGAGATGGGCCCCGCACAGCCTGTTATGCCTGTGGGGGCTCAGCAGCACAGGCTGCTTTGCCCCCAGCTGTGGGACCTCAAAGAAACCAGAAGCACCATGATGAAATCGGGCTTCCGATTTCACTTGATCTTACAAGCTGGCATTCCGGTTAGTAGAGCATGCGGGCTTGTAAGATGCTGGATAGCGCAGCTTTTACTATCCATCATTACTACCTTAAGTCCCTGCCACTCGTGGATTTCCTATGCCTGTAGATTTCTGTTTTCCCAGGTTCTCAGGAAGACTGAAACACCTATGAATGCTACTAGTGGGGTGAGAAAGGAAAGATGTACCCATGCCAGGTACAACTCAAAATCATGCATAAATAATAATTTTATCTATAAGTAAGCTGCCTGCATTCTTCATTCCAAATCATATATTTTACTTTTATGGATCACTTGCAATAAGCTAAAGGTATCCTACATAGTTCATGAAATATTTTT
>JAGPOW010003395.1:23861018-23874655 GCA_030014935.1 Caiman crocodilus
TGCGTTGATCTTAAACCTGTTCTGACCATTTCAAAAGCAGTTTATGTGCACTGATCTTCTGCTGTGTTCCCAATTTGAATTAATTTCCAATCATTTATACTGGTTTGTGTGTAATTTCTGTCCCTAGCCCCAGTCTATAATGGAATCTCTCTATATAGGGCACAGGTCCATTTCAAGTCTCACTAAAGTTACTCCACATTCTCTGTCCTGACTGGGGCTCTAATTTAGTTTTGGGTGTTTGGTTTCTAATGGTCTTTTTGCATTGGTCAAGGAAATTTTCTAGTTTATTCTTCTCTACCTAGAACTGTTTTCTAATTTATGGTCACATTTTTCTCATTAGTGGATTTCATAAATGATAACAGAAATTATGAGATATTCTGGAGCTACTTCCAAAAAAATAGTGTGATATGGCTTCCTAACCTTTTTTTACATTAAATTACTTTAATTTTATATCATACTCCATTTCTAGTTACAAACCCTAGCGATTTCAGTGGACAAAAATGCAGAAACTGTGTGAAGTGTTTAGCTGAGCTCAATTTCCTTCCTCTGTCCCTGCTGAATTTTTACTGCACAATGAAAAAATATTAAACCAAAAAAATGGGGGGAGGGGAGTCTGAAGCAATATAGAATGATTTTGACCATCTCTACGCAAGCCAACAGCATCAACTAGGGCTGTGTGAAGCTTCGGGTGCTGATTTGATTCGAAGGAGATTTGGCCCGATTCGGTGGCCAAATCTCAAAGTCCAAATTGAATCAGGGGACCAATCAAGAAGTCTGAATTGATACAAAGCTCTCCAAATCGATTCCGAAAAGCTTCGGAGAGCTCCGATGATTTGGGGAGTCCCGGCTTACTGTAGCCAGACTTGGAGCTCGTAAGTAGAGGGTGGAGGAGTGGGGGATAGAGGAGGGGAAAGGGAACCCCTTCCAGCCCCCATCCACTGCCCATTCCCACCCCCATAGCTGCCCCGCCTGCCCCAGCTCCTAGCCCTTAAAAAAAAGAAAGCCCCTACTCACTGGGTGCTGCTCAGCGGGGGGGGCAATACCCGCTGCCCCCACTACCCCAAGCTGCATGGGGAGGCTATGTCACAAGCCCCCTGACCCCCACCTGCTCCCCCAGTCCCCCCATGGCTGCCCCACCTACCCCAGCTATGACTCTTTAAGAAAGAAACTAACAAAAAACCCCTGGACCCACCAGCTCCTGCAGTGGCCTCAGAGGACTCATGACAGAACCCCTCATGTGGTGCAGGGCAGTGGGGATTGACCCCAGCTGGGCAGGAACCAGCGAATCTGGCGTTTTGGGGTTTGTTTGTTTTTTTTTTAAAGGGCCAGAGCTGGGGAGGGTAGGGCAGCCACGTGGAGGTCTGGGGGAGCACGCAGTGCGGGGCAGTGGGGATTGCTTCCCTATCCAGCAGCACCCGGTGAGTTGGGGCTTTTCTTTTCAAAGTGCCGGGAGCTAGAGCGGGTGGGTCAGCCTTTGCTGGGGTTGGGAGTGTGGGCAGAGGCTCAGATTCAGCCAGATCCATTCAGGACTGTGATTCAAATCACCAAATCAAATCACTGTTCCCCAAATTGGCCAAATCCGAGTCTGAATCAAAAACTAGCTGCTTCGCACAGGCATAGCATCAACCTATCCAAGATAGTCAATTATTCAACAATGTGTTCATTATCATGCATGAGACCTCGTATTCACAAGTATGGAATAACTGTGTTATCCTACCACCTTGACAAATTCCATTTATATTGCATTTTCTCTAGGAATAAAAAAGAACTTTTATAACAAAAACCTAAGAGGTTGAGGCCCAGCTGCCTCTGTTTAAGCCCAACTGTTTCTGTACTGATGCAGCATAACTACAGTGTGATGTCATCTGAAGACCCAGCAGAACATACTCTGGCTGATCTTTAAAATATGTAAGGGTCTGGCCGCTCCTTTCTATGTACATAATTCCCACCAGAGTGAGAGCGGGTTATGTGCAGAGAAGAAAATAAAGCTGGACTCCATGGATATATAAGACAGAAAAGTATATGGCTCTCCCATGGAAAGAGAGCAACATTTTGTTACCTTTAACATTTGCTTTGTTCCCTGTAATAGTTTATTAGGTCCTAAGTATCAGTATGAAAGAATCTGAGGACAGAATGATTACTGATTCTTATTCATTTTTTCATAAGCCTATGAAGATTTGAGTTCTTTGAATTCTTGTATTCCATTTGTTTCTATTTTGATGTATATGCATGAAGATAGTTCTGCACTATAAAATTTACTATATACATAATAGAAGCTTTGTCTGATTTAAAAGCCACAGTAAGAGGAAAATAAATGTAATAAGCATTTGTACAATTCACATGCATACACATACACACAGAAGAATGATGACATTTATTATCTATTCAGTCACATAAGATGATAGCACAGTATATACAATTTGGAACACCAAGCAACAGTGAAAGCCTAAATTCTCCCTCAATGCCAAGGGATCATGATTGTCACTTGTCGTTATCATACGACAATTTCTCTCTCTATTTCTTCATATACCTTAAACTGGATTTTCTTACATAATTCAACATACTTAGTAATGTAGAAAGTCAATTAATATTTACTGACCTGTCTCTGCTTCTCCGTGATGGAAAGGCAGCATTACAGCCAGCCACTGTGCAGACATGCATCTCTTTTAAATGAACGTTCCTGTAGTGCAGCTTCACACTGTAGGAACTCTTGAAACTCTTCTTGCACACATAGCAGATCTTGGGATCAGGGCTTGAGCACAGCTCACCTTCTGGGGAGAACTTCTGAGGGCTGTTGTAGCTGAACGATGAAGTGAAACTTTCATGAAGAGCAGCCATACTTGCACTGCCTCCATTATACAGCCCATATTGGCTCATGTAAAACATATCATATGTAGGGTCTGTAAACTCTTCCTTCACCTTAATTACATCCTGGTTAGAAGATTCATTGTGATTTTCATCTGGCCTGTTAATCAGAGCTCTTTCATGCACTTCATGGATGCGATCATCACCTTCCATGGATTCCTCGCACAATTTTGGCTCTGAAGATTCTGACTCATTTTCATAGTCTCTTTCATGCTCCTGGTCTTCTGATGTCATGCTGTCTGCCCTTCTTATCTCTGTCCTGGAAATGCACCTGCTTCTATCACTTTTAGAAAAATCTTTCACAGACAAACCTGGGCTCATTTCCTCCTGAGAATGGCAATGATTGTCATGACCAATATCATTACCCATTGTGCTGTTGTCATTAGTCTCTTCATCTTCATCAAATTCATCAGCTGTGTCAATAATTTCCTTTTCTATTTTCACTGGCATGCTTGACTTCCTTGGTTTCTTCTTGGGGGCAAGGTCAGCATTAAGCTCAGGGGTGGGCATGACCACTGTAGGTGTTGACGACTCTGGAGGGGGATGTTGGTCCAATGCACTAGTGGCTGGTATTATAGGACTGGTAGGTAGTGAGGTTGGAGGGCTCACCATCTCTCCAGGAGTAAGTAGATTTCTGTAAAAAGGGGGAACAGGCTGGACAGTCTTTAAAGCTGGAAACACCAACTGACTAGAAAGAGGGTTCTGTAGTACAGGGTCTAGAGGGGGAGTGGTAAAGCCCATTGGAGGCCGACCAGGGCTTGTTAAAGTTAGGTTGGATTTTGTACTTGCTATAACGGGGGTGGCAGCTCCTGATGTAGCACGGATTAGATCTTTGTCTCGGTTGTTCCTTAGCATAGGCATGTGAAGACGTGGGTTTGGGTTAGCGCTGTGACGATTGCGACTTCTAAGAGAGCTAAAGACCATGTTGCAGCCTTCAATAGTGCACCGGTGTTTGATTTTAAGATGGACTGCATTGTAGTGAATTTTGAGAGTACCTTTGTCATAGAAAGTTTTACCACAAGCATTGCAGAACACTCTCCCTTTTCTTGACGCTGACCCCATTCTCCTCATTCTGTGGATCCTGAATGAGCTTTTTGTATGCTCCGTTTTGGACAAATCACTGACAGGTGTAGATGTCTGAACAGGAGATGCACAGGCTGGCTCAGTTTTGGGTTCAACATTTGTGATGCTGGTCAGAGCATTCCTGCTGGATGCCTGCTCATTCTTGAATGGCGTAGGGGAAACTTCAGATTCACTGCTTTCATTATATTCATTTTGGGTTGTAAGGCTAGGTTCACGCAGCCTCATTGCTGGCTGTTCCAGCAGGAGGCCATTTGGAGGTAGCCCCAGCAGCGGAGCAGATACTGGATTTATGTACTGGAACGGTAGGAGGAATGCAAGGCTGTTAGGGATGTTTTCAAAATGATGAATGCTGGAAGGGTTGCTGTTCTCCAGGTGAGCAAGGAGACTTGGGCTCCTGGTGCGATTATTGCTTTCAATAAAAGTCCTTATGTCTGAATCTGTCTTTGAAGATGGCACAGCCACGGCCTGCCCTTCTTTTTCTTGAATTGCCATCAGCTCCACGATGGATTTGGTTTCCCCAAATCTCAGAAACTGCTGAAGGGTAATAATCTCTTCTTCCCTGGACATGATGGCCCAGCGGTCCAGCACCTTGCCTGCAGCATCCTAGAGGCCATATCAAAGAAACAACAAAGACAAACACAAAGAAAAAAAAAACTTATTGATTCTGCATAATTATTGGATTTGATAGAAGTTGCTCTGCAGCCTGCACATGAAACACTAAGCTCAGAAAACAACATGCAAACAGTGTTAATACTAGTCAACCCACAAAGCAAACTTTTCTGCCATGCAAATGTAGTAATTAGAGTCACAGTTAGAGAAACAAATTGAGTTTAATAATGTCAAAGCAAACAAAATGTGAACCACTGGGGCCCTGTGATCTAAAATGCCTTCAATACTGCTATTTTAACAACAGTGATCTATGTACTATGCAACTGTTTAGCATACATTAGTATAAGACGTGAACTCTTGCTGTGCACCCCACTGTAAATGCAGAAAACTATACCTTAAATCCTTATTAAATGGTGACACTTCAGGAAAGAATTAAATAAATGCATTTGACAGAATTCACTTTTTGTATATAAGTAGCCATAAGACTAAAATTGGTTAGGAGAAATCTCATAAAATGTTTTTCAAAGATTTTGAAACAAGGCAGACATTTCAATAATAGCACAAAAATATGAATATTCTACATGTAGCCCCTATTTTTTTCCATGAGGGCAAGACTTAAAATTGCTTTTATTACCCACTCGCATCAAAAGGCTGAAACTGAGGCATGGAAAGAAAAAACATTTTTTTAGTATAACTGTTACCAGCAATTTATTGTAACCTTGAACCTGGGTTTTGTCTAGACTTAAAATATGACTTTTTGGCAGCTTTGTTATAAAAGACAGTTACAAATATTTAAAAAGTAAACATCTGATGGATGTAGATAGCATAAATGTGTAAAAATGTTGTCTCTTAACATTGCCTTCTGATAGCAAGGGGAAAATCCAGAGAGAATACACATCAGTAATCACCAGACTATCTGTTGTTAAATATACATTAAAAAGCATTTCACACTTTCATTTTTGCTAGTAAGTATGAGATTTGCCTGGAGGTAGGACTTAAAAATTCTGCACTGTAATGTCAGGCAATCCATTCCAGCATGTATTGTTAAAAAACAAATGAAAATACTTATATAATGAATACATTATTGTATTGACATCTTTGCCATTGGATTAATACTGGACATGTAACAATCACCAATAAAGGCTGTCCAAAGGGGTGGTCCAGTTTCTCCTGCATAGGGCACTTAGAAGCCTCTACCTGGAACTTCTCAATGCATATTGACCCTGCATATCAGATTCAAAGCTTAGGGACTACCCTTTTTTAAAGAACTCACCAGAATTAGCTTGATTAGGGAAAGGGCAAATTTTATATCAAAATTATTTTTCAGTCAGCACAGTATCGATTTGGGGGAAGGTGGGTGGGGGGGAGGGTGTTCCTGGGCATTTTATAGCACAGTAAATCACAACTTGCTCAAATGATGAAACATGCACTTAAAACCCAGAGTGTCTGGTCTTGGTCTGGTCTTGATCATTTTAATTCAGATTTGTCTTAACTCATCAGATGCAGTTAATGAAATGGGTCAATGCCATGCATGTTGCAATACTTTACATGAGGTTGTAGAACCTTGGCTCATGGTGCCAGGAATGTAATTAACCTACGACAACAATATAACGATGGGAAAGATTTTAAATAGGCTCTGAACATACAAGTTGATACACACAGACACATCTCTGCATCTGTGCAGAATGTTCTTTGCCGGGGATCCATGCTTGTTACCAGTAATTCCTGTGAAGACATCTTGCAAGACCTGGCCATGATTTATAGACTTGGTTCAGGCAAGCTTCCCAAATGTATCTAGGATACTCCTACCAGCTTACAATTTCACCAGCCAGCTAGAAGAGAGCACCTATTATACAAGAACTCATTGAGAACCATTGCAATTTATCCAGCAAGGCAGGAAATTCTTGGAAGGATACATATGCTTTAAAGCTTCAGGACTGTACTTTCCTTCCCTTCAACTTCCAAACTGGTTACTTTTGGCAATCTGCCCTGCATACTTATCACAGGCTCTCTTGACTCCTACCACAAAATCCATCAAGTTTCCTTTTTCCTTGCCATAATTATGTTACTTCTAAGATAGCTTTAGGTCTTTGCCTGATATATGAACCATTACACACCACATATCTTCAATGTGAAAGCCACTGATGTCACCTCTTCCTCCCCACAACACAACTTGTAACTGAGAAAGCATTTGTGCACTTGGGAAAGGCACTGGATGGTTTGGTGATGGGACTGTTGGGTTTCTCTAATTTATAGCAGTCACCAATACTGAACCAGGGACTCTGTCTGCTGCCACCGTCAGGCTGCCTGCAGCATTCTGTTTGTAGTAATTTGTGCGTTTCTTTTTAAACAAATAAATACCCTCAGAGACCTGCCTAATGCATATATGTTTTAAACATTTGGATATGTAAATAAATGAGAAAATTAGAGTTGAACCATGCTGCACACATTAGAACAAGTCATGAGACCGGAAATCTATGGATCCCACAGTAGATCATTCCACATAAAATGAAGAGACTGATTAGTCTCTCTTCTCACAACAGCAGGGTGTATGCTCTGGTAATGCTCCTTGGGGCGTATGGCATTGCTCCTTGTTTAGTGCCATATTGTTATCCTTAATTACATTCTTATAGCGTGCCCTATATAATGTTTTTTTAGAGGGATGGGGAAGATGAAAGTCTCTGGGCCACATTCTCAGGCCTTACTAAAGTCTCAGTGAACATTTAAACAAGCAATAGAGGATTTGCTTGGCATGGGGTTATCCTTAGCTGTCATAAAGACAGCAGCCTCAGGATCAAGGGAATCAGAAAGTTGGTTTAAAAAAACCCCTTTCCTACTCCCACGAGCTATACTGAGTGTTTGCACAGTTAAGGATTTACGTCAATTTACCAACCTCTTAAACCACCCAGTGACCCAATCATTACCATCTTTAAGGCCAGTCCTACAAGGACCAGGCTTTGTCCAGTTTCCCTTAGCAGTGATGAAGTGTGTGTGCATGCATGCGTGCGTGCGTGCCTTTCTGTTTTGTTCAGGCCTGCACAGTTCTATGTTTGAGTAAAGAAAATAGTTTGCTACCTTTGTTGTAAGCATTACATTGACCTTTTAAAGGATTTATAAAAAAATTTTCTGCCGACGTGAAAATACTGTGGGTGGAGTCATAGATGTGAAAGATGGTACCTATTTTTCTTTTAAATTCATATTTTTAGGTTGGACACTGTTAATTTTTTTTGCTAAAAGTAAAATTTTTCTAACAATACCAAAAGTGGAACAGATCATGGTATTTCACAGAAAATATATCACTTTTGTACAAAGTAGAGCATATGGTTCAATATTTACATAGTGCTGGTTTTCTATAAATCACTCTGAGTATACATTAAAATTCAAAACTAGATAAAGAGCAAACAGGAATGTCATTTTTTGATAAAACTTGAAAATTAAAAGAGATTCTAACCATTATCCTTTTGAATCAAGCTATAACTAGCTAGGGATCTCTTTGTATACCTTAATACTTGATTAGAGGTCCAAGTCCTTTCTTACATGTAATCGATTTCTTGTTTCTTATAATCTCTCATGCTAAATTTTCTCCCCAAAGCCATTAAATCATATCCACATTTACATTTTTCATGACAAAAGGTTCCAATTTACATTACTTTTTCCAGCTCACTACTGATTAAGCCAAGCCTCCTGTGACAATATGTACAAGCAAGTCAGTGAGTGTAAAGATACCAATGTATGCTTTTCAGCTCTAAGCAAGCGGCTTCTAAGCAAGCCTGGTGAAGAATACCTAACCTGTATGGCATACAATGATGTTCTTGCTTCCCTGACCATACAGCCTGATTTTTTTTTTTTGTAAGTCAGCGGCTCTGCTCCAATATCATAAAGAAAGAATCTGTAAAACCCCTATGCCATAAAAGATTAACCTCCAAGGGTTCAAGACCTATAACCTTAAATCTTTCTTCATCTGGGTTTAAACGCACACTTGATTTTCTTTCTCTATATATACTATTACTAAAAATATAGATACACATATAAACACCCTGTATTAGGTCTATGAGGCAGTGTCATAGTTAATCATTATGAACCTGTCTCCTGATTTTTGCTGACCTGTAGGTTAGAATGAGACGTGTCAGGATGTGTTAGGATGTATCCTGCCCTAACTTTTGGGTCATATCAAAACAAGTGATAGGCTCAGGATGATTATCTCAAATGATACAAATGGGTTAGAGTGGAAGACAAGCACAAAGTGCTCTCTAATTTTTATGAGTTTCATTGGGGATGAGTGGGAAGGGGGAGTTTTGATTTCCTGAGAGCTTTTGAGCTTTAATAAGTTTTCGATTTATCCTGACACCCTTACAATGCGTCTGTATGGAAAATGATGGCCTCTATGCAATGCACATGTACTTTCAACCTTGAACTTTGTTGTCAAACCAGGTTGTTTTAAAGTCTTCTTTTTGGGTGAAAAACTGAACAGAGTCCTATGGTCTCCATTATTCTGAGTAATTATTATATATATAAATTACATCTGAGATGTATATATCACACACTTATTTGCAGGACTATATTTCTCTCTTACATTTACGTCTTGGCAAAGCTAACAGGGAAGAGAGCTGCATGTATGTGTGCGTGTACAGCTATAACCACAAGAAGAGTTGCACAGGAGTTAAGATGAATACAAAGGTTAAATAGAAAAAAATCGAAAATGATTTTTTAAAAAAGACTTAGCAGATTCCAGGAAGCACTAAAGGAATAGTTTAGGGTACTATTGTGCCAATTTATGAGAAGTACTCAAAGTTATATGAAAAAATAGCGTAGCAGGCTTATTTATTTTGGGAGATTTGTATGCACACCTCACACTCACTTTTTCTCATGAGTGGTTTTCTTCTTCAAGTGTGCAGTATTTAGAGGAGATATATATATACATATATATATAGTGACTACAAATGTAATCCGTTAGTTAAGCCAGTCAAGGTTTACCTTGCACTTAACTCTCTTCTATAAGCCCTTCTAAGACAGTATCTGTTTTCACTGATCTTGGGGAAACATTTCTATTACAATTAAAAAACAGATTGAAATGCTCTAACTCAGTCATACTATAATCACACAGGATGGCTTTCATTAGGGTGCAGACAGAAAATCAACATTTGTTTCTGATAAAGAAAGCCCTACATAATTTCCATGATTTGGGGTTTGTTGTTTTTTGTTTGGCTGAATTTCCCAGGAGCATCTCCTTACTTCCAAATTAACTTTCAAGCTGTTATACTGGGAGTAGTAGTTCATATCCCATCTTTTTCTGGGGAAAAAGTGACCACTACAGAAAGGTATATCAGTTCACACTTCTACAGATGGGAAAAAGCCTAAATGCACTAGTTTTTTCTCCTCCTCAGGTCACTTGCCACCACCTACTGATTACAAGAGGAACAGTATCTGGGCTTATGTCTAGATTTTTATAAAAATATGTATCCACGGACTTATTTTCCTGATGGACAATCTTTACTTACATTGACCCAAGGTCACCTTTGTTCTTGCAAACATCAGAGAAAGGTGTATGTGCTAGCTTGCTGTGATCAAACACAAGCAGCCAATATAAGATTTGATAGGACCAATCTACAAAGTATTATAACTTACAATCTCTACAACTCTCCTCATCTTCTCCACCCCTCCTCCTCTGTCCAAATCACGTGATAAGAGTCAGTGGTCTTTTCCTTATGTCTGCCGCTGCACCAGACACCAACACAACACAGCACCACAGTCTGCAGTCAATAATGGAAATCTTTAGTATTTGGCTTAACCACTGCCTCTACTGTACTGATAAAAGCAAAAGAGATGGATTGCCCCTCCCCCGACTTCTTTAAACTGCAGTTGTCATCTTTTACAAAGACAGGGGGTGCATATCATGTCTTTTGCTTATGACAACTAACAAAAAAAAAAAGAACTGCATCAAAGCATACAGATGAAGGATATTAGCAGCATGTACCCAAATGCATGAGTGGAGAAATGCAGAAATGTGGTTTCTTAGCAGAGTATTTATTCTTGTTACCAGTATCTGTCACAGGTTGCTCCTCATACAGCTTTTTCCATCTCTCATAACTTGGTTCTACGTTAACAACAAGCCGGCACTTTTATGGCAACTTCTGCCTAAAAGGACCTCAAAGGGCTTTACAACTGTTTACTAATTAAGATTACGGCTGAAATCATGCTCCAGTTCAGAATAACTGCCATGACATCACACAAGAGTGAATTAGGGTGCTGACAGTCATTACCTTTGCATGGCAGTATGTGTGATTTTGGGATTGGGCCGTACTTGACAGTACAAAGCAAAGGTGCCTGACAATCGCTCCAGGGACGAAACAGGTAGCCAATTCAAGCCCCTGGAGCTGGCTGCTGATCAAATGAACAGGGTCAGCACCAAGGCCCATTTCAGCCCTAATGTGGTCTGCCCTGCTAATGTTCATTTTAAAGCACAATGAAAGCCAGCCACAAAATTAAAACACATTTCAATTTTTGTCACACCATTAATTGGCTGAATATTTTGACACAGTCTAGTACCCCAGTGTTAAAAGGAGCCCAGTGTGCCTAGGAATACATGCGGAGACTTGCCACCACGATGGGACGCTGCGGCTGTCTCAGCAGCCCTGCACAACCGTGTAGGAGAGAAAGCAAAGAATACCGTGTCCAACTGAAACTGCAAATGGAATTTAAGTAGGTGGAAGGTAATAACCATAGTTGAAACTTGGCCAGGATACCAGAGTTAACCACCTACAGTCGTGCTAAAAAGGCACGTGGAATCTTTATTGACCAAAAGTGCTCACAACCTCTGTTTTCGATCTCAGCCTAGATCAGAAGCTCCAGCAGCACCGTCCTAATGTGGTCTGGAACACGGGTTCAGCAATAATTCACCACACCGGACTTTACGGAGGGGGCCCACCCAGTTCTGCTCTTTCTGATATATCCGCCAGTTCTTAGTTCCCATCTACCTTATATCTCGCATTTCAGTAACAGCTACACTCTTTACAGAATTCCTAATAAGTAGCTCTGAAAGATTATGATATAAAGAAGTGAATACCCTGCCAGAATCCAAATGAAAATAATTTACAGAAGAAAAGAAATCTGCTTAAATGGGGTAAGGGAGGACTTTTTTCATTCATAAAAGAAACATTAATAGAAACTCTAGCCCCCACTTCTTCCTGAAAAAAATATTCACCTTTACAACTCAAATAACAGTATTAGGATGCTAGGGCACTAGTTTTAAATGCTTCTTGTGATTTTTAAAACATATTGTTTGACTTTTGATAAAATATTCACTTTGTTATGGAATGCTCTTGATTATGGATCTGATAAGAATGTATAATTCATAAAAGAGGATCACTTTCTTTCTTAGTAACAGTGTGTACAGCATTTTTATTTTAAAAACTATGATAGATCACGGTGGGGTTACAACATATTTAATCACAGAAGCTCCATCTACACCTTTATAGTTAAGCACTTGTCAAGGTTTTCCACTGTAAAGCCCTGCTGTATTCAGAGGCTTAGAATTTATCTGGAGAAGGACATTCTAATTTGAAGCTGGGGTTTGATTTTCTTCTTGATTATATTATTTTTACAGTGGTGGAACTTCGGTAGAGTCAGATCCGATTTGCACTTGGGAAAATGTAGGGAAATCAGATTGATTGCAGCAAAACAACTGGTCCATCATTCAGCATGAATAAATATTGAATGACTAATTCTAAAAATATCTAGCTGGTCACCTCATAGTGGTTGCCATTAATATTGTCTAATTATTTAGAGAGTGTGTATGTGTGTATATATGTATGTGTGTATGTATATGTGTAGTCCCTAAAAAGGAGCTCCATCATGCAGTGGATTGCACACACTGTATTTAACCAGTGAACACTTACACTCTTTCAATCAGTTCTGACTAAGACTTTCAAAGTTGTCTCAGTCAATTTCAATTCATAGAAATTCATGCATTCTGCTCCCTTAGCTCTGAATTTCAAGGCCTGGGACTACATTTAGAGAAATAGTAGAGGACATCTTAAGTTCTCTACAGGTGGAATTCTGGGCTCCACGAATGCTTGTCTTCTTGGACCGATCTGACCCCAGCTGAATTCCTGTCCCTTGGGCAGCGGGCTGGACCTGATGATCTTGCAAGGTCCCTTCCAGCCCTAAGGTCTATGAAATCTATGGATGGTACTGAAATTTGATTTAAATTAGCTTGCTGTTCTTTAAGCAGCTTCACAACATCCAGGTGCTGAGTGATACGGGTATTATTTACTTTATGTATTTATTTTTTTTAGGCAGTGCTGGCTCCCAAAGAGGTTGGCACCATGATACCTTTTGCAGTTTGGAAGGCAGTATACAGGAATGCGTGTGCTGCAATATATTGCTAAAGAGGACCACATATAAATAACAACACTGTGGCGTGGCATGGTAAATCAAGGACAGAATTTCAATTATAACTTTAGAGGTTCTGGCTCACTGCACTGTAAGCTAGAGCATCGGGAACACATTTTTAAAAGAATGTATACATGTAGATTGAGTTTGCAACTTGTGTATCCTGGGGCAAAGTAGTAACTGAGCATGCACAGTATCCAGTGCACTCTTAGACCTTAGACACAGCAACCTGATTTTTCACAAGCAATAACCAATCGTGTATACACAGCTGCCTATTTTGGTGCATGGCTTTACCCTTTGTTACTCTCATTCACTGAGATCAAAGGAGTTTTCACAGTTTGGAAGGCAATAATATGTAGTGCACTGATAATTACACTAAAAAAAGTTACAATTCCTGGGTTCACCTAGTCCCTGCATGCATCCAACAAGCTGTTCTTCTTAAAGTGCTCTACTCCACAGTTCTGCTGTCTCTGAAAGAAGAATCTCTCACAGGATTTTATGAGAATCGGTGAATATTTTCAGAAAGCCCTGAAGACATACTATTATATTTACAACACATATAGCTTCAACAGTTGCCCGAGTGCCAAGATCTCTGCTAAAATACAAACATACTATTTGGATTAATTACCACATATGCTGAGTGAGACTGCATCTAAGTGCAACACACTGAAGCAAAGCCAGAGACCTAA
>JAGPOW010003395.1:23882270-23894992 GCA_030014935.1 Caiman crocodilus
TCACAGGACACCATGATGAGTGACTTCCATCAATTACTACCCTCTGGGTCCGACCACGGAGCCAATTTTCCAGCCAGTGGATCATGGAGGACCCAAGGCAACAACTGGCCAGTTTCTCTAAGAGGTAATCATGGGAAACCAGATCGAAGGCTTTTCTGAAGTCAAGATGTAGGACAACAATCTCTTCTCCCTTGCCCAGGTGATAGGTCACCTGGTCATAGAAGGAAATGAGATTGGTCAAGCAAGACCTACCCACAACAAACCTGTGCTGGCTATCCCTTAAGATGCTGGCATCGGCCAGTCCATTAAGGATGGCCTCTTTAATAAAATTTCTAAGATCTTCCCCAGGATAGAAGTCACTTATTATATACAAAATGGCATTAATTTGTGTGTTTGTGTATGTGCAATTGTGTCAAACCCTCCTGTCTAACAACGCAATATTGAGATCCTGAGAGCTGGCCTGACTATGTGCAGCATATTGCATATAAGTACGTATTTGTACATCTGTATATCTACTAAACAATATATTTTTTCAACATAATTTATACAGCTTCTAATATTTTACTAACCAATGCCATTTTGTATATAATTTAAAAACATTTCCAGCATCAAATTCTGAATAGCAAACACAAGTGCAGACCACCAAAGATAAAACAATGGTATGTTCAGACTTTGGCCCTTGAAAGGTCAGAGCATGGGGTATTTATGCATTTAATTTGCACACACTGAATAGGAATGGTGTGTTTTTTAGAAACCAGTGATTAAAATCAGTAAATGAATCACATCCACACAGCAGATTGATTTTAGCGTATATTATAGTAAGATGTGCTGTCATTCAGTTGGATAACAACTGTATCCCATTTAGACAGAACAGGTAAATTGAGATAGCTAAAGATAACAGTGGTTTGTGGGAAACATGCACAAGTATAGTACCTCTCATCACACCCTCAGAACAGGTAGGAAGAAAGCTGTAGCAAAACGGGAGGAAAATATAAGAGCCAACATTGACAGGGATAGCTGAACAGCTTCATCGATTCTGAGTAAGCACTACCTCAAGGGATGTGGTCCCAGTAGGATTGATCTGTGTCTGTCCTGTGTTCAGTCAATGCAACTTCAGCAGGGTATACACTACAGAAAATAAGAAAGTGCAGCAATACCCCTCTCCCTCTCACTGCTTTTTTCTTTTCCCCAGCTTAGGGAAATGTAAACTCTGATGTGGTAAAGGCAGAACATAAGTTATCAGGGCGATAAAAATGTGCAGGGAACAAAATACCATCATTGCTATGTAAAAGAATACTTGGAAAAATGCACTTCCAAATCACTGATATTTCTTTTTTAATCTGGAATTTCACCGGCCTTTGACACTTGCTAATGGCATACTAACTCTGCATGACTGAGACAAGTGTTACCAGCTTGTAGTGGATAAAGTGGTTGTGTCAGATAAATAAAGGTGAGGATCAGCACCCGTCTTTGCACAGGCAAGAATGGGCGCTAAACCTAACAGCATATACAAAGGGCAGGTTAAAGGGGCTGGCTGCTGATTGGGAAAACCACTGGATTGGTATAGCTAAACAAGTTTTAAAAAGGCCTTGGTAACATAGCAGGGGGAAATTAGCAGACGACTGAAACAAAACAACAGAAATATACTCCCAATGGTTATAATCTTTCTAAATCTTTTTGTTTTGTGCCTTGCAGTTTCTTTTAGCACATTTCTAGTTTTATCACCTTGCTTCAGATAATCTCTAGAGACGCTGCAGAGAGCTCCATTCATTATGGAATATTATTTACATAGGTATGATTCAGTTTTGCTCAAGATCTTTTACATTTAAATGAAAGTATGCATCTTTGATCTAAACTGTCTCAAAAATCTAAGTGACACGCTGCATGGACATACACCAGCATGTGGTAAAGGTTGAGGTAAGCATGAAGGTACTATCAAATTGAAAATACATAGTGTTAACAAGCCTGTTCATTCATTGCACTATTTATGGGAGGAAATTCTACACAGGAAGTTGAACACTATCTATTTAAAAATATTCAAAACCATGCTAAGAAAAATTATACTCGTGTATCAATTACTTATCACTTATAGGAAAATTTCCACATTGCAGAGCTTTTATCTACAATATTGATCATGACAAAAGGGATACAATTACATGTTGCATAGATACATGAACCAGACAAAATTCAAATATATAATCTTGTTGTTGGAGAGTAGGTTTAGATTAGACATCCATAAGAACTACTTGACAGTTACGGCAGCTAGGATCTGGAACCAACTTCCAAGAGTAGTGATGCTGGCTCCTACCCTGGGGGTCGTTAAGAAGAGGCTTGATGCCTACCTGGCTGAGGTCATTTGAGCCCAGTTTTCCTCCTGCCTAGGCAGGGGGTCGGACTTGACAATCTACATGGTCCCTTCTGACCCTGCTTCAGTGATTCTATGATCTAAATCCACAGCATTAGCTGGACAGAAAATGGGTATGATAGTTAGAGCATAGAGAATTGCAAATGCTATGGGTTAACAAATGCCTTCCCCCACCAGTTGGATCACCAGGCAAATATAATCAATTTGTGAGTTCTGCTTGGCTAATGATCTCACAATTGAATCTGACTCGGATATGTATTACCTTTCTCACACAACCCACAATGTGGCAGGTGGATTATTAGTTAAATTAAGGACATGCACAAAGAGCCAGGCTTGATTCAGAATGGTTCAAAAAGAATTCTTCTCTGTTTTCATCTTGTACCTCTGGAGTTATATTTTGAGCTTTATCTTTGAGTGTCCCCCCAAGACTGACACCCAGATAAAAGTCCCAATTCTGCCTAGCTTCAGGTTTAAAACAAAACAAGGGGAAAACAAGAAGATAGTATATGATACGCATGGAGATTTACATGTGTAAGGCACTTCCTGTTCCTAGGGGCAAGTGTTCTTGCAGTGAAAGCAAGAATTGATCCAGGTACAGTTTTAAAAGTTTTGTACATAATGTGCATAAGAGGCACCTTCTTCGGTGTTTACACAGGGCCCTGCTTCAGCTCGAACCAGCCTTGAAAGTGACACAGAACATCATAAAATCTACAGAGAAAAGGCCACATTCTCACAATCTTTTAACAGATAAAAGGGAACTGTAGCCTGCAATCCAATGCCAATTTTGCCCACATGGGACTACAGGGCTGGGCCCTTTAAGTGGAGGTATCATTCCTACGCGATTTAAAACATGATGTTCTGTAAATATCTTTTGAGATCTTAAAACCACTTCTGTTTTCTAGTCATTAGAAAACCAATGCTGTTCTAGCCATGTGATCAAATCTTAGATTTGTTTTCTATATTTTTTTTAACTAACTGCATTATAATTCATGACATGTGGTGAATTTAGACAAGGTGAGCAGAAACATGGGCCAGGTACACTAGACTTTTACTAATCTATACAGAAGTTTAGCGCACAGAGACTTGTTTTAAAATGGCAGAACCTGGTCTAAGACCTGCCCCACTCCCCACCAAATGACAAAATTGTGTTCTGTTTGCTACTAATCAACCATGTTGCTTAGACAACAACATGTAACTGGAATCAATTCCACTTCGGGCTGTTCGAATACCTGTACCTAGGTATTAGGGTTGTGTGAAGCTTCGGTCCCTGACTCGATTTGGCAGCGATTCAGCCCGATTTGGTGGCCAAATCTCCAAATCTGAATCGAATCGGAGAACCCTTTAATTTCTCTGAATTGAATCGGAACCCTCCAAATGTATTAGGAGAGATTTGGCAATTTGGACACAGACGCAGCTTTAAATGTTTTTTCTACATACCTCTAGGTAGCAGGTGCCTCATGAATGCTGCAATGCTGGGTGCGTAGAGTATCCCACAGAAGCATGGGGAGCTCCCCAGCGCGCTCAGCAGCAGACCCAGTGGTGGAGCAGAAGCACTTCCAGGTCCACTGGGGAGAGTGCGGGGGGCCCCCCACCCCCTCCCAACTTGGTGACCAGTGCCTCCTGGGTCTGGGGGAGCCCCTGGGGTCTTCCCGCAGCTGACTGCCAAGCCAGGATTGGGAGAATCCCCTGCAGACTCCCTGGCAGACCCAAAAGTACTTCTGGTCCACTTCCAGGTTTGCTGCAGAGCATGTGGGCCTCCCCTGCACTCCTGCGAGATGCTCCGTCCACCCCAGTTGCACCGGCTACTTCGAGGGATGTAGAAAAAAAACATTTAAAGCTGTGTCTATGTCCAAATCGCCAATTCTCCGACTCAGCATCGAATCTTCAGATTCAGATTCAGCTGAATTGAATCGGGGACAGTGATCTTCAGCATCGAACCTTCAGATTCAGTTGAATCGAATTGGGGACAGTGATCCTAATCAATGAATTGAATTGCTGTCCCCAATTTGGGCTGAATCTGAATTGAGTAGGGCCTATTTTCCACGGCCCTACTAGCTATGGTATTTTCATTCTCCATGAATTTGAAGGCGAGGACCACACTTTCAAAAATCCATTAATAAATTCAAATCAAAATTTATGATTTACTATCACAGCAATATGTGTGGGTTTAAACACTTACACTGTGGTACATCAGGAGCGGGCAATTATTTGGGCCTATGGGCCAAATAGGCGGTTTTAGGGAGCTGCCATGAGCTGGTTAGCACTCTGCGCCCTCCCCATCCCTGACAAAAGGCCAGAGCCCACATGCTACCACCAACAGAGCACAGCCCCAGCCCTGACCCCGACCCACCCTGCACCTGCTTGAGACTCGAACCAGCTGGAACCCACGTGCACAACCCTGAAACTGGACCACCCCACACCTGTTCCAGACCTCCTGCCCACGCTGAGCAGAAGCTGCTGTTTGTCACAAGGGAAAAGCAGCCCTCCCCCTCATTGCTACTCGGCCCTTCTTGCTGCAGTTGCCTGCCCTCTGTTTCCTCTCCACCTTCATCATCACCACCCCTGGGCCACCCAGCAGCATAGCAGTGGCAGTAGAGAGGAGCCTCAAGGGAGCCTGGGTGTGGGCTCCAGGAAGCTACAGCAAGGCGGGCTTGGCAGCAGTGACGGGGAAAGGCTGCCCTTCTTTCTCACCGAGCAGCAGCTTATGCCTGGCTGCTGCTGCTGTTGCTCCTCAACATGGGTGGGTGAATCTGGAGGTAGGAGTGGGGCAGGCCAGGATCTGGGCTGCATGCGCAGGTTCCAGCTGGCCTGCTCTGCTGTGCCAAGTCCAGGGCGGGCCCCGGGGCCAGCAACAGTAGCAGCAGGCAGAAGGAGTTGCTACCACCTGGGCCACCTAGGAAGTTAGTCCAGCTGCAGCCGTGCGGTGTGCCCAGGGCGGGTGGTGGGACATGCCACAAGCTGGACAGTGCCTAGGCCAGGAGAGACTGAGGAACCAGCTGCAGGTTAGATAACGTCCCTCCGCAGGCCAGATCCAGCCCGTGGGCCATATTTTGGCCACCCCTGTGGTACATATGTAGCAACAAGACATAGATAGTAAGAGCAACAACTGATGCACTGTTGATCTGAAAAATGAATGGATTTTACACTCCAAAGCAGAATTGAACAAAGTTTATCATACAGTCATAGAAAAATAGGGTTGGAATATACCTCCAGAGGCCATCCAGTTCGACATCCTTCCCCAAGCAGAGACATCCACATCCAAAACATCCAACACGAATCCCTATCTAACTTGCTGCTAAAAATAGTCAATCCTGTCACAACCACAAAGCACAGCATCCTAACCAAGGTTCCCTCTAAGCTGTATGTATGCATAGCCACGCATGATAAAAAATCTTGCCATACGGTAACTTTTTAATGCTGCACATCCACCCAGAGAGGAGCTGGGCTGCGGCTTCCTGTATATTTGGGGCGTGGAACGTGGTGGAGGCACTGGGGCCAGCGTGGGAAATTTACCAGAGTGGTAAGTTACTGCTTGGCTTCACAGGGGCCACTCCGCTCCTCACTCCTCCGATCCACTCCTCACTGAGCCAGCATCCCCGCGGGGAGGGACAGCGGTGTTGGGCAAGCAGCGGCTCCTCCCCGAGGTGAGGCGGGGGCAGGAACGGGGCTCTGGGGAACTGCTCCATTCTCCAGCGCCTTCAGGTGAGCTTTGCCCCGAGCCCTGATGCCATGTGCCAGTGAAGAGACACTTGGAGGGGCTGATGTGTCTAAGTCAGCATGCCCGTATGATCTTCTCGTAAGGGTACTGAAGGAATTGACCAGTGTCATCGCAGAGCCATTAGCACAGCTGTTTGAGCACTTTTGGTGCTCAGGTCAGGTCCCAGGGGACTGGAAAAGGGCCAATGTGGTCCCTATTTTCAAGAATGGAAGGAGGATCTGAGTAACAATAGACCAGCTAGTCTCACCACTATCCTTGGGAAAACCTTTGAAAAAATTATCAAGGATCACATCTGTGGGAGTCCAGCAGGAAAAGGGATGCTAAAGGGCAACCAGCACGGTTTCATGGCAGGTAGATCCTGCCTGACCAACCTTGTTTCTCTTCATGGCCAGGTCACAAAATGCTTAGATGCAGGAATCAAGGTGGATGTCATCTACTTGGATTTTAAAAAGGCTTTTGATACGATATCTCATTATATTCTCATAAATAAACTGAGCGACTGTGACAGAAATGATTACACAGTCAGGTGGGTGGCAAAGTGGCTTAGGGCTTGCACACATAGGGAGGTGGTGGAGGGGTCAGAATAGACCTGGGAAGGTGTTTTATATTTTGTAGGGTTGGAATGGACCTGAGCAGATCATCAAGTCTGACCCCCTGCCACGGCAGGAAAGAGTACTGGGGTCAAACGACCCTGGCAAGGTGTTCATCTAGCCTCCTCTTAAAGACCCCAGGGTAGGAGCCAGCACCACTTCTCTTGGAAGTTGGTTCCAGATCCTAGCTGCCCTAACAGTGAAGTATCACCTCCTGATATCTAGTCTAAATCTACCCCTGTCAGCTTGTGATCGCTATTTCTAGTCACTCCTGGGAGTGCTCGGGGGAACAGGGACTCCCCCCAGTGCCTGCTGCTCCCCTCTGACTAGTTTGTAAATGGCCACTAGATCCCCCTCAGCCTTCTCTTGTGGAGGCTGAACAGGTTCAGGTCCCTTAACCTCTCCTCGCAGGGCCTGCCCTGCTGACCCCTGACCACGCAGATGGCCCTCCTCTGGACCCTCTCCATGCTGTCCACATCCCTCCTAAAGTGCGGCACCCAGAAGTAGATGCACTACTCCAACTGTGGCCTGAACAGTGTTGCACAGAGGGGGAGGGGGAGGATCACCTCCTTGGACCTGCTTGAGATGCATCTGTGGATGCATGACAAGGTGCAATTGGCCTTCCTAACTGCATCCCCACACTGTCAGCCTATGTTCATTTTGACAACAAAAATGACTCCAAGATCCTTTTCTGCCTCTGCGCTGACAAGAAGGGAGTTCCCCAGATGCTGGTTCTTCCTCCTCAGGTGCAGCACCTTGCACTTGTCAATGTTGAAACCCATCCTGTTCTCATCCACCCACCCCTGTAACCTGTCTAGGTTCGATTGCAGCCTATTCCTCCCTTCTAGCGTGCCCACTTCCCCCCACATCTTAGTGTTGTCTGAGAATTTGAACAAGGTGCTTTTTAGCCCCTCGTCCAAGTCACTGATGAAGAAGTTGAACAGTGCAGGCCCAAGGATCAAGCCCTGCGGCACTCCACTGCCCACATCCCTCCAGGTCGAAAATGACCCGTCCACTACCAGTCTCTGGGTGCGGCCCTCCAGCCAGTTAGCAACCCATTTGGTGGTTGGTTTGGTGTAGACCTGGTCATAGAAGGCCACCAGGTTGGTCTGACAGGACCTGCCTCTAATGAACCCGTGTTGGTTGCCCCTAAGCATAATCTCCCCTGCTGGCCCCTCATGGGCATGCACTATGATAATTTTCTCAAAAAGCTTACCCAGGATTGAGGTAACTGGTCCATAGTTTCCTGGGTCCTACTTCCTCCCTTTTTTGAAAATGGGAACCACACTGGCCCTTTTCCAGTCCTCTGGCACTGGACGGCGGAGTCCCACAATACTCAGGCCTTGGATCAGTTCTGTTCAATGTCTTCATCAATGACTTGGATGAGGGCGTGGAAAGCACTCTGTCTAAATTCACAGATGATATCAAATTATGGGGTAAAGTTAACATACCAGAGGGTAGGGAATGAATCCAGGCAGATCTGGACAGGTTGGAAAAGTGGGAGGAATAGAATAGGATGCGGCTCAATAAGAACAAATGCAAGGTGCTGCACCTAGGAAGAAGGAATCACCAGCACACTTACAGGCTAGGAGAGGACCTTCTCAGCAACACAGCAGCAGAAACAGATCTTGGAGTCGCTGTCAACTCCAAGGTGAACAAGAGTCATGAATATGATGAAGTGATCAGTAAAGCTAACCACACATTAGTATTCATTAGCAAGTCCATGACAAACAGGTCCAAGGAGGTGATACTTCCCCTTTATGTGGCATTGGTCAGGCCATAGTTGGAGTACTGCATCCAGTTTTGGGCACCACACTTCAAGAGGGATATGGACAACCTTGAGAAGATTCAGAGGAGAACCACTCGTATGGTTAGGGGCCTGCAGACAAAGCCCTATAAGGAGAAAGGAGAGATTGAGGGGCCTGGAACTCTTCAGCCTCCGCAAGAGAAGGCTGAGAGGTGATCTTGTAGCCACCTACAAATTCATCAGGGTGGGACAGGAAGGAATAGGAGATGCTCTGTTTACCAGGGCACCCCATGGAGTAACTAGGAACAATGGCCACAAACTGATGGAGAGTAGATTTAGGTTAGACATCAGGAAGATCTTTATGGTAAGGGTTGCCAAAATCTGGAATGAGCTTCCAAGAGAGGTGGTGCTCTTCCCTACCATGGGGGTCTTTAAGAGGAGGTTAGATAGGCACTTGGCTGGGGTCATCTGATCCTAGTGCTCTTTCCTGTTCAAGGCAGGGGGTCAGACTGCTAAGGTCATTTCTGACTCTAACATCTATGAATCTATAAGGTAAAATTCCTTCTTGACCCCAAGTGTGGTGATCACTCTGACTCGGAGTGAAGGGGTCCTCTAGCCAGGAACCTCTGGATTTTATTCTTAGCAGAAGAAGCATGGGCACACCTCAGTCAAAAACCCCAACCTTGGATACTGCCAACACTCAGGCTACTAAGGAGGGTGAACCCTTTCCTTCCCCTGCTGCAACTGTAACCCATGTAGCAATAGGAAGGCAAAAATATAGCTTCCTGGCCCCATATGGCAAGCATTAAAGCCCAGAAGTATGGGAAACTCCCTTAATAGCATAGGCATAGTTTTTCCTAGATATCTAACCTTTTCTTGAACACCTTCAATGATGGGGATTCCATAGCTTCCCTAGACAGTCCATTACACTGCTTTTTTCTAGGGGAGCCCTTCAGATATATGAAGACCACTATCACGTCCCTGCTTAAGGACCTTTTCTGCAAGCTAAACATGGCTTGTTCCTTCAACCTCTCTTCATATGACTTGACTTCCTAGTTATCATTTTTGTTACCTACCATAGAACTCTCTCTAACTTCTCCATGTCCTTTTTAAAATGTGGAGCCCAAAACTGCACACAATACTCTAGATGCAGCCTAATTAGTGCTGAGCATACCACCTCCCAGGCCTTGCACCTAATGTTTCTATTGGTGCAGCCAAAAGCCATATTTACCTGTTGTATACCTGCATCACACTGCAGACTTGTATTGAATCTGTGATCTAACAAGACTTTTTCATAGGGCTGCCATCCAGCCAGGTATCACCCATTTTATTTATTTGTTTTCTATTCCAGCATCCAAATCATTAATAAACATACCGAACAGCACTGGGCCAAGACAGATCCCTGCAGGACTCCATGCAAAACCTCCTGCCATTCTGACATGGAGTCATGCAACTTTTTGCTTACCGTTATTAAGCCAGTTGTCTATCCATCTTATGGTAGTTTTATCCAGCCCACGTTCATCCAATTTGTTTGTGAAAAGATCATGTGGGACCTTGTCAAAAGGCTTGCTGAAGTCCAGATACACTATATCCACAGCATTCCCTTCATCCATTTAACAGCTTAATTGGTTAAAGAAGGAGATCAAGTTTGTTTGATTCAATATGTTCCTAGTAAATCCATACTAGCTACTTGTGATCAACCTTTCCTCCTCCAGATGCTTGTAAATGGACAAATTCCTCAGGATATGTTCCAGTAACTTCCCAGGTATTAAGATAAGGCTAACCAGTTCTCCAGGTTCTCCTTTTTGCCTTTTTTTAAGAGGATCACTTAGTTGGCACTTTGCCAGTCCTCTGGTACCTCACCATCTCCCATGACTTACTAAATATCATTGCTAAGGACTCCTAGATCTCCACTGGCAGTTTCTTCAGTATCCTGGGATGAAGTTCATCAGGCCCTGCTGACTTGCATTCATTCAGACCCATCAAAAGCTTGCCCCTTCCCTTATTCAAATAATCCTTATTAGCTGTCTGGTGGCAGCCTATTTTTTTTCTGTGAAGACTGAGGCAAAGTAGCTGTGGAGCAGTTCTACCTTCTTTGTGTCTTCAGTTAAGAGCCTGCCCTTGCTAGTTAACAGTGGACCCACAGCTTCCTTGGACTTTCTATTCTGGCTTGCATATTTATAGAACCTCAATACCCCAACCCCTCCCCTGCTGTCCTCCCTGAGGTGTGCACACAGGTACCACCAGCAATGGGGATTCGGGCCCTCATGGCTCCCTTCAGTCTGCACCAGGCATTGCTGGTGGTACCTGTGTGCACACCTCAGGGGGGACAGCAGGGGAGGGGTTGGGGTTGCATTGGTGCCAGTGCTCCAAAACCTGGTACCTCTGTTTGCAGCCTGCTCATCATCTGCTGCAGCTGCCCAGAGCCCAAGCTGGCTGAGGCAGGCAGCCAGGAGGCTGCAACCAGCTGCACTGGGCTCCACAGCCTTTGGCCAGGTTTCATGAGGGCAATGGCTGCACACGCACCTCTGGGTGGATGGTAAGGGAGGGGCTAGGGTTGCACTGTCCCAGGCTCCTCTCCTGTTGTCCACCCAGAGGCACACATGCAGCCCTGGCTGCTTGCAGCAGGGCTTGCAGCCTCTTGGTCATCTGCTGCAAGCAGTCTGGGCTCTATGGCCAGCTCGCATGCCATGATCTAACAGCACACCCTGGCTCGCATACCAGGGGTTGCTGACCCCTGCCCTAGAAGCTCCTTGTGCATCCATATTGGTCTCCTGTCATTCTTGTAGTCCTTCCATTGTGTTAAAAAAGCTTCTTGTTGGGTTTCCAGTACTGTGCCCTTTAGAAGCTTCTAGCCCTCCTGGGCACCTTTATCTTTCAGATTGGTCTCCCACAGCACAATGCCTCCTATCTCCTTGAGTCAGCTGAAATCTACATTTTTGAAATCCAGTGCCTTAATTCTGCTGATCTCATGATTTCTCAGGATCATAAATTCTAATGCATAGTGAGCATTACTTCACAAGTTTCTCATCACCTTCACATCCTCCACCAGTTATTTCCTATTGGTCTGGACAAGGTTCAAGATAGATGGTCCCCTAGTTATATCCTCAGCTTTCTGGAAATGGAAGATGTCCTTCACACAAGTTAGGAATTTACTCAACATTTTGTTTGGCTCTATTGTTTTTCTAGCAGATGTCTGGAAAACTGAAGTCTCCTATCAGTATCATTTAATAACTTTTGGATAATTTTGTCACCTCCTTGAAGCGTGCCTCATCCACCTCAGCCATCTGATTTGGTAGTCTATAATAAAGCCCCTACCATTACACAAGTGTTGTACCTTTCATCTTTTGTCTTCACCCAAATGCATTCTGATCTGCTACCTTCATCCTCTTGAACCAGAAAAGGAGTGTATGTACTTCTGACATACAAGTTGGAACCACCCACTTTTCTCCCACCCTTGTCTTTCTGAATTTAGCCCTTAATGTTGATGTCCCAGTCATAAGAGCTGTCCCACAAAGTGTCTAATACCAATCTGATCACAATTCTTTTTACAGGCTGTGGCTGTCCAGCGCATCTAGCTTGTTTCCAATATTTCTCACCTTGGATGCACTTTTCATTTAACCTACTCATTTCCTTTTTGCAGCACTTGTTGCTGTCCTGTCCCTCTCTTGGCTCTTTCCCAGCTGAGTCACTTCTTACAGTCCATCCCCTCTGGATGGTTTACTCTGTTGTTCTGTTCCCCATCCCCTGCAGAACCTAGTTTAAAGGCCTCCTTACTAGGTTGGCCAGACAATGCCCAAAGATGGTCTTCCTGGTTCTGTTCAGCTAGATCCTGTCTCTTGATAGCAGTCCTCTGCTCCAGAACATTACCCACTGCCAAAAATCCAAAGCCTTCACACTGGCATCACCATCTCAGCCACATACATTTCCATGCTACGATCGTCCCTGCTCTTAGTTTCCACTGTGTCATTTTGGTTTAGTATTATACCGAACATAAGGCATTATCAGAACATGAGTATCATTAAGCTTATTTCTCTTTATCTCTATTGTGTTGGGAATATGCCTCTAGTGTATTGCACAAATTTTCTTCTTTTTGTTATGTTGTTTGTACAACACTTCAGCTGCTGTCATCTCAGTAGATTATTCCTGATTCATGCTGGCAAAACCAGAGACTTAGGCTCTTTGAACATCATCAAGGGTAAAGGACACAGAGTCAGATCCTCTAATTGAGCTGAGGAGATATTCTTTATACAAGACTTGACTCAAGTGTGGGGAGGAGGAAGATAACTAGAGAGGAAAGAT
>JAGPOW010003395.1:23907728-23956646 GCA_030014935.1 Caiman crocodilus
TCACAGTTCGAGTGGCCAAAGTCTGGAATGGGCTCCCAAGGGAGGTGGTGCTCTCCCCTACCCTGGGGGTCTTCAAGAGGAGGTTAGATAGGCATCTAGGTGGGGCCATCTAAACCCAGCACTCTTTCTTGTCTATGCAGAGTGTTGGACTCGATGATCTATTGAGGTCCCTCCCAACCCTAACATCTATGAATCTATGGAACCTCTGCTGCCCAGAGGGTAAGAGCCAGTGTGGCAGAGCAGAGTGGGACCATGTGAGAAAGCTCATTGCCAACACTGGGAGTCACCATGCTGCCATGAGAGGCACCCCCTGCCCACCCAGCAGCAGTAAGGGGCGCAACTCCACATCGCCACCCCCATCACTGCCAGGCAGGCAGGCATACTTCATCATGGCAACAGTGGCACCAAGCTTCCCTGCCTGACTCTACCCTGCCTCCCTAAATCCCCTTGCCAGGCCATGGGGGCCCCAGGGGAAGGGCAGTAGGGTGGGGAGCCCAAGCCCACAAAGGGCAGCGCATACCTTCCCCACGCACAAATCTGGGAGACAGCATCTCTCCCCCCCCCACACTTCCCCAGGAGTGCACGTAGTGACGGGGAGCTGGCCCCCCCTGCCAGCCACTGCAATGAGCTGCCCAAGCTCCATCCTCGCTTAGCCACTGTAGCCATGTATTCCAGGCCCAGGCCCCAAGCCCCACATCCTACCCCAGCAGGGCAGCAGCCCCAGCCCCACCCAACTCCCTCCCTCCCTCCCTCATTATGGGGACAATTCCCCCTCCCCAGCCAGACTTTCCTGTGGGGAGCTGCTCTACAGGCTGCCTGGCTGGAACTTTAACAACCTACAAGAATAAATCCATTGTTTCCTGTGTTTTTCTCCCTAATGGAGAAAATCTGGGTTTTCCTGCATTCTTCTATGGTGAGCAGAAAATCCAGATTCCTCATCATTATGCAAGGCCATCTTCATACACTTAGGACAATATGCTGTAAAGTTTTTAGAAGAATGTTTGAAGTATTAAAGATCAGCTGTCCCTTAACTGTTTTTGTACTGTTTCAGTGCTTCATTGTATTTTACTGTAACATATGTATGCATTTTAGCAGATGTATTACTAACTGCCATAAATTTAATGTTAAGTTACCAATTTTTTCCATCACCCTGTAGCCCAGGTAACTTGGGTATATATTCTCTTTCTCCAATTGAAGGGAATTGTTAGCTGGCAGGTGTGCTGTGGGGGAACTGCAAACCGCTCAGTTTCCCTCCATCCCTATAGAACCAGGCCAGGACAGTCAGGGGACTTAACTATATACACATTTATTTACATTAACTTATCACAAGGGAAAGGAACATGGGTATAAATATATGTACAGTGTGTGTGTGTCTCTTACCCTCTGGGTAAATGACATAAAACCTTATACCAGTGCTCCAGATGTAGATCAGTCACAGGTAAGTATCTGATTTGAAACAGATGAACCCCAAAGAAACTCAATCCCAAGGGGAAACCCCAATGCCCTTGGGCTTTTCCCAAGCCCTACAAAGAAGGTGGTAACTTTAGGGGGGGGCCTCCCAGTGATATCTCCCCTTTCAGGAGCCCTTAACTAATGGGGGAAGGGGGAGAAGACAGGACGATGACTCCCTTCCTCTGTGGGAATCCTCTTATCCTCTTTCCCTGCAACTCACGGCTCCCAGGCCTGAAGGGTGGTCCTTGTCCTCTGCACCAAGCTGCTCTCTTGCCTGTAGTGGGCTTCAGGGGGGTTGCTGTCCCCTGGAATGAGGCTCCACTATGCAGGGCTTCTGGGGCCTCTGGCTTGGCCCTGTCTGCTGGCTCAGTAGCCCAATCACTGTCTGGCTCTCTGGACTCAATCTTTTGCTATGGGTTGGAGGCCTGGGCTGCCTCGTGCAGCACCAGGCTCCGTCCGCTCCTGGACCCTCTGTGCAGCGCCTCCTGCACTGATCCCAGCCTTGTTCCGGGGGCTGAGGACCTGAGCCACCCAAGCACTCCAAAGGTCCTGCTCCGTGCACTATCCTGTTCACCATGTCTCTGGCCACACACCAGAGGTTGCAGACCTGAGCTGCCTCACGCAGCTCCCAGGATCCGGATGCTGCATGCCGGGCTGCACACCGAGAGCCTAACGGCTGGAGCCGTCTGCCATTCCCTGCTGATGGAAGTCTTCAGGCATGCTTCTGGGCTACTGCTTCACCGTGCTGAGCAGCTCTCCTCAGCCCTGCTCTTCTCTCTCCCAGATGCGCTTCCCTCATGCTGGGCATGCAGCTCTTTTTATATGCTCCAGGGCTCCTCCCCTGAAGTCTTCTGGACCTGACTGCTGCAGTTTTCAATCAGGTCCAGGAGTTGGAGGAAACTCCTCTCTCCCTCCCCTTAGGAAAGGGGCATGACTGAACTCCTCTTGCTGCCTCCTGAATGGGGGATGAGCTGAACCAATCAAAATAGCAAGATTTCAAGTCTGGGATTCAACCAAAGCTCCAAAAGGCAAGCCTGCTACAACCCTGAAAAAAACCCTTCATATATGATTTTGCTCACCTGCATGTAAATATGGGGATATCACCATATGGGGAAAAAAACAAGTGCTAAAATAAATTAATTCTCTATATTTCTTTAAAATTAATTCTCTATTTTTCTGTTAAAAAAGAAAAAAAGGAAACCCATAATACATATTAGGACCTTGAAACAAGGGTTTAAGCATGTGGGAGAACAAAACTAGTCAAGGAAGAAAGTGGGGAGGGGTGGAATTTTGAAATTCCAGTAAACAAACAGAACTAGAGAACAAATATGAAGTTAAAATTATGGAAAACATATTGACAATCATTTCAGGAAAAACACAATGTACTATGATTGCTGTAATTTAGGAGCGAGTTAAAAAGCTCTATATTTCTGAACTGCACAATAATAAAAAGAATCAACAGAAAACAAACTCTGAGTAAGATTAAGATGACAATCTACCCAAGTTTATGTCAGCAAAACCAGAGTTTACAGCCCTAAGGATTTGGCTTAATACAAATGATTTAGATAAATGATAATATCATTATTTCACCATTCAAATTATATTGCTGTGTGCATGTATTATAATTGATTTGGTAAGTATCTTCTAAATCTGTGGCCCTCAGAAAGATAATTGCATCATCAGCAATTGTGCCTATTGGAGATAATTTCAAAATATGTTCTCAGACATGTTTGAAATGCTCATTATTCACCAGTCAGTCAGATTTTAGCTTTTGTATAGCACAAACATAGGAGCTAGTGCATGCATGCAGGTGGGGAGTCTGTGTGCATACATATACATACTTGTAATTTAAGCCTATGCCTTTCGGATAGGTGTTAACTACAGGCCTCCTTGTGGTATATCACACAAATATACATTTACTATTCAACCAACTTCTAAAATTATTTTCAGGACATTAAAAAAGAAATACTGGGCCTAATTCCTATTCACACTAAATTCACCATACTATCCCTGTCAAACAATGTTAAAGGGCCTCAAACTCTCAGTTTTTCTTTCATTTGTTTCCCCAGGAGGAATTTCGTACCCTCCTCCATAATTATAAAAGGAAAACCAAAATAAACCTTGTGAATATCTGCACCCATGAGACAAAAACGTGTTCAACACAAACAGAAAAACTTGTAATATGTAAGCAGCAAAGTCCTGACTTGCTGTATTTTGTCTACATAGTCTATTACTCACTTTCTGATTGTATCCTCAATGAACAAAGAACAGTCAGCCTAAAAACATCAGGTAAGGCAAATTATGAGAATATGGTTACATGTAATAAGTATAGCGAACTTACAGGTACATATTAGATGAGAAAGTGTTCACCCTAAATTATTTGCACAGGTGCTGGTAGACTATAGGAGAGAGCCTCATAGGTACTACAATTTGTTTTTGTGTTGGATCAAAATGAAATAACAGTATTATGTATTCCACTACATACATTTCTCCCACTGGAAAGGGGATTTCCCTTCTGTTCTGCATAGAGAGAGGAATTCATACACCATTGAGTTGTTGAATAGAGTAAGACAGAGGGCTCAGACAAAGAATGCGCTTTCATTCCTTTGCATGGGGAAATACAAGCATGACAAACTAATGGGAGGGATATATGTCATATGTCTATGTGTAATTCTTCACACAAGACTATAAGGACTTGCCCTATTATAGTAATCTCCAGTCATAGTATATATTATGGGTAGGTGATGAAAATAAACTCTCTCCCCAGCCCTTTTATAAAGCTGAAACTGCACTATTATTTTTAAAATGTATTTATATAAAAAGGTGTCAAGCAGGTGGTATTGTTGGAATTCAGAAATGATAAAAGGAAGTAAACAGCCAGATCAACTGCACAGAGGCAATTGTTACAGGAGTACTGTAGTCACAACTTCGGCTTGTTTCCTTCTGCAGAAAAAGTGAATGCTTAGTGCTTATTAAGGATGGGAACATGGGCATAATTAATATTGACTAGCAAGACTCAGGAGCTGCGCCTGATCTTGCTGACATTGGCGTAAACCTGGACAAAGCCAGTGGAGCTGCAATGGGCCAAAGCTTGTAACATGTCTGAACAGAATCAGTTCCGCAGTGTGGACGGATGCATGGCCCACGTAGCTCCACCAAAGCATTGCTGTCCCGTCCCTGCTGCTGCTGCTGTTCTTCCCCAGCTCTGAGTCCCTCTTCACAAGCCACTGTCAATCAGCGTGAATGATGCCAGACCATATGGTGGGTTTTTATGATGAGCCCAAGACAAAGAAAAAAACCCACTCAGTTTCAACTGTGAACTCAGACAGACTTGAATCATGTTCTTCACAGAGGCAGAAATGGTATGAAATTAGAACCATTTAGAATGAGTTTATTACAAAACGGATCAAAATCATTGTGAAAATACAAAGAAAAATAAATCAATATTATGCTTTCTATCAGTATAAACTTATTAAAAGGATGGTGTTTTTTTAGCTCCTAGCACATTATTGGTACTATATAAATTAAGGCCTTGCTTGTATGGACATGATTTTCTTCTCAAATAGCCTGTGCTAAATTCAGCAGAACCATTCATGGAGTAAAATAGACTCTATTTAATCTGGGGAAAAAATACCAGAATCTAATTCACAAAAAATATAAGAAATTACGATACAAATTAATACTTAGACTGAGTATTTATTTACCGCCATTTCAATTTATTTTTACTTGTGGCCTAACACTATATATTTGTATGGCACTTAGTAAAATTCTGAGTATACTTAAATTCTTAAGTAAAATGAGCAATTATTTATAGTATTAACCTGACAAAATGTTAAGGTGACAGTCCAAAGGCAAACAACAAGTTTAGCTTCAAACATATTTTAGAAGGTTAATAATATATATATGCTGGTCAGAGCAACATGCAGTAAAAATACTCGCTATTAACTAGAACTATTGGAAAGACCAAAACCAACACACTAAAATTCTCTACTAACTACCCTAAAACTATCAAACAATCACAAAGAATGGAGAGTACTACAAGTTCTTGCGGAATATCTTGATAAGGGGAGCTCCAAACTGAACTGAAAAGTGCACATACAGCTTTCTCAGTTCACTCCATATTTCACTCATTATTGCAAGCAGCTAGGTGATAAGAAATGAAATTTTAGTGGCTGCAGAACGGTGTGTTCTGTGGGTAGTTTATAGGCTTTGCTACTTCTGCTATAGCTTAGACATTTTCAAAAACATACAAAAAGCATGCTCAAAAGAACAAAGTAAAATATTTACTGCTGGCTGTTAAACTACATCCTTCAAGTTAAAGCAAATGTGCTTTCCAATATGAAAACATTACAAAGGGGTCAGCATTACAGCATTAAAATTTTAGAGACCCGGACTCTCAGGAGCAGTCTATGGTCTTACAAGCAAAGGAACACAAACAGAGTGATGGAGTCACTGAACCACAAATAGTAGTTTTTAAGTGAAAAGTCATGCAAAGGTACAAGGGCCTGAGGTCTCTGGTGTAACAGGTACATCTATGTCTGCTTATCAGCTCACTCAAGTGCTATTAAAGACCAGCCCATCCATCTGAGTGGGCCCATTTGCTCCTTGCAGGTACAAATGGCTATTTGCTGTACATATGCGATTACACACTCACTTCCTCTGCCGCATGCTAACAGCATGTAAAACAAAAAAGTGCCATTTTATATAAACAGAGGCACTTATCTAGGGCTCCTGGGCTCTGAATACAAAGCACTCTGATGGATTGATGGTACTGCGGCAGGGACACAACAGGAAATGGACAACTGTGCATTTCCCAGGTTAATAGCATAATGATTCTCTATTACTAAAAAACTCGTGCACTTCCCCACCTTTTGCTACTGACTCCTCCAAAGCAGAGAAGCTGTGGTGGAAAACAACCAGTTCCCGGCAGCCACAGACAGCTAATCAAGCCTAAACTGTCAGCGGTTCGCTACCTTTCAGAACTTTCTCCCCAGTTCCTATTTTCTTTCTACTTTATGTTTATATTATTGCTTTTCTTAAACCTACGAATATTCAGCACGGTTCTTCTGCTCAGCATAGGCTATCACGCATTAAATCCTTCTGGCAAATGCTGAGATTTGCAGAACTTTAAAGAAGGATTAAAAAATACATTTAAATAAAAGTAACAATGGCTTATAGGTAGGGGTCTACCCAACTCGAGGAAGCGGCTGGATGATTTTGTAGGCAGATTGTGGGGCAGCCACCGTTTTCACAGGCTTATTGCAGTGTTCCCCACCCCCCCATGCCTCTGACTGGCTGAGACCCAGTGGTCCTGGCCACTGATTGGCAAGGGGGTGGGGCCATACAACAGGCAGCCCTCTGGGCCAAATCGGGGAGGAGGCGGGGATGCCACCCATCTTGCCTACGCACCTTTACGCTAGCAACATCCTTCAGAAAAGTAATTCACAAAAAAGCCCAACCCAAACACTCCTAGCTTTTCTTACCTCCCTTGCACAGGTAGGATTTCTCTCTCAGCAAAACTGCACTAAGCTGAGGAGTACTGGGCCTCCCAGAATTTCACTCTCACCGCGCAGGAAGAGCACGCGCCGACTGCTGAAACCTCCTCAGCCTGACGAAGGGTTTTTGAGCTCGAAAGCTTGCTTAATAAATATTCTCCAACCATTTGGGTTGATCTAATAAAAGATATCAAATTCACCTAAGGAACCTTGTCTGTCCATGTCCTTAGACCAACACGGCTACAACCTACACCCCTGCTCTCTCAAACTGAAATTCATATCCTTTGGCTCAGCCTGTATCTTGTAAGGGAAGTGCTATTCTAAGACCCCACTGGACAATGAGTGTGTCCTTACTCATCATCCTCCAGATGTATTCATTATTAACATGAAGCATCAATGTAAAACACAAATTTGGATTTATTTGAGTATTCTTCCAACAAGACCAGAACTACCACCAGCAATGAGTAAGAGAAAAAGCAGTGTAATCGCATCATTCATGCCTTTGATGTTCCTCCATGGCCTGTACTCCGAATGCTCACATAGTCAGTCCTCAGCATTTTGAAATTTGGCCTTGTGTTAACTTTTGAACGATATCTGCCGTTTTACACCTCAGAGCTCAGAGAAGGCAGCACAGTAGTTGGTGTACAGATGTGACAGAATGTTTTTATTCCACAAAAAAGCTCCCTGTTTTTGACGCACTGGAAAATGTACAGCCAGAGAGTGCTTGAGGCGAAGATGCCACACCAGCCTTACATCTGTCTGCTTTCATTTGTCTACAACTGTGCTTATAGATAAAACAAGCCTTCCAGATGTCATCACAAGCAGTGTTCATATGCTGACTTCACTGAGACACTATTGTTTGCTGCCAGCATAACAGAGTTGTAAAACTAAAATATTTAAACGCTGTGCTACTCGACACAACTTTGAATGTCACACAGGATCTTATTTCAGGATTAATTAATGTACTCCCCAATAAAATAATCACGTGTTAAAACACAGAGATAGCTGGCATATATAGTAAGCAGCCTTTTTTTTTTAAACTGTTCTGAGGGAATCCAGTGGAGCTGAAGAAGCTGCCTATAAAGAAACAAAACACGCTTTTCCCCTATACTTGAAAAGAGATACCGTACATATCAATACAATGTATGAGGTAGTACTTTGCCTATTTCATACTCTGAACATTGTTCTGATTTTGAGCTCTAAGGATTATTTGTTATTGGAAGCTAAAACAGATATCTTAAAAGCATATCTAATTTTACAGTGGCTGCCTTTAAATCTTTACAATTGCCTTTGGCAAATAATTAACATTACTACAGAATTCATGGATTTCTCTATACCTTGTCTTGTGAATACTGCGGTATCATTAATTACCTGCAATAGCCCAACTGTAGAAGCTTTCATGGTGAGTGCCATATTACAGAACCTCTGGTAGACTACCCCTAGTTAAGTTTATAGTACAGGTTTGTTTTTAACTTTCCCTACCTATCTGGGGGGAAAAAAAAAGACAACACATTTCTCCTGAAATGTCCTTTCTCTCTCTCTCTTTATAAATATATATATATATATATTTTTTTTTTTTAAGTGTGAAGCAAATCAAAGAAGGTACAAAACAGATTTTTGTTTGTTTTTAACTTTTTGAAGCCTGCATGATTCTTTTTACAAAAGTAAATGCAAACAGCTTGGTTTAGAAATTTTAATTTATTTCACTATCTTGTCCTCTAGGAGAGTGGCTTGATAGGATACTTTTATACCAGGTCAGAATGCAAATGTTATTTCCATCAGCCATGGCAAACTGAGCCACTGAGAATTTTGTCAGATTTTGTGGATACAAATTATTTGGAAAGTCTTCTGGAGTTTACAAATAGCGTGTGGAGGTTATGCGCTCTACAGAGCAAACCTCTTTGGATTGCAAAGAGACACTGAGCAGACTGTGTAAACTCTGGGAACAAAATAACTGCTGTTAAGATTTCATAGATTTTCACATAGATTAAGGGCTGGAAAGTCAAAGTTCCAGATATACCAGTGCTGTAAAGTATTTGTATTGGTTACAAGGTAAAAGGATGGTAAAATCTATACTGATTGAAGAAGACTTCTGACAAACTTGCTAGGATGCTTTAAAGGAGACTGCCTGCATCTGCAGAACTCTGCAGGCAACACTTAAAACTCTTGTAAACTCCGTCAGACCAATAACTATGACTTAAGGAATTTACAAGCTCTTCCAGCTCACCTTAAGGAGTTGGGAGTCTCCTTCAGAAAAATACTCTAGATCCTGCTTGGGGAGCATACACACTTAGTTGACAAAGACAGCCAAGTTTCCAAATTCTGATGACAATAATGGGGAACATTACCAAATTATTAAATGAATTTCTTGTGCACTTCTAATCTTCTAGAAAGTTAAATGTAGCCCTGCCCCACTGCATAGGTTTCATTTTTTAACACATATTAAAGCTATATATATTTACTAGGCCTGTTCAAAGCAGTCAGTATTCACTTCAGATTCGGATTCAGCCAATTTGGAGGACAGTGATTCAATTTGGTGATTTGAATCATGATGCCGATTCGATTCTGCCCAATCTCCAAATCAGCCAGGCCCATCCCCCACCTGGTCTCCCAGCCTGGCAATGGCTGCCACAGCCACCCCAGCACTTGGTGGAAAAAAAGCCCCAACTCAGTAGGTGCTGTCGGGCGGGACGTGATCCTTCCTGCCCCACAATGCCCCATGCTGCACGGGGTCTCTGCATGAACCCTCTGACTCTCACACAGCCCTTTAAGAACCCGCCCCCCAAAACTCCCAGATTCCCCACTCCTGCCTCTTAGAGGGGGACGATCCCCACTGCCCTGTCCCACCTAGGGGGCTCTGCACGAGCCCCTAAAGCCCTGAGGCCACTGCAGGAGCAATAAGTCATGGGGCTTTTCTCCATTTTTTTTCATAAGGGGCCAGAGCTGGCCCAGGTGGGGCACCCATGGGGAGGTGCTAGGGGTGCAGGAGGGGTTGGGGGCTCATGCAGAGCCCCCCATGCAGCATAGGGCACTGGGGGGCAGCAGGGATCACCCCCAAACCCAGCTGCACCTGGTGAGCACTGGGGCTTTTTTTTAAAGTACCAAGCTGGGGTGGGCAGGGCAGCTATGGCCAGGGCTGGGGCCCTGGGTGGTCAGGGCAGCTGGCAGGGGTCCCCCCCATAGTCCTTTCTGCCCTCTACCAGGCCCCACTCCCCCACCCCTAGTGCTTACCAGCTCAGAGTTAGCTCCAGCTCCCTGCTGCTGCCACCAGGGACTGCCCAACTCATTGAAGGTGTCCAAATCTTTTCCAAAGTTTCAGAGAGCTTTGAATTGATTCAGACCTTTAAACTGGTCCCCTGATTCGATTCAGATTCAGAGATTCGGCCATCAAGTCAGGCCAAATCTCCTCTGAATCGAATCACTACTTAAAGCTTCGTAGAGTCCTAATATTTATTTATTTTCTCTACAAACCATTTGAAGAAAACTAAAGCCTAAAAAATAATTTTATAAAGAAAAAGAAACCAGTGTCTTATGATTCCCATTTTCTATTCAGAGCCTAAAGAAACTTCTAGGCAGAAGTAATTAATTAAAATGGAATCCAAGTGGCAAATATTCATTTGTTTACATCAGCATTTCTAGAAAATTATAGGTCTAAAACAAACTTCCTCACCTCAAGTTTGTAAGTGAAGAATAAAAACAAAATGTTTGAAGCAAAAATATCCAGAATAAACGTTACTAAAATAACTTGAATTCAGGTACACTAACAATCTTATCCTCAGTATAGACACCAGAAACCCACTTAGAACTAAAATGTATTTTGTTCATGAACAACAGACCCTAAAATCCTGCTCTTTGTGCACATCTTCAAGCCATCTTGTACTTATTCCACATGTGTATCACATACCTTTTTCCTTCAGTATATTCATCCTCTGACAACAAAAAACATTTCACCTCTTGTCATCCATATGTACTTAGAAAAAGGCCAGCTGCATAATCATTATTCTACTCTGAACCACAGTGATTGTTCAATATTTTGGTTTATTACCCTTTTATGCTGTGCTACCTTTTCACAAAGTTATATGCTAGATAAGCGGTGTTCAACCTCTGGCCTATAAGACCATGTGATCTGGCCTGTGGGTCTCCCCACAGATCCAAAAATTTGGTGGTGAGGGAACAATGACAATGTCACCATGGTGAGCCCTGCAGGCAAAATGACATGGTCCCGAGTGCCAGATCATGCTAGCATGAAGTGGGGACAATATGAAGGGTAATTTTGCTGGATCTGGTGCACAACATTGGGCACTCCAGATCGCACCCACAGACTGACCCCATGCTTGATCAGGTCCACAAACCAAACATACGTACAAGATCCAGCCTACAGACCAACCCTTTGCCACTCATGTAGCCCAAGGGGGAGAAGGATGAGCACCACTTTGCTAGACTGTTCAGCTCAAGATCAGATGACCTGTGATTTTGGTTGTTTCAAACCCCAAACTTTTCTAAGTCAACAATGAGAGATTTTATGTGAATAAAATGTAAATCCTCTTCTGGAGCTCTGGTGAACTGGAGATAACAGCTAATCATAATATTTTTACTCAAAATTTCTTCAAATATTTAAGTTTTTTAAAAAGTCACTTCAAATTCCCTTTCACATTTTTCTAGAATATAACTACAATATTCTAATAAAGCTATATCATAATTCCCTATAACCCCACTCATTTCTTAATAAGAGTGCTATGTATTACATGTAATATAGGTTCTAAACCACATACAGATGCTACAGATTATAATGTATGTGTGTGGGTGTATATGCGTACATGCAAACCATGTGATCAAATAAATTACACTAGCACTTTGGCCTCAGTGCATTTTGTTTATGCTTTTGTTTAAAACAATACTCTGAACATGTGCCCATATGTTGTAATTTAAATCAACAGTGCAAAAATGGCTATGATTATGGACTCTGTAACAGAAGAAGGATTTAAGGAGCTTTCAAATGGATCTGTTAAGTTTTTTAACACCTGTTAGCCTCTCTTTCCAGCTGTTTTCAAACTGTACTTTTAGGGAGTAACTATAATCAAGGGATCTACATAGTAGTAGATGGGCATAGTAGTGAATGCTTACCTTAAAACTGAATATCATGTTTTACTTGTATAAAATCTAGTTTACCGCTTCATTCTGCAGATTCTGTTTTGGAGTGTGCTTTGTGCCTCACTCTAATGTGCTACATAGAGAGAACGGATGACAGTCAATGTGGTTGTGAGTATTTATTCATTTATGTAAAGATGAGAAAGCTAGAATACAATCTCACCCTCACCTAATCCCTGATGGTAGGGAAAGACCAGACATAAATCCACAGAGACTGGATTAAGCTACATGTCTTGTAGAAGCTGCACTGCTAACAACAAGGCTAGGGATAGACATTAAACATAAATCAGTTTAAGTGATCAGAAACTAGTTTAAACCTGTAACAGAACAGATGTTCAGTAAACAGAAACCAGTTTGAGATAAACTTGGTTGAATATAGTATCAGACTAAACTGATTTGGCTCAAACCGGTTTATGCAATGTCTGTCCCAGACCCCTTGATGGTTTAAGTTAAACCAAACTCCCTCAGCATCCTGGCATGCTCTCTGGGCTGGGCAGGGCTCTCTGCTCCACAGCAGAGCTGGCTTCTTCCCCCCCATCTGCTCCCTGGCCAGAGCTCTGGCAGAGACTTGTAGGCACAGCAGGGTCTACTGGCTTCCCTGTACCCCTCTCCCCCTCACCACTTGCTGCTTAAGCAGGGATCCCCTCTTCCTCTCTGCCACAGCACAGACCATAGTCTGCATGTGGTATAACAACTAATGCGGTGTAAGGCTCTGGCACAGACTGCAGACACAGCAGGATCTACCTGGCTTCCCCCTGCCCCACCCCCTGCCAACTGCCCATCTCCCACAGTATGGGCCCCAGCCCCACGAACCCCAGGCACGTGGTATGCTAGCTAATGCCAAGAGGTGTCTGTGTGTGTCTGCCTGCCCCAATTTCACTGGGTAAGAACAGTCACTGCTTAGGGCTGTATGGAGCTAATCAACAGGTCAGCCAGGAAGTTGTTTAAGAAGTTTGAAGTAATGGAGAGGGGACATTGTTTTGCTAAGTGGGTGATAAAGACTGTTACCGCTATCAGTCCCAGCTGGCTTGTTTGCCTGTCAGTTTGCTGCACAGTGTGACAAAGCAGGGAGGGAGATTGAAAAGCTCTGTATTATCTACATATGCATGCACTACACATCCCCTTCACCCTTGCTGCAGAGTGCTAGCCTGGGACTGGGGACTGGCAAGACTCCCGGCCTTTGAGCAGCCAGTGGGGAAAAGCATGGGACTGTGCAGACAGACCTCCCTAATGAGAGAGCCCTGACAGGGCCTGGCCATGCCTCCCTCAGCTCAGCCCCTTGCAGAAGGGAAGGGAGGGCTGCTCTGGTGCCCCCCAGCTTCCAGCCTGAGCCAGTGCAGGCATGGGCCTGAACTTCCTCAGTCCAGAGAGAATGTCTGCTCAGTTTCAAACCAATTCAGCCTAGCCAGGTTAGACTAACCTGCAAAGATTGAATCAATTCGGGTTCAATCTTTTTGAATGTCTGTTCCTAGCTGAAGAGTAAGTATGAGATTGCTTCTGTGATACCAAATGAAGAATAACATTTTCAAAATGTGCCCAAGTGACTCAGGAGCCTAACATTTATTCCAAACTAACACAGCTGAGCCTCCTAATTGCCTAAACCACATTTGAGAATGCAATGTCCCTACAACACATTATGCTTTTAAAAAATGTTACTGACTGGCTTTTGTTAAACCAAACTCCCAAACTCGTTTTTGTACTTGCACTGAAATTTTCAGAATCTGAGATAGTATTTTCATATAAGGAGGCAATTTCAGGACAAATTCATTTAAAATTTGTTTAACACAGAGAAGAAGGGAGGAACTCTGACTGAGAGATTCTACCCTACTGGATTGATGTTGGACTGCACAATGGATTTTGCGCCTGCCTTGGTACACAGGCCGGAAATGCTTGTTTCTTGTTTGTTTGCTTGCTATGGCACTGCTGAGCATGAGTGGAGGATGATGCTTTCACCAAACTCTTCTGGTAGCATTCCTATCCCCAAATCAAGAACTCATTCCACTTGCATCATCCTTCCGGTTCATCAGGAACAGTGGCACTGCTCAAATACCCTTGCACCCACTGCTCAAAACACCCTTGCAGCTAAAAGTTAATTCTGAGATAATAGCACCACTGCCAACTTAACATGGATTTTCATTTCTGGGAAACTAAATCTGTTGCCTTCATAAAACTTTACAAGATCTCCCAGGTACGCTTGTACCCCAATTCATCTGGTGGTATAACATATTTATGGACTTCCTTGTCCTATAGATTTGAATGTTTTATCTTGCATCTTCTAATAAAACCTGTCATACCTTTCATGGTTTGTGTTCTTCTATGAATGAATGCCTGTAACAATATAAAGGTGCATTCTATAGTTCTTGAAATTAATTATAGAAAAGGAAAGTTAATTTGAAGCCACACTGGCTTTGCTCTGCCCTTCTCTGAACATTCCCATCTTTTCTGGAGTTGAATTTCACTTAAACCCTTTGAAAATAAATCATTCCCAAATGCAACTCAAGATTTCCCCAAAGACCTTGACAGGCTTCCTGCTTCATGGATTTCCACTCCTGTGCTATAAGGCTAATGCATTTTAGAGATGTTTGTTCTGATGCAAAGCTAACTTAGAAGTAAAAATAAACTACCAACATTTACAATTCTATGCTACTGCAAGCCTGATGATGCCAAATGCTAAAGTCAAAACACCAGGGATGGTGTTTTTAATGTCCTCCTCTTTAGACAACTCTTTCTTGCCTCAGAGGAAAAGGCATTGAATAAGACCAGAATGATGAATATCCAGTCACTGATATCAAAGAAGGCTTCATTTGCTCTCCCGGAAGAAAAAAAAAAAATCACGGTGCCAATTTTATGGGAGAAAGAGGGTACTACTCCATTTTCAACCTGAATACATTTTTATTTTTTGCTTGGTCCACATAGCCTGGAGCATAAAGTTCCCCTTATTACAAACGTTAGTTGTGTTTTACTTCCCCGTTTACCTTTAGACAACATAATTATGTAAAATAGTTATGGCTTCACTTTTTGGGTGGCGGATTTCTGTCTTGTGGGACTCATCAGACTCCAAATCCTTACTGACATTCCAGTATATCACAGCTTTGTAGAATGTGCTATTCAAAAGAGCATTTTTATCTTCCTTTATTTTTTCTTTTGTTTTGCCTATGGAAGGTGCAATTTGCTGGCTAAACCAGTCCTCATTAATTTCAGCATATGCTATTTTAATGTGTAGAAAAAACTCCTAGTAGCCAGAGCATTCAAGTTACTGGCATGCTGGTAGTGCATATTGTAAACTTAACAGCAGACAGAACTTTACTTTAGATCTGTATTGGAACACAATTTCACTTTAAAAAAATATATACTGCAATTTAACATTTCAAAAGTTCTCATGTATGTTTTATAAAAATGTATGAGAGACCTAAAAACCATGGAGAGCCATAATTCTGAGCTGGCTCATTTGTTTCCATTTTATTACAGCACGACATGGTGGGCATCAAGCTCTTCACTGAAAGCAGAACATTAAATCTTTATTCTAATCTGCTTTAGCAGAACGATATTAATAGTTTAATATTATTTTGTCTGACTGATAAAATACCATTTGAATAAGACCAAGGAGAGCACTGAACCCCAGCAGAATCCTACATGGAAAAAATAAGTGAGCATGACTCCAAGTGATCTTCAAAAATAACACTTCTTCTTTCTTGTCAGGTAGAGTACTATATTTTGCTCATGTCTCATTCTCTGGATGGGCTCTGGCTTCTTATTGTGTTTGAAGGCCACTCTATAGAAATAAATCATATTGGATAGATATCCTGTATTTCTTACAGACTGAACTTTATTCTACTGGTTCCTATTGAGAATTCTGACTACTAACAAGCCATCTCCCCTTCTTGTTTGGTATGTTTCTATGCTAGGTAAAATGGTTCCAACATGAGCAAGAGAAACCTTCATTACAGGAGTAAATGATAGCCTTTTGCCATCAACTGGATGTAACAAACAGTATCGTGATTTTCTATGCCACCTGTCACTGTAACATCAAAACATGCGTATCAAGCTGTTACCACCACCACCATGCAGCTATCAGGAAAAGTGATAGAGAAACATAAAAGTGCCAGTTTTGCATACCCCCAACCATTACTGCAGTGGGCAAAGAAAGGAAAAGGTAACACTCTTCAGATCGCCTGGTTACGAATAGAACAAATGAGAATTTGCAAAGGAAAGGAGCTGCTTGATCCTTCATTGTTTGATGCATATTTCATACCAGTCAGAACCAGGGTTGGCTTCCCGTTCTCTGCTCCATGTGTGACTGGCTGGACAGGCTTGCTGTACATTGAAAAACACCCAGTCTAGTGCCCAATGACTTAAAGTTAACAGAACTAATAAACCACCCACATTTATAAAGCAAAATAAAAATGGGAACAGGAGTCAACAAGGAGATACTTAAGTGTGCAGTTAACCCTATTCCAGGCCCCTATTCCATTGCAATACTGCTCACTGAGCAGGCCCAAATAAAAGCCCTAACTAGAATGTGTTGTTTTCCATATCTGCTCACCTGTTTGCAAAGGTAACTTGGACTCCAGCTACCCTTTCCAAAGTACGTAGTCTCACTTCCCCTTTTTCTTCCCCTCTTATTCAGCAACTCCAGGGACCTTTAGGGATAGGGAAGCAGGAGCTAACTGTCTTCAGTGATTGTGCCCAGAAGGCCACAATGCACTTCCTAAGCCATATAAGTTGATTGCAGCATCCGTTGTGGATCCAAGTTTTCCTTTTCCTTTCTTTGCCCACTGCAGTAATGGTTGGGGGTATGCAAAGCTGGCACTTTTGTGTTTCTCCATCACTTTTCCTGGTAGCTGCATGGTGGTGGTGGTAACAGCTTGATACACAAGAAAACAGCTCTTGTTATTTTGGTAACGCTTCCCAGCCAATTGCCTCAGTCACAGATTCTAGAGCTTTTCAGCTACATTTTCTGTGGATTCCAAAATGCTCAGGGCTGCTGACCTTTTACCAAATTCTTCTGCATAAATGTACATTCCTAGCTGTGGGAGGGATCTTTGGATTGATATTCCTTTTACATAATTAGAAAACAGGCAATAGTTAGTCTTGTGTGTTTTAAACTTGTTGTCCTAATTCAAAGAGCTTTGTTCTGGGCTGATATATAAAAAACAAAAGCAACTTATCCCATTACCTGAAGTTACAACTATTGATCCCCTTTAAAATCAGAAATATATATATAAATTTCTGCTGAAATCATAGGGGTTGAAATATTTTAATGTTTTTGTTTAAATCACTTCCTCATTAGCCAAGATTTTAGGAAGTGTTGCTGCCACACATGCATAAATGGGCATCATAACTTGTCAGCTGTAATAGGATTGCTTCCCATTACTTCAATTTTTTTTAATGTGGAATCAAGAACACCATGATGATCCTTCTGTGAGCAGGGGCAGACCAGATGACCTTATGAGATCCCTTCCAGCATGATCTTATGATTTAAGTGACATTAAAACATATATACGTTCATGCAAACATTACATACATGACATCATCCTTAGTTTTTTTTTTTAATAACAATGGCACTTCACATATTGTAAAATTCTTCAACAATGCTAAGTGATTGCCTTTCCTACTGAGAATAGCAGTTCTCCCTTGCCTTTATTTTTTTTTAATTCTAAAATTGAACATGAATTCTAATGAAGATGACAAAGCAAGTTCTTTCCACAAAAACCTTCTTCATGTGAACATGCAATCACACAATATTAGGGCTGTGCAAAGCTTCAGTCCCTGATTTGATTCAGTGAAGATTCACCCGGATTTGATGCCCGAATCTCTGAATCCAAAGTAAATCAGAGGACCATTTAATCTTTTTGAATTGAATCGGAACCCTCTGAATCAATTCAGAGAGATTCAGAGATTCGGACAGAGTCTTAAAGTAAAAAACTTTAAATGTTTTTTCTACATAGCTCTAGGTAGTAGGCAGCTGTGAATACTGCAATGCTGGGGTGCATGGAGCGTCCCACAGAAGCATGGGGGGAACAGGGGGGGGCAGCTCCCCAGCAGTTCTGGTCCATTTCCGGGTCTCCCGGGACGCATGCTGGGGGCTCCCACCTTGCCTCCCTGGCTCAGCAACTGGTGCCTCCTGGGTCTGGGGGGGCACCTGGGGTCCCCCTGTGGCTAATTCCCAAGCTGGGAAGGCACATGGGGACCCCCCAGTGTGTTCTCGGGTAGATCTGGAAGTGGACCAGAAGTACTTCCAGTTCACTTCCGGGTTTGCTGCTGAGAACATGGAGGGCCCCTCCCCCCGCTCCTGTGGGACACTCTATGCGCCCCAGCTACTTCAAGGTATGTAGAAAAAACTTTTAAACCTGTTTCTATGTCTGAATTGCTGATTCTCCGAATCAGCATTGAAGATTCAGATTCGGCCGAATCAAATCAGGGACAGTGACCCAAATCAACTGTCCCTGATTTCAGCCAAATTCAAATCTGAATTGAATAGGGTCTACTTCACACACCGCTACACAATATACTTTCAGTCATGCATAGTTTTCCAACATGAAATTCATAAAACACAGAAGAGGGAAGGAAACATTTGCCGACAGTCTCACTAAGTTCTAGTTCTAACATCTTATAAAACAGAATGCACTATGGAAAGCAAAACATAAAGCCTCAAGATCTTTATTAACGTATCTAGGAGGAAATTTGGGCTCTGAAAGGAATTGACCATGTAAGAAACATCATAATTAACCATTTAGGTAGGATTTCTCAAAGGAGCATAAGGAAATGAGGTCTCTACGTCTAAAGTGAATTTCAATGGAATTTGGTTGCCTATCTCCTCTAAAATCCTCCAAAAACTGCACTACTGTATCAATTTTCTAACTCAAAGAACACCATTGGTAGCTGTCCATGTTTTTTTACAATACTAGTATGTTGCATTCTACCAGGGCTCCTGGAAGGCAAAAAATTCTCAGTTTGTCTCACTGCAATGGGTACAATCTTTCATTTAGTGAGCACAGGGTTGCACTTCACTATGTCTATAAGATAGACATTAACCTTAGAAATACCAAAATGTGAAATTTCTCCTCTGCAAATGTTTTGAAATTTTAAAATAATATAAATGTTCAGTACAAAATTAAAATAATTCTTTTTTTTTCTTATTATCATTTGCAACATTTATGTTCTACATCAAGAAGAAAAGGATGAGCTATCCATTAAAGAGTCATGGGCTTCCAGAAAGGCTACCGGAAGTTTATAACGGGATTGAAAGAAATGACACAAATGCCTCCGTTGGAGAACACTGACCCCCCAGAGCTATTTTTACATTTTAACATAGTCCCAATGCTCACAAGTTTCTTGACTGCAATTGAAAGAAAGAAAGAATAATTTTTACCTGTAGACACTACCTTGTGTTTCAAAAGGGGAAAAAATGGTGAAACTACCCAATTGCTTTTGTAACCACTTCCCCTGTTGTGGTTTGCATGTGGTAACCCAAAAACAATAGCTGCTTTACAGATGCTTTCCACAAGTATAGAAAAATATGATATTTTAACGGTTTTCTTCTAGTGATCCAATATTTTCATACCACTATATCTGCAACTTCTGTCAAAGCATCTGAATTTATCATTTTAAGACGCGAGTTGTTTGGCATTTATACACAGAGAACTGAATATACATTATCTGCTTAATTGTTTTGCAAGAAACTGTTACCCTCATATGTTTGCCTTCATAAAGCACTGAATACTCTGTATAAGAACATTATAGTTAACAAAAAACCTCTGTATCATTTATTAATATAGGTTCAGACCTTTCTTGATATCTGAAATGTTGTTGCCTCCACCTGTGAGCATTATAACTGTAATGGACATTTAAAGTTTTCATAGATTTTTAAGGCCAAAAAAAGACCACTGTGACCCCTAATCTGACCTCTAGCATAGGGAAGACCATGGAATTTCTCTGGGTAATTCCTGCAGAAGAGGGAATTTTTCTTGCCTACCTTTACAAAATGGCAGCATCCCACTGAACAATTTAGTATTAAAATGTTTTTGCCTGAGAGAAAAATGTGCTTTTCAGCTTTACACACCCACACATTTATGAAAAAAATCTGGCTCTTGGACTAGTTAACAATATACATATTTGTAGCAACACACCCTTTCCCAGAGAAACCCTAAAGCAGATCACAACACATTAGTGGTAAATTTTTATTTATAATCTGAATGATGCTCCATTATGTCATCTTTTTGGGAAATCTCAAAATCCCGTCACCTAAATTTTAGCTACCAGTGTTTACTACCGTAAACATATATAATATTATTTTATGTGTAAGGTTCCTAATAGATTATTAAATAACAATATATAATTTCTATTATTACTATAGTTTAGAGAAATGATTTATTAATGCTTTTTGTCATTGCAATGGTATAAATATATACACATCAAATCAATATGATCTTTATAAATATTTTAAGTACCATTATTTAGCAATTATACTGGCCACTCCATGTGCCACCACTATGGCATATAATTTTGAACATGCCAATAAGCCCATTAAATATATTTATGGAGAGCTTATAAATTCAAGTGGTTTTCTAGAGGAAAGAAAGTTCAACTAGATGCAACCCTAAAGGAAAGAAAAAAGCTTTTCCTATGGGCTAATAATGGAAAGGCTCTTTTTCTTAAACATTCATTTGTGCTTATGGTATAAATGGTGCTCTCATGCAACCCTATTTGTAAAGAAGCCTGTTGCTGACTTCAGTGGGACCACAGTGTGACTCTATGGATATAAAAGAGTTAGGAAAACTATTTACAGTGAAAGGCAAAACTATTCAAAACACTGTGAAAAGTTAACACATTTTACCGACAACTCAAGCAACTGTTCCATTTTGCTGAAAAATTCATCCTGTTCCACTATGCCGAAATTTTTCTCTTCTCAAATGGTCCAGTGACAATAAGCCTAGCTCTCAGCAAGGTTACAAAACCCAAGTGCTATTATGCATGTTTTATTTGTGAAGAAATAGCTTTTCATCACCTTTCACATGGAAAGAGGAAAAAAAATCCACACCATAATTGCAGGAAGAAATATTGACCAAAATGAAATGTAGATCAGTTTCATTGAACATTTTTCACTTATCAGTTTGGCATGTCTTCTGACTGGATATGTCACTTACGGCGACACTTGCAGTCCGAGCTCTGAAAGACAAACACTTCAGATATCTTGGGATGGCGGATCCTGTTAGAACAATATTGGAATTAACTGATACCACCAAATTTGAATGGAATCAAATCCAGGGTTTGTTTGCACACGCTTTTATTTATTTGCGTATTTATTTTTTACTTGAGACAGAATGGTTTGGCTATCTTCATTTTTTTATTGTAATCTTACTCTGCACTTCCAGGTTTCAGGTAGAAGCAGATATATTACAATACCACAAAAGAGCATTTTCACAACATTACTTTCAGCTCAGCTGAATAAAGTAGCACTAGAAATTTCAAAAAATATCCAGTCTCATGTATCTGAGATAAAAGAGGATACATTTTGGCTCTGCTACTGAATCAAAATTCTCATAAACTCTTGTGAAATTGACCCTTTGATACAAGCATTATCCACTATGCCCAGACTATGCAGAGAATGAAATCTTTTATAGATATAAAAAGTCTAGGCATCCTTCCCATAATTCTTATCATGTCTGTTATCCTCTTGCATTTAAAGCCAAATGTCCTATTGCCAGTCCTGTTTTTGAGAAATGAGTAACTCCCTACAACACGCGACTGTGATTTTCCAGCAACGGTTTGACAGCACATGGGCTCCATGGTTGAAATTTTTTGCTCTAATCTTTGTTTATAGTAGAAGTAAATAATCCAAACAAAGAGCATTCCAGTATGCAGGGGTGATGGTTAAGCGATAAGGCAGAGCCTGGCACCAATGACAGAACCAGCAGTCTACTGAAGTGAAAAACAGTACTCTGATAAGTGAAACTGTCTTCTGATTTATAGAGCTAACTTGGCTTTTAACCCCTGAATCTTCAAATTCCACACCATACAAAAGCCTGAAGGGAGGGACATTAAGGACAAAGTCTTCAGAAACAGAAAGAGGTGATTTTTAAAAACTGCTGAGGCTCAGATGTTAGTTTCATACCCTGCAAATAAATCAGTTGTAAAGGTGATTCTTTATGTTCACTATTCTTAAAAACCTATATCAATAACAGGTTTTGCGTGTTTGAAGTGATCTTGTTAAAGGTGCACTAAAGAGAAAAAAACCTTACAATAAAACATCAACCCTTCTTTTACTTACTCATGCAGAAGTGAGATTTTTTTTTTTCCAATCTACATTTATTTTGCACAATAAAGAGATCACATAAAGCAGCAGAGTCAATACAGGTCTGTTTTCAGTGTGGAAAGGAAAACACAGAATTTGAAGCTCAAGCTTCTGCAGATCAGAAAGGTTTTTAACCCTTCAGTCTTCAATTCTGCTAAAATGTACTTCTAACACACAAAATGACAACTATTGTTTTTTGCAAATAGGATTGATGGAGCAAGCAAGGCTACTTTTCAAAAGAGCCAAAAACAGGCTCAGTCTCAAGAAGTCAGTTATGTATTTTCACGTGCAAATAATTACTTAACCAGGAAAGTTAATAATTTTTTTCAATATCAATCCGTCAGCCTATAGGTGTGGGTTATTACTCATGGAAATTGGAAAACTAATTTTTGAAAGCAGAGTCAAGAGTTTGCACACTACTGGGCTATTATAGCTCTTCTGAATAGGTGGAAGGCTACGGCGGCATAGCATTTCATCCATAAGGACTAACATCTCGCTATAATTTGGCTGAAGTCGGTTGCATCACAATCAGTTCCTTCTGTTTAATCACCTTGTTTACAGGAATCAGCATACATATTACTATCCCAAACTTATTCTACATAAGAACTTGCCACAAAAAAATGAGCTCTTTTAGCACTGAGCAGAGAGCTGAAACTGAATACATAGGAAACTGCTGATAGAATACCTTCAGGCAATCACCTCCATAAAAGGGTTATCCTACCCAGAAAAGGGGACTTGGCCAAAAAAGCCATTATAGGTTCCCATAATCATTATTTGTCTCTAACTACCAGCTTGAATCTGATTATCGTGCATATAAAAGATTTGCTTTTTGTATTGGCCATCCTACTAACTTATTGCATACTTCCAGAGCCTGTCCACACAGACACACAGAAAAATTAAAGTGAATCTACTAAAGTGTGAAGTTAAGGCACTTAAGAGGAAGTACGTTAAGTCTTTAGAGACATCCTGATACAGAAGTAAAGTAGTCTTAGTTGACTGTGGGCTTATCAACACATGCATATTAATATGACAAAATAAACTCTGGAACATAAACCAGAGTTTATTGCTCATGGGCACTGTGTTTACACATGTGCCCAGGACCACAGCACACTGAGCTGGGTCTGACAAGCCCCAGTTGGCAAGGGGCCCCAGGAAGATAGTGAGCCACCCTGTCCTACTCAATACCCTAGTTGGTAGGCAGCCCCTGCTCTGAAGTATCCTCAAGCCCCAGTCAGCTAGGTCAGCATTTATATGTGTATTGTTGTACATGAAAAAACTCTACCGCAGGTTAGTACTTGCATTTACATGTGGGGTTGGAGGGGGCGGGGAAGGGAGAAGGAAGGGAACCTGGCTCCGAGTGGTTAGTTAAGAACTTTTTTTTTTACTTTTTCTCTGAAAGTTTTCTTAGATTTTATGTAGCTATCAAATGAAAAAGAAATTATATTACTTCTAAGTAAAAAGATGTTACCCGCATAGATTGCTTCATAGATTGTTAAGAGCTGGAGGGGACCTCAGAGATCATTGGGTCCAGCCTCCCCACATAATACAGGTATTAATATTTATAAGTACTAACTGCTGTAGAGTTTATGAGTTTCCTAAGGCCTAAAAGGGCCGCACATGTAGACACCAAGATGTTTACTGAGGAGCTAATTACTTTACTGTCCAGTAAATGTCTTGTGTAGATGTCCCCTGTAATTGCTTGAAAGAAGATGAAGCTGCAGTATACTGAGGACACATTTACATTCGAGTGTCCACATGAGGATTTAATGTACTTTAAATTATACACACTACAGTCACACCTCAAGTTAATTCTTTTTTTTTAACTTTTCTAAATGTTGCTGTGTAGACAAAGGATACCACACAGCATAACCAGTAACAATTGTTCTTCAGGCCAAATTAGCCCTCCATCTACACTTACTTCCTTATATAAATCCCTTGCCTCCAAATTCTGTTCTCACTAATGTTTGACGAAAACCTACCAGCAACAAGGCAGAAAGTTTTCTGCCTCTTACCAGTTGGAAAGTAGAAAGCTGACAGGGTTTCATAATAGTTGAGAGGTGATGGGTATATCTGTGTATCTTGGTCAGAATTTATGGACTCTACTTGAATGAAAAATGGTATCATGGTGTGGTTGGGTTCAAAGGATGAGTGCTACCGCAGTGGTCAGTCACATTATCTGAATTTTCAAGCTGTCAAGCCTTTTTAAAATAAAAATTTATAAGCCAGAATTAGAAAGCCCTGCTTCACAAATATAATTATAGATCTGCCTATGTAGATGAATGAAAGCTCTGTTAGAGACCACCTTTAGATATGTGACAACCACCAAGCATTTTCCAGTAACACTGAACCAATATAGAACAAGCACCTTTGAAATGAGATCAGGAACAGCACTAAAAACAGTTCAAGACTCCTAAGCAAGTGGCAGCTAAAGCAGTTGTAGTTCCCATAAGGCCTATTGCATGGCTAAGCAGCAAACTGCACATAAGCAGAACAACTGTAATGTACATGCACACTGGGGAGTATCCAAGCCCCTAGGAAATGAATAGTACCTTCTCCTATACCCTTCACAGGCCTGCCAAGAAAGCAATGCTTTAACCTCTTTTGATTTTCCATTCATTCATCACTGGAAAAGAGTGTACTCTACAAATGTGGCATGATAGAATTGGAGTCTGAAACCTACTTCTTTCTTTGTTCTTAACTTCCCATGAGCTGTCAATGTCTTCTCTTCCAGCCCAGGTAGAGCCAGCAATGACGTGTCATTGTGCTGCCCTCAGAGACTTTGTAAATCTCAGTGATTTGTGTATTTGACTTAGTAAATCCAAGATCTTCTTTCTTACTAGATATTTAAAGTGAGCATTTTAATAAAAATCTTATGTTAGAATACCATTTTTATCACTACAATATTTACAGGATTTAGTGCTATTTCTAATCAACTAAACATGATTTAATCTTATGTGTGATAACTAAGTACTTAGTTAAGAAAGTTTTTTTACCTTTTCTCTGGACATTTCCTTTAGTTTTTTAGATAGCTATCCAAGGAAAAAGAAATTATATTACTTCTTCGTAAATAGATGCATTACCCACATAATATACAACTAAAAATTGCATCCTGGATGGCATTTATGTCATGTAAGAAAATTTATCATCTTCCAATTTTCAGAAACGCAGAATTTCATCAGAGTAAAGCAAACAATTTTTTTTTAACATTATTTCATATAATCCAATTATATTTTCAAGGTAGAGTCTACTAACTCTCATGGAAGCATATCTGTTGTGTTCCTTAAAGTTCCTGAACAGAACGTCCTTTGTTAAGGATTTACTAAACAACTTTACCTTAGAGGCTAGGGACAGACATCCAAAAACCTGAACCTGAACTGATTCAATCTTTGCAGGTTAGTCTAACCTGGCTACGTTGAATCAGATTTGCAACCAGACAGACATCCCAGAAATGCAGGCACGTACCTGCAGTGGCTCTGGCTAGAAGCCGGAGGGGTGTTACAACAGGCCTCCCTTCCCTGCACAGAGCTGAGGTGAGGGGGCTGTAGCCAAGCCCTGGCAGGACACTAAGTAGAGAGGGGTTCCCCACCCCGCTCCTGCACAGCCCAGCAGGGAACGTTTATCACCCCATTAAGAAACAGAGGGACACTGCCAGCTATCTGTTGCTTCTGCCTTTGTCCCGTATGCCACGGCTCAGAGGTAGCCAGTATGTGGTCTGGCAGCTCATGGTGAGAGGTGTCTGTGACGGACTGGGGGCAGGAGGAAGAGGGGGAGCCTGCTTGGCAGAAAGTGTGTGTGTGTGTGTGTGTGTGTGTTGGGGGGGGGGGAGCAGGAGCCAGGCAGATGCCTGCAGAGACTGCTGGAGCGGCACTCAGGGAGCAGAAGGGAGGGGCCAGCCCTGCTGAGGAGCAGAGAGCCCTGCCCAGCCCACAGAGCATGCTGGGATGCTGGGGGAGCCTGGTTTAATTTAAACCAGCAAGGGGTCTGGGACAAACACTGCATGCACTGGTTTGAGCCAAATCAGTTCGGTATGATACTATATTTAACCAGGTTTATCTCAAACCGGTTGCAGCCATTCTCAAACTGATTACCGTTACATGTTACTGAACATCCGTTCTGTTACAGGTTTAAACCAGTTTCTGATCACTTGAACTGGTCTGTGTGTAATGTCTGTCCCTAGCCAGAAAGAAACAAGATGTTTCACCAATGCAGGATGATTAGGAAGTGCACACCACTGCAGATCTTAAAAATCTGCACTACAGCTCGTGGACAACAGAAAGGTTAGATAGTGGCAAAGAAGTCCAAAATCAGGCACTTTCTAAGAATCTTAAAAGGTAGTAGGGCCTCATCTAGGAAAGATTATTTATTACAGCAGATTAGTTTCTTGGCCAAACTGTTCCTGAAATATTCTGTTCCAAAAAAACCTTAGAAACAGAGAAAACCTTTACTATTTCCAAGCTCTCATATCTCCAAAACACCTTGCCCAATTATCCATGGATCTTCCAGAACCCAGGACCACACACAAGGATTTTCAGGTATGTTGGTTTAATTTTAGAGATGGTACAAATGGAAAAATGTTTCTGTAACTGGTAAACTACAACTCTAACTACTATCTCTATACAGCCTTGTATCTACTTTTAAGATACCAAAATAGAGACATGTAGTGATTTATCAGAGAAATCAATTCCACTTTAATACAAGATATCACAATGTGTTCATTTTGAACCCATTTTTTTCTATAAGAAATAACTTGGTATGTCACCGAAAAAGAGTTCCTAAAATAATCTTGACCTGAATAGTCCTTGCAATAGCCACAATAAACAAGCCTGTTAAAGCATAAAAAGGGGGAAAAGAAAAGGAACCCCCTCCCCCCCCGCTATACCTGCCTACTGTAAAAGATATGAAAAGCCTGCTTGTGCCTAGTACTTCGGAAGAAATTGTTCAGGAACAGTTCATCCATGTGAAAGTATGAGTCGCACAATGCTGCCAAGGTCAGTGAGACCTCTGGTGATCGAGTGAGCAAGTGCCAGCTATGCATAGTAAGGCTGCCTCAAAGCAGGTTTTACTTATAGGCCTACATTTTCTTCAGATTTCAGTCAGTCATATATGGAAATGTCCAGCCTGTTTCTCTCTATTTCATCTGCCTAAAATTCTTCTAGTCTCTCCAGCAGTTCACATCTGACATTACTCCCAGAAATCAACACCGAACACTAACAGAGAAGAAACCATGCATCAGCTCTGGGCTAACAGCAAGAATCGCATATACACTTTACACGTGGTATCTATACTTAAAATTCTCCAATGCTTCTTGTTAAAAGATACTTTTTCAATTGGCTATCTATTTGCTAAATTTTAAATGTTTGGGCTGAAAACTGCAGCTCCAAAAATCTGCCTTGAGATCAATTTTTATTTTTTGTAAATTTCAGGGGAAAAAAAAAAATCAGCTGCTTCTCAAAACACTTTCTTATAGGTAAAAAATCTTGCAATTTTTACCTCAAGGTGTTTCAGTGCATTTTGTGCATGTCTGCGAAATTTGGCAGAAGTCTGCTCCAGGCTGCAAACAGGTGTCAACCACCGTTAACATTTTTGTAGCAGCACAAGAACAAATAGATGTCCTTGCACATCGCTGCACTCAAAGCATCCAAAAACGTTTGTGTAATAACATCCGGTCAGTTTGTCATACTTTATCCCTAAGGACATCCGCTCATTTATGGTGTGATCCATTGGTGATGTGGGGAGAGGTGGGCACATGGGGGCAGTTTTCTGTGCTGACAGTGGGCTGCAGCCCAGCTAGAACCAGGGTCTGGCAGCAGTGGGGGGGTGGCATGGAGCTGTGCTCCCCTCCCTGTCAACACTTGCATGCCGTCTAGAGTACAATTCCTGCAGGCCAGAGCTGCCCACGCTCTCCATTTGCTCGGAGTAGGTGATCCGGAGGTAGGAGTTCCACTCTGCAGAGCCAGGGAACCCTATGGGTCCCTGCTTGCAGACGTGTGCAGGGACACTTCCTTCACAGGTGATCCTGGGACAAAAACAATATCTATTTGCAGACCTAGTGTCACAGATGTGCTGTTTGTGATTCCCACAAAACTGTGTCTGCATTTGATCAAGTTGAGAGTTTCTACTGCTCTCAGATTTCCCATGCACACCACACTTGTGAGAGTTTGGCTGCTAAATTCTCAGACGGGCCTGTCTGTACAAAGCATGTTCTAACTCAGGGTTAAACAGGAATCTCTCCGCAGTGCCTCTTCCTGAGAGCCAGCGACAGGAACTGAGCGCAAAAAGAATCAATCCCTTATCTTGTGACTATCCAAGAGGCACAGAGGAGGAGGAAAGAAAGGCTGAGGAGTGGGGTGCCAGGCCTGGGGGTTAGTGACTGCTCTGCACTGAGGACAACAGCTGGTTCCTGGTTCCTGTTACTCCATTAGCTCACACGGCAGAAACCAATGCTATCGGCACTGGAGATCCATGGAAGTCTTCGGATGGTTCCACGTGATGAGACTCCCGTTGCTCCTCTTCCCTTTTTCTTTTGTTTAAGATAGGAAATTATACCTAACAATTGCACATACCGAGACAAACCCTTGTTTGATTATGAACACGTGCAGTTGATTAGTAACTATATGATGTGGCTGTTACTCCTGCATGTTCTTATGACAATACTCATGAAACAAAACCACTGCAATTGTAACCTGGCTTCATTCTGGGTTATATTTACATCAATTTAGCTCTGGGGTGTCAAAGATACAGCCTTCAGAGGAACATCATCTGGTAACCAGGGCTGGCCACATGTGGGGCCGGTCTACTACCACCCAACACGCTGGATCCACAGCACCTGCTCAAGCCAGTCCAGCACTGCATTATACACAGTACCAACTCCAGGCAATCCAGGGTGGGCGCCATGTGCTGAGCGAGTCCTGGAGTGGGTGCTGTGGGCTGTGCAGGCACGTACCAGCCAAAGCAAGCAAGACTCTTTCTTGGTTAAAAGGGGAAAATCTGTGGGAGTTTTTCCATTTTCCCCCAGGAAACAGAAAAACTGGAACCCTAGCAATGAACGAGAATTACAGGAAAAAAGAAGCTGTGCATCATTGCCTATACTGCATCTGGCAGGTGTGACTGCAGTATGCCTATATGCATAAATTTTGGGAAACAATAGCAGCGTAGATGTAATGATACTGACTTAGGTGTGGGCTGCGTAAGTCTACTGGGAACCTTGGTACTTATTTGGGTCTGCTGCAGACCCTGGTACTCACTACACTAACACCTGTGCTGCCATATTACTACTGCTAGTGACAACCTACCTAGCTAATCTGTTTCCCTTTGGGTACCTATACGTGTGCGCTGGGGTGGGTGGAGGCAATGGGGGGAGTTTTAAGTAAGCGGCTCTTGGGAGCTGCTCTAGCATCCTGTGTATTCAGTATCCTGCATTTCAAAATGGCAGCAGGGGCACTTAAACTAAAGCTCTTCAAACAAGCTCCGTGGCAACACAACTAAACTGGTTCTGGGACTTCAGCTTATATTTCTTAACACACCAACTTATCTGAAGCTAGCATAGGTGTCCCAATATAGGGCAGCACTGTTCATTGTTTAAATATACAATTGAGGTACTGTGTGTAGACAAGTTTAACACCTGCCACTGAAGGCAATAAGAACTGTGCTCTGAACAAATGATGTTGTATGAATAACATACCATGTTAAAATTGGCACAAAATTAGGCCACATCGCAAACAGGGCGCCCAAAATTAGTTCACACTTTTGGGATACTGTGCTTCAGTGCCCCATCAATAAAATGGAAACAAAACTACTGAATAACCTCAGGAGTGTTGTGAAAATAAGTTCACTGATATTTTTGAAATACTCGGATACAATAATGGTAAGCACCACAGAAAAGCCCATGAGGAAATTAAGCATTCTGTCTTCAGAGCAGCATTTGTATAGTGTGCAGTAAATAAGCCATGGGGCCATGCACTGAACAACGAGGATAAAACAAAATACTGAATTGCTGCTCATTAAATGAGCACTATTCAGTGCAGTGAGTGAGAGCATGGTGCTGTTGAAAAAAATTATATGCAGTGCTTTTTTCCATTTTTTCATATTATAAAGCACTGCATTATTATGCATCTGAACAAAGCAGGTGAACTAAGGTTGCAGGGACAAACTTAATTTTAGCACTGCCTACCATTGGTGTGCTTGACTCCTCAATTTCAATGTCGGTTGTATTTGTTAGATTACATATATGTTTGTGTGGGTTAGGGGTATTTGACAAAACTGAAGGAGAACAAAAAATGCCAAGAAGTCACGAGCCACAAGAAGCCTAAACAAATGTTGTTGCCAAGTAACTGCAAAGCAGTGACTACAGTATACTCTTCTGTGTTATTTATGGCACCTTCCAATAATCTTGATTATACCACTGGATCAAAAGAACTCCCTGAGTCATTGAAATGTTAATACAAGGGGACAACTGTACAACGTATTTGTGATGGTTGCTCAAGTAGCAGGCTTACTATTTTGGCAAGAAAAACTGTCAGAAATCAATGTGCGTACCTTTCCAAAGCTTCTGTCTATTTCTCTAGCCTCCCTGCATGAGTGATCAGGTTTTAGAGTGGGGTGGGGGGTTAAATATCCAGCTTGTGAGCCAGATCCAGCCTACAGAGCTTTTCACTAGTTGCCAACAGCCAAGGAGTTAATGTCACCGCTGCTCAAGCAAATGTCCACCACCAAATGTAAGGGTTTTGCTTGGTGCTGGCTACACTAACCCTGTAGGTCCAGCACTCATACAACAGGGCTTCAACAGCAATGGCATTAACTTGGCTACTGGCACTGATACAGCAGCTCCAGCAGCTGCGGAGAGAAGCCCCATGGGCTGGATTCAGAGGTGGGTCATCCAGCCCATGAGAAGCCCCAGGGTCCAGATCTGGCTTGCCATCTCCTTTGAGTTTGCCACCCCTTGGTTTAGAGGGAGAAAGTTAAAGTTTGAAAACTATAGATTTCATCGCTTTCTAAAAGTTGTCCCACACTTTACTATTATTTTAACTATGGAAGCGTAGGTGGCATTACCCATCTAACAGTAGCAGTCCCATATAACAGCCTGGAAAGTCATTTGCGAAACACAAGCAAAATATCTCTTTATTTTGTCCCAAGGTTATCTGATGGACTTGTCCATGTTTTCTAGGTTTATGTTATTGGTATTACATATACTCATGGCTGACTGAACGAATACAGTTCAAGGCAGGATGTCTGAACCTGTATTTTCCACATAGATTATCCCCACCAGGTCAGGTACTGGTTGTTGTTCTGCCCCTGTTCCTTCTCACCAGACCTTGCAGCAAGTTCCCTGCCTTGTCTAATAAACATAGCCCTCCCTGACCACCAAAGTCTTATTGCTCCAATCTTCTTCACATCCCACAAGACTGTCCCTCCTGCTGTACTTTTCACTTGCAAATATGATCACCCTACATTAATTTAGAAGTTAGCCGTTGATTAAATTATTTTTGTCGAGAGGAAAATCCACAAGTACTTTCATCATTTTGTCCCTCCTCAGGCCAGCAGATCCTCCTGATGCATACATCTCCTGAAGCTCCCCAGTGCTACTCTACTGTCAGAAAAACTGGGGTTTTTGTATGCATGACATAAGGTACTCCTCCCCTGGGGTCTTGAGTATGCTTTTTTCAAAGGGCACTCAGTCCTGACAGGCCTAAAAGAACAAGGGACTTAAATTGGTGGTTGCAATATTTCTTACTAGATGAAAATCTTGTAATTAAAAAAAAAAACCAAAACAAAAAACAAACTCAAGACATCACTAAAAACTTTTAGTCTCTGCTGCAGGCTAAAAATTTAAGTGAAGCTCAAATTCCAGTCTCAGCGTTCTATTTTCTTCCTCTCCGATTTCTGAATAGTGTTCATAATCTCTATGTAGACATATGCAGTAGGGTTGACAACTTTATTTGGGAGCTAATTAATATGCCACTTATTTTTATTTCAGTCACCAGCCTCCCTTCCAAAAAAACCCCCCTGCCAGCCTAAGCACATTGCATTAAATTTCATTCTTTTCAGATTTGACAACACAACCACTTTTGCAGAAAGATGCATCTTAATTTTATTTTCCATTCAAGAAAATAAAAAAGACAAAAATCAATGGGTAAAGTTTTATGTAGGAACCTGGTATCAATATCAATTAAATGTGATTTTTTTTAATTATAAAGGACAAGGATAGGTGTTTACAGGATGCATAAATTGAGATTTTGTTGTTCACCCTTCCAATGATACCTAGTTTCTGGATGCAAAGAATTTGTAAATCTGAGCATTTTGCAGGTTTAGGAGCAGGATGGGTGAGGACATGCACCAGGGTTTGGGCTTACCTGTTCCTGCAGGATGGCATAGAAGGGAATGCACATTAAGTGGCAACCTACAGAGAGGCAAAACTGGGCTAGAAGTTTGGCTAGGAGAGTTGATGAAGATGCAGGGTGCTGACGGACGCTCTAGGTCTAGCTCAAGGTGCAATTAGTTAGAGCAGCCCCCAGCCCAACAGGCAATCACCTTTGTATCGGGGGAGGGAGGGCAATTGAGCCTGCCTACTTGTCCTGCGATCGAGGCTGGGCTGATGCAGCCCCCACCCTCCCATTTCAACTCTGGTGCCACCTCCAGGAAGGGAGAGGAAGAGGGGGAGTCTGGCCTGGCCTGAACTGCACAATACAGTGGGGCTCCAATTCACCTGTCTCCGCTCCAGCTCAGGCTGAGCGAAAGCTGGCCTACAGCTAGCTCCTCCTCCCCTCTCTTTCTGCAGACAGCACTGTGGATGGGGCTGGGCTGCATCAACCCAGCCCCAACTGCGCCGACAGACTGATTCTAGGCAACAAAAGTACCCTAAGGCATTCCACTTCGGAGCACCTTCATCCGATCCCTCATTATAGTTTTCACTAGAAAACATTAGACATTAGGGCTAGAAGGGACCTCAGAAGATCATCGAGTCCAGCCCCGCACCCGAAAGAAGGAAGTCAGCTGGGGTCATAGGATCCCAGCAAGATAAGCATCCAATTTTTTCTCGAAGGTTCAATGCAGGTGCTTGAACCACCTCCAACGGCAGGATATTCCAGACCTTGGGGGCTTGGACAGTAAAGAAGTTCTTCCTTATGTCCAGCCTGAAATGGTCTTGCAGTAGTTTATAACCATTAGACGCCGTCAACCCTTGGGGCTCTCTGGTGAACAAACATTCCCCCAGATACGGGTGGTCACCCCTGATACACTTATAGGTGGCCACCAGATCACTCCTGAGACTGCATTTTTCCAAGCTAAAGAGCCCCAGAGTTCTCAGCCTGTCATCATAAGTGTCTGTGCAAAACAGTTAAAAGATGCCTCGGCACAGCTGTGTTGAGCACATTGCGAGCACAGATGCAGGGATTTTCCCCTGTAGCATGGGAAAAGTTTCGGTGCATGGGCAGAGCCCGCCAAAACCTTGCAGCTTCCGGTGCAAGTCTTGTGTGCCTGTGTTCCTGTTTGAGTTTGTAACCTCAAGGAACGTGCCTACAGCCTAAGGAATGTAAGTAAAGTTTTTTTGGCTTCCAACAACCTGCGTGTCCAGCTCTCTAACTGCACACTCCATCAGCGGCCCCGTTCCGCCAGCGTTTCTCGGCCCCCACAGTAAGGTCTGTTTTCCTGACCTCTGATCACACATGTGGCTCTTCCCTGGACTCTCTCAAGCTTCTCCACATCATTTTTTGAATTGTGTGGCCCAAAACTGGACACAGTACTCCAGCTGCGGCCTCACCAAGGCCGAGTATAAGGAGGGAATGACATCCCAGGATTTGCTTGAGAAGCATCTATGGACGCAAGCCAGCATTTTGATCGCTTTACTAGTCGCAGCATCACATTGAAGGCTCATGCTCATCTTGCAGTCAATGATGACCCCCAAGTCTCTTTCTTCCGTAGTGCTAGCCAGTGTAGCACTGCCAAGCCTATAAGGATGCTGCAGGTTTTTCCTCCCAAGGTGGAGAACTTTGCATTTTTCAGTGTTAAACACCATCAGGTTCTCATCCACCCACTTGCTGAGCCTGCCCAGGTCAGCCTGGATCACCTTCCTGTCTTCAGGTGTGGATGCTTTGCCCCAAAGTTTGGTGTCATCAGTGAACTTGGCCAGTCTGCTTCTGACTCCAATGTCCACATCATTAATGGAGATGTTGAACAACATGGGTCTAAGGACAGAGCCTTGGGGGACCCCGCTGGTCAAAGGGCACCATGACGATTGACTTCCGTCAATTACCACCCACTGGGTCCAACCACGGAGCCAATTTCCCAGCCAGCAGATCCTGGTGGATCCAAGGCCACAATTGGCCAGTTTTGCCAAGAAGTGATCATGGGAAACCAGATTGAAGGCTTTTTTGAAGTCAAGATGTATGACATCAATCTCTTCTCCCTTGTCCAGGTGATAGGTCATCTAGTCATACAAGGGAATAAGATTGGTCAAGCAAGACCTACCTGCAACAAACCCGTGCTAGCTATCCTTCAGGATGTTGGTGTCAGCCAGGTCATTAAGGATGGCCTCTTTAATAAACTTTTCTAAGACCTTCCCCGGGATAGAGGTCAGACTGATGGGCCTATAGTTTGCCAGATTCACTTTATTCCCTTTCTTGAAGATAGGCATCACACTAGATCCACATTAGATGAGGATTAATTTGTCACATGATCAGCCACTTTTAAAGCACACTGCAGCCATGCACGTGTCAAGGCTTGGCTGTGGAATGCTTTCAGGGGGCCAATCACACAACAAATAACTTCTATCTGCGCCCACAGAGATAGCACCTGCATCTAGGAAGAGGGAAAGGTAGATGGAGGGTGCTTTTAGGGGGGGAAGGGTAACAATACTAAAAGGTCAAAGCTGGAGATCTTTCCTGCTCCAGTCAAGCATGTACTTTTTTAGGGGGAAATTAGTATTTTTTTTTCTTTCAGTCTGTCATTTTATTTTCTGTCCTAGCTGGATGGAAAAGAGCTCTCTCATCCCATACAAATTTTGGAAATTACAAACATTTTTACAATTTAAAAAATGTTCTCACTTTGCATGGGGAGAGAGAGACCGCTAGAAGTTTTTCCATTAAAGAGGGGATATAGGGAGAGAAATACTCCACCCCTCACAAACCACCAGTGGCCTGGTGGCCAGTGCTTTCATAGAGATGTTGGAGACCTAGGTTCAAGTCCTCACTTTATCATTTTCCCACATCCTAGGCGAGTGCCCTACCTAACAAGTTGTTGGATATTCTGGGGTGACTGTCTGTCTCTCTCTCCCTCTCCTGGTTTTGGTGAAAAATTCTATTCTGGAGCTAGAAACCCTTTTCTAATGCAAGTTTAGTTCAAAACTGGTTCATTCACACAAAAGAGTTTCTGTTTTGATGAACTGACATTTTCTGACAAGAACCTGTTTTGTCAGAAAAGTCCCAGCCAGCTCAAGACCCAAACCAAACCCACCATTCTGCTGTCATACGTGAAGTATCACTGCAAGCTTTCCTGGCCTAGGGCAGTGTGCTACTGATATGGACAATCAGGTACAACAGTACAATAACAGACAGAGAAATAACCCATCAATACTCACTTTCGCTGTCCTTGTAGGTATTTGTATGGCTCCTATTATAATAAAACCTAACTGGCATAGTAATAGGAACGACATCGGGGTTAAGTCCATTTTCATTTCTTTCTTCCCTGCCCTTCTTTCCTTTCTCCACTTACTAATTATATTAGGACAGGCAGCTGGCATCCAAGAACTGAACCACGGAAGCAGCTGTCAGTGGTACAGTTACCACACTTCCCCACGAGGCTTGAAGACGTCACTTCTATAATGGATGCTCCTAACCACTGTATGATTACCAAACAGAGACTCCCAGCACTCTGGTCTGCATCTCCAGCTAGAGAGCAAATGAAATGGCTGCCAGTATTTATGTTGCTGTTTCTGGACTGCTCAAAGAACTGGGACACAGAATGAGGGGCAATCTGAGAGGCATGCGTTCAAATGCAATAGGGTTGTATTGATCTTTATTTAGAGACAGTTTTATGTCAAAGCATGGTCTTTTTTTTTCATTTCAGGAATACAGATGGATCTTTCAGATGTACAAGACAAAACGCCTTTTTAATGGGACCTTTTCCCAGAGCAGATTTACAGTATGTAGGGAGATGGCAGTAGAGAGAAAACAGAGAATAGGAGCTGCTGGGTCTAGGCAATTGGTGGGAGAGTGGGGGAGAACTACACAACTGGTTGTCCTCAGGAGGGGGAAAGGAATAGGATCAAAGCTCATATTATGGAGATATGGAAAATCTAAGTTGGCAAAGCAGAGGCAAGTTATACAGAGACAGACTGTTGAAGCAAAATTGGCGGTAAGAACTGATAGGTGAAAGAAGTCATTAAATTTATTAGTGATGGGAAAACTTCAAAAAGATCTAATTTCATGCTAGGAGAAGGTCACTCACAAGGTTCCCCATGCTTTGGGTTCCAGTCATGGCCAGAATATGGAATTTATATAAAGACTGTTTGTAAATTATACTTTTCAAATATTTTTTTTTCAGAAAAGGTTCAGTACTTCATTCTCTTTCCCTTTTGGGGGGAGGGGAGAGAGTTGGGGAGGGTGAGACCAGGCTAACTTCAGTTCCAGTATTTTGAAGGAGGGTTTCTAAATCAAACGTTCAAATCATTTTGAGTCTTGCTCATGACTAGCATAAAGGCAGGCTTCCAGCCATCTCCTCAGTGTTTCATGTAGAAAGGAGGGCCTTATTCTGATCTCACACTGATTTTACGCCGTCATGGAACGTCATAGACTTCAGAATCGTGCAACTGAGATGACACTCCAAGTCAAAAGAGAACCAACAAAACCCTTCTTATGCTGAGATACCTCCACTGAACCCTACTCACTACTATATACAGAAAAGTAATTTGGTTTCTCTAAGGTCTCAGCTACACCATTATAAATCAGGAATAACTTCACAGATGTCAGTGAGATCACACCAATGTAAAACTAGTGTAAAATGAAAAAAATCAGGCAGTTCACCTCTTCAGCAGTGCACTATGAGAGTTTGTATGGTCATATAACTTTAGCTAGCTTGCCATAAAGGAAAGTATGAGAATTTTAGCATAACATATGACTTTAAAGTGCAAATTTTTTTTTTTTTTTACTGTTATTGCAATACACTTTTATTATGCGATTGTTATGATAGATGCACTTTAAGGTACCATATACAACAAATGCTTTTGCACCCTTATATCAGAAACAACCCAAGTGATTCCTCTGCTAATGATTAGAATAAAAATTTCTCCTCTGCTTCAAATTATAATTCAAAGCAACTAATTTTATGTTCAGCAGCCACCTTGCATCAGATACTGGTTTTTAAATTGTTCCACAAAGAGGAAGCTACAGCCTGCTTTCTGGTCTGCAAAGCAATTTAGCACCGACACAGTTAAACCGCCTCGTCTTCTTCCCCCACACCCCCAACTCCTGAAGTAGGAAAAGAATTAAAAACAAGAATGCATGAAATAGAGTGTGAGCATCAGAATGGCTGGCTATTTGCAGAAATCTTATGTCAACAAGACCTGTAAACAAGTGTTAATATTTCTAGCAGAGGGAGCATCCAGGGGGAATTCAATGTAGTTAACTGCATGAAGCAGAGAATCAGATCCGAGGGGGAATTGTGTCAACTCCTGGAAGTCAACAGTATGTGGCTGTCAAGAGTGTGAAATGGAGCCGCTTCAGAGCTGAGTGGTCTGTGACCTGAATGCTGCACATCCATGCACTCAGTGAGAGAGGATCAATGACAGCATTTGCTGGGCTCTAGTCATCCCCTCTGCTAATGAAAGCAGTCCTGAAAGGCATGATACAGGGCCTCTGGGCAGCCTAAAGCCTGGCATTAGCAGAGTTTATTATAAGCTTGGCTGGCAAGTGCACTGAACACCAACCCCCGTCTCCCCCAAACACACAGCTCTACCCCACCAACTCCCCCCTGGCTGTCTGTTTCGTGTCACTCAGTTGGGATGGATCCTGTTAAAGATCTGATGCTCAGTGAGGACTCAGAGGTGTCTGGAACGCCTGCCTCTAATCATAAACACCACAGCTGGCAATGATGTGCTTGAGAAAAAAAAAAATCACCTTGATCCAGCACACATTCCCTTTGATGTCTCTGCATTGAGTTCACTGCCCAGAGAAAAAGGTACAGTTTTTTCAAATAATAATAATAAAAAAATCAGGCTTGACATTCTCAAATCATAACCATATGACTCAATTCCATGCTTTCAAAAAAAAAAAAACAAAAAAAAAACACAACCCCCCCACAAAACACCCCCCCCGGCATTTTGTTCTGAGTAACTCAGGGAAGAAGCATCTGACAATGATAACATGAAACAGGTTTGGAAGATAATGGCAGTTTCAGAGGAAAACACTTCCAAAAAATTCAGGCTGCCACTACCAAAAATGGAAGAAGCCTTCTGCCAAAGATTGCAAACTGCGGTGACCTTCAGCAACAGACTGTAGCTGATTCAAGGGAAAAAATGAAATCTTTTCAAAGACAACATTGCTTGTGCTCTGCCACTGTTTATAAGTGACTTATGCCCTCTTGCCTTTCGGGGTGGCCTGGTAAACACAAGAGCTCCTCTGTGTTTCCCAGACCTCAGCCACAAAATTCTGTTAAATAGTCAGCCCCATTAACATGATTTTTTTTTTTAACCCAAAGAGTCTACAAAGAATTGTATATCTTGTGCAAGAAACATTTTATTTATTGTGTTATTTTTGGTATTTGCTCTTGTTACATACATTCATTTTAAATATCCAAATGCCCTAATTATCATCAGATCACTTGGACTTCTTAGTGGAAAAACAAAATGCTGTTTTCCTCATTGTTTTATATAGGAGGGACACACAGTGTATGCCATTTGCTCGAAAGCTAAGACTATGACCTCTGTTCTCTGAAACATCCACTTCATTCTTTCCTTGTGCCATGCAGTCCATTAGCTAGCGTACATATGCTAACACAAAGCAAGGGCTGATTCTATAAAGTTTTACTACAAGGTTCAGTCATATTTTGACTTTATTAGTCACAAGAGTACAATTGATAATACTTCTTTTCACAACCTTGCCCTGAAAAAATACATATTACATGTAATCAAATATTGACAAGGTAATCAAATATTTGGGGTAAATTTTCAAGGTTTTGTCCCAAAAACACCCTTTTAAACCATATGGCCATTTGTACTTCTGATACTGGTATTTGTACATGTAAAGCAGATACTTGGCACATGTAACAGGAAAATGCATACATTTATCTAGGAACATTAACACCTATCTGCATGTGCAAACACAGGCTCTTGTAAATTCAAATCTTCTTGAGGGTTTTTTTAAATTATTTTTCTTCACAATTTTTATGCAGTCCAGTCCAATGATAATTTAAATGATTAACCCCACCACATAAATACTAGTTTCAGTTTATTTTAAGTTCGGCAACTTGTAGGCAGCCATGCTACAAAGAGAGAAACAAATGGCATCATGCACTTTGATATCAAACTTCAGTCTCTGATGCTTGCTTCAAATTGGTCAGTGTCATCCTGACTCAACAGAGGTGACACACTGTCTACGATGCAGAGAGTATGGGGTGTAAATTATACTACCATGTCATAGCTGGAAAACTTGGAAGCTGTTGTTCTAAACCTGTCTGAGGTTTCCCAGGCTGTTCCCAGGCTGACAGCTTTCCCTGTCATTCCACTCCTGTTGCAGATTCAGATAAAATTCAGATTTATTAAGTTTATGTACTGCTGTACAATTGTGTGTGCGCGCATGGGGGAAAGGTTAACTTCTCTGGGTTGTGAAACATAAGAGGCTTACATACCCCTATATGGTAATTTTCACTCTTTTACTGTTTGTAGACAAACCACAATTAAATAATAGTCAAGTTTTAGAGCCTTACTGATCCTTCAAAAACAGGAGGAAGTAAGCTGGTCCTCTTTGCTTCTATGTGTGTGGATCTTTTATTTTTAAGCAGCAAGGATTAAAAGCAGTATCAATGAACAGTTCATAACCATACTGTCACAAACACAAATTAACGGATTGTACTTTGAGCAAAAAAAAAATTTAAAAAGTATTTCCTTAAGTCTCACAGAAATTATGCATTTTACTGCAATGACGTAAAAAACTAATTTGTTTGCCTGTGCGTGTGAGAGAGAGCTTAGGTGACAGGAGTCAAGACACATTTCCCCTTCTTCAAGGAAGAGTCTGAGCCACCCATCCAGTCTGTTCCCATATTGCACCCTGTTCCATGAATAATTTTAAGCTTACTGGTAAAGGCTATGACCCAAGATAATTCTTGCTTCCTCCCCAACTTCAGCCTATGCTGAAATATCACAGGTTGAAGCCTATTAGAAGTCAGTCTAATTACGAATATAGGTTTACAAGGTGGAAGTCATCCCTACCCCCTGCCTTCCATCCTCCCAGGACATTTTAGTGTAACACACAGGAAAATTGCAGAAACATCATTTATCAGAAATATTATTTATCAGAAGCATCCTTCCAATGAGGAGCATTAGAGCAATCTAAAACATTTGCCTGAGATTGGTTTTAAGGAATAGGCATAAAAGTGTTTCATTTGTATTTGGTGCTCTGATATTTTAAGGAATAAATATGACAAAATCTCAGAAAAACCCAGACACCTCACTGCTGGCAAATGGACCCAAATTTAGCTCATTACACTATCAGTTTTGCATGATACATAGCAATAAGGAAAGAAGAAAAAGCTCAGTCCCATAAGATGATGTGTGTTCTCTCATCCCACTGAAATTATTAGGATCAGCACGTTGCAGAATTGAGTCTAAAGTACTCAGGGCTTTTGACTACTGGGTTAGGTTTTGTCATAGTTTGGCATATTACATTAGAATTGAATATTTCTGCACTTATTTACTATTCTGCAAAAATGGTACCTTATTTTATGACATTAGGATGAGCTATATTTGTCTAAACTGTGGGCCATGCTTCTAGGTTACCCAGCATGAATTACTTAATGTCTTGATGGCATATGATACTATCACAAAATTAGAATCAGAAGAATAAAATCAGACTCATGGTAAGTTCTAGGCCCAGCCAGCAGTTTAATCAGAATATTTATACTGCTTGGGAGACCCAAATGTGAGAATACATTCAGTCCTTCACTCCCAAGCCAGCTAAGAGCAGTACTCCAAAAGCTCACTCACAGCCTGACAGAGGAAGTAATGCCTCACATCAGCTCTCTAGTATGTCCTCTAGATGAATCAGCAAACTGACAAGCTACCGAACATTCGCAGGTGAAGGAAGTTTGGCTTGATGGAGAAGTTACAGGGAAGTAAATGAATCAAAGAAGGGAAAGTGGAGTCCTCAGGAATGGGGGGGGGGCTGGTATTCAGAGAGTTGGCTCACTTCTTTGTTAAAAAAAGCAGTCGTATCCATCCTGTTTTAGTAATAAGGTATACTTATATAAAAACAAACACAATAAATCCCAGCCCCAGAAAACTATATTTAATTTTAAACAATTCACATGTGCGTGATTATAAATGGTTCAAGCTTGGGTGCAGCTACAAGCTCCAGCGTTCAGGGCCTGATTCATACAGCTCCTTCCTTGCATGGAGTGGGTTCTTACTTGCAGTTTACAAGACTGCGTAGCTATGAGCTGCCAACCTGGCCCTGGTGACGTAGGTAGCCTCATTTCTACAGCTCAGCTACTAAAATCTGCAGATTTCTCTCTTTTACATGGCTGCAGAGGAAAACATTCCTCCTCACCTCTGCCCTTTCTTCTTTTACTTTGAAAAGAATGAAACCTAATTAAATGAACTTTTGCTTGTTTTGGCATATTTAATTTGAACCTACTGTAAATTCTGTGCATAGGTAGCCCTGATACCATCCTTCAGATCTCCAATAATTGCATTTAATCTACAGCTTCTGCAGGATGACATCTCTGTTTTCAGAATGGCCTTATGAAGTGGGGACTGGTATAGTTTATGCTTTATGAAGTTCTCTCAAGATTTTGCTGCTTTTATTTTTTTCCAAAAGGTGATTGAAAACAGCAGACAGCAGCCTGCTTTCCTTTCTTTGCTTTTAAATACTCCTATTCTGAAACCATCTATGACAATACCACTTGGAAAATTGCTCCTGTCCAATAACATGCTCAAAGTATTTCTTTGCCAGAGGCATTCATTTATTATATAAATCAAACAAGCATACAAAAACAGACAAAAAGTGACTGGTAATGCCCAGTGAATTCCTATGTTCAGCTAAGATGATTTGGGCGCATTGCATGCAGATGTCAGGTATTTTAATAAAGAGCTCCATTGTGCAGGGCCCCACTACTCCTCCATAGCTCCCAGCACTCCCTTAGAAGGGGGAGGGTTGGGGGACAGCCATTCCAGCTGGGCTTGGAACCTTGTCTGAGTCAGGAAAACCACAGCTCATAAGCAAAGAGGAAGCATAATGTTCTACAAGGACAAAACATTAGCAAAAATGTCACTCAGCCCCAGTTCCACATGTTGGCTGCCACGGCCTCTTCCTCCGAGCATGCCCGATTGATATAAATTCCATCTGCTCAGCAGCCAAGTGACAGAGAAGAAATACCGGCATCTGGTCTCTATTGCTGTCGGGTTTTTGTTCCATGTTAGACCTTAGCTAGAAACATATGAAGAGATGAAGGTGCTGGCAAGCGACTAAAAGGCTGCACTGGCACAAATGAAACTTTCTGATGCTTTTCACACTTCACTCTGGATTTTTACAGGGAAAAAGGCGGAGGAGACTTGATAAACTGAGATTGGTGAGCCAACAGGCCTGGAGGTCATTTGGCGTTTCTAACTTTTTTGTGCGCTTCAAACTGTAAAGCATAGTCATTTTTTTTAACACGACAGAAGGTAACTAAGTCACACAAGAAAGCTGCTCTTCAGCTAACTTTTTTTCTCCTTTCTCTTCAATATCCACTGGTTTGGACCTGCTCCACAGGCACTTTATATTCTCCTGAGGAACAGCTGGAAAGTGCCAAAAGACCAAACCACTAACTCTCTTTTAACCCCACTGCATCCAGTAAGAAGTTAGTGCATTGAACCAAATGGGGAAGAAAGCAAATCAACACTGCTATGCACTATGTGAGAATTGTTTTCCACATCTGATTTTTGCCTGTCAAGAGTGACCACTGCAGGGTGGGAAGGGAAGAAGGGGGAAAGAGAAAGAGGGGAGAGCGAGAATATGAGAATCAGGACATTCCTTAATAAGGAGGACTGTTCACATGGATAGATGCACAAGAAGAAAGGCGGGGGTGGAGGGGAGTAGAGATGAGAGAGAACAAAAGAAAATGCATAGAAAATAAATTTGGGGTCAGATCACCTTCTTGTTATGGAAAACAGCTGGAGTCATAAATAGTGAAACATTCTGTACGTATACTGATCCAGGACACATTAGTGGTATCATAAAGGTTCAAAAAGTTAGAAATAAATCTAATATTCTGTTATAGCGATAGAGCTTGGTTAAAAAAAAATACACACTCTTTCATTTATTTATAATTTCTGTCTCTACCATCTCAGGGGACTGCTAGGATCCCTTCTGCATTATAGTGTCATCTTGTTTGGTGACAGGGCCATGAATTGACAGAGAGAAGCAAAGTAACTGAACTGTGATCAAAATTACATTATAATACAGAGATAGAGAGAATGTAAGGGAAGAGTTCTGGAGAACACATACAAAATAATAAAACTGCAGAACACTTAATAAATAATTGTTCCTTTTTTTTCCAACAAAGGATAAAATTCTCAAATATCAACCTATTGCTAAGAGAGTTTAGTTTAATGATGCGCCACGTGGTTCCCAGCTGCTGTGCCAGGACTGCAGAAACAGCTGGGATGTGGTGTTGGAGCGACTGGAGGTGGGGCGGGGGGAGGGAGGGCAGGGAAGTGGCAGGAGAGGCAGACAGGGGCCAAGTGGCAGCGAGTGGGAGTATGGGGCCTGCACCAGTACCGCAGGGCCAGGAGTGGCAGGAGCGCTGATGGGGGCTTTGCCTGCTGCAGGGATGGAAACCCTCCCCCCACACACTCACAGCCCCCCACAAAACCCATGCCCCCCCTAAACCCCACCTTATACATACCCACCCCTACAACAATCCCCCCACACCCTCTCCCCCATACCCACAAGCCTATGCCCACCCTCCCACCCACAATACACAAGAGTAAGACTTCACTCCAAGCTATTATACCTCTATGTGCGTTACACACATTCATGTAAATCAGCACAAAAATCTTTTCTGAAATGCAATAAATGAATGTTGTATTACGTTTGATTGTTAGAATATCATTTGTTTTTTTCTGGTTCAGAGATGGAAAAACCCCTTGCTGAAGGAAGTAATTCTGGAGCGCAAGGGGAGGGACTTCTGGTGGCAAAGGTCAGGGGTTAAGGGGCGGGACTTCTTCTCTCAATGTGGTGATCTGGGAGTGGGGCACCTGTCAAGAGGAATGGCCCTCCATGGCTTGCCAAAAGTCGGTAAGTGGCCCTCCCCAAAATAACTGCCCTCCCCTGATCAAATGCAATGAGAGGTTAGTCCACTAATTTTTGGTACCCACTGAATTGTACACAGGGCTGGCTGGGAATTTAGGGGCGCAGGTTCTATTCCCAGTTTGCTCATCAATACGTTTGAGACATTCTCTTCCTGCTCTTTGTGCTTCAGCTTCCCCAACCCTAAAATGGGAACAATTCTTACCAAACTTTCAGCTCTAATAACAAATTCTTAGGCAAACATCTTGTAATATCGTTTCCACAAGGCAGCGCTGCCATTCAGTAGCACAAAGACATATATACCTTTTGGAAAATGACAAAGCTCTGTTGCTTGAGTGTATGATGAGTTTGTAGCAAACTCCTGCCCCATCCTATACCTGAGGCCTTTCATAGGAGGTGTTGGCTGTTCCCTCCTTTTGGAGTGCCTAACTTTCCTCAGCATTGTGTAAAGTGGCTGTCAATACACTCTTCTTCTTGGACTCTGAGATGGATACCAATGACGCAATCAGATGAAGTGCACTAAAAATAGTGCAATGTGCACACACTTTCATGAGACCACAAACCTTCTTGCTATTCTCGAGTCAGAATAAAAACCTAAGGGTGATGTGAAACCAGGGGCTTCTACACAGGACAGCCTTTCAATTGTTTTTAAAGGTGCAATTATAGAGTTTGTTGAAACAAACTTTTCTGTTCCATGAGTACTTCTGATATTTCACACTTTGTTCCCATTATCCATTAAATGGAAACAAGTTTCAAAATATCTTTTGAAACAAAGGGGTTTTCTTTGTTTTGCTTTCAGAAAAGTGTTTTAAATCAATTAAAATCTCTTATGATGATATTTTAAAATATAACTTATACGATGAAATTAACTTGAAAAGTCATTTTGAAAAAAAATCTAATTGTTCCATTCAGATAAGATTGTTTAGACTTGACTGAGATACTTTTTGCGCAATATTTATTAAACAATTTCATAAATTATGAACGTTCCTGTGGAAGGTTTTAATTTCAACAGTTTTTGATAGAAAACAAAACAGCAGTTTTTGATAGAAAAACGCTATATTTGAACATTTTCAACAAATTCCAGATAGCTTAGTGAAACAGACCTGCTAAAGTGAATAAAGCTGCTTAAAGGTGGCTGCATCTACATGTGGCCTACGGTGCCATTGTTACGGCACCATCATTTAGTACTTCCTTTAGGTGGTAGGCAGTGCATGGTTATTTTTAGCCAGTGTGTCACCACCCACAGCAATGCACTATACTAAGGGAGTATGTTGCTACGGCGACATATCTGCAGTATCGTGGTCTGTGCCCACCAAAACTACATCACTGTCTCGTGTAGACATGCCTGGTATCATGCACTGCTTTCTGTTAATGGGATATGTAAGGAGGAAACTTTCTTAAACCAACAGCTAACAAATAGAGCTACAACCTTAGTGTGCAGTTTCAAAGCACTGTTTTTGTTCATGAGATCTGTCTCTTACTTTTGTACTGCACAATTTCAACCATACTCCACATCCTATAACAGTCTTATAACAGGTTTCTGCTGAGCTACAGGTAAGAACTGATAACCCGATCTGGACTCCTTAGAAAATAAGACATACCTATGCAAACCTGAGTGATACTATCCAGTCATACAGAGTACAGAAGAAAGAAGAGAAGCTCTCTTAGAAAGCCACCAATAAAAAAAGCATATTTTTTAAATTCCCCTTTTTGTAGTCAATAGGGAATTTCAACTGTCTTTTTGTATAGCACATAACAAAATGCACTTCTGGTCCATAACTGGGGCTAATATAATTTATACAGATAAATAACAATATATGATATACAGTTTAGTACTAAATTAACTTGTGTGCATAGGTATAATGGATATAGGGTTATTAGGGTATACACTTTGTTTATCACCACTGAAATCAATGAGACAAGGTCAGGGACAAAGGTGCTACAATTTGTGTCATATGTATTGCCATGAATTTTATTCTTAAAAGCAAAGGCAAAACTTGGAATTAGTTGTTGAGGGGATGAGTCAGGTGCCTAAACATGAAACCCATCAATGTAATTTCCCCTAAGTCAGGAACTTGAAACAATACAGCTGCTGGGATGAGTGAATAGCTGAAGGAGCTTGTGTGAGCTTCAATAGCAGGCCAAAGCAGTGTTCCACTGTGAATGACAAGTGATGGGCCAAATCACTGGGGAGCTGCCGATGAGTTATTAATGGTGACAGGTACACTACCTGGGAGACAGGTTGAGAGGGGAAAAAGATTATTTATAAGTGAATAGTTAACAGCTGTACCTACTGCTAAGCATTACATGGATGCCACAAACTGTAGAATTCAAATCTCGGGTTATTCAAGCACGAACAACTGCCTGTCACCAAACTGCAACGCATCGCTACAAATTAAGGTGGGAGAGATGAGACGAGGCTGGAATGATGCCTTGCTCAAGAAGGCAATGTCATCACGGAGCTCAGATAAGAGCTGAAGAAGGGCTGAGATAACCATGAGGTGAATTATGGTTCATAATAATAATGATGAATTTGCAAGAACAGATTTTTAATTTTTCCTGAGGGCTTTTTCAGGAGAACAGATGCTGAATGTGTCCTGCACTGACAAGAATAAATGGGGGAAAATATAATAAACAAAGGAAATGTTGTTTGAGAAGTTTTCTTTTGATATGAGGAATAATAAATTTCTATTGTTGAGATAATTTCTTACATCTCCTCCCATTAACATCTGAAAGCTACATTGTTAAAACAATTACATAATTTTCTAACAATGCCTGCATTATTTTAGATACCTAGTTTCCTGAAAGAATGAGATACTGTACTACTAGGTATATTTAACAAGTGGCCTGGGCAAAGTTGTAGCAAATCTATTTCTCCCAGCATAAGCAGTGCCTCGTTCACCATGTTATTAATAAACATACAGCAGAGCTGAATCTTACATTGACATAAGGAAAGCCTACTTGAGAATTTCTGAAACTTTTTTGTAATGTGGACATTATCTTGATAGACAGATTGTTCTTTGAGCCACTTCCCCTCCCATTTCCATTCACATTAAAACCCTGTGAAAGCAGCTTTCAAGGCAAAAATATATTTAAAAATGTTTTTGGTATGTTTTAGCAGTCTTTTAATAAATTTCAGCAATTTGGAACAGGGAAGACCAACCAGATCTCTGTGGACGCCCATAAAGTACTCCAGGGATCTCCACTGGTCTATAAAGCACAGGTGGAAATTCTGAACTAAATGAGAAAACAGTAAGAGATATTTTCCAGTCCTAATGTTCATGATTTTTGCAAGCAAAATAGTTTAATAAAAACTAAAAGTTTGATCTTCTAAATCTTCTAATATAGCTACTCATTCCCTTAAGTGTTTGTAGAAATGGGCCCAACATTTTGCAATTTAGGATTCAGAAAGTAAAATGAGATTATTGAAACTGAACAAACTTTAAAACAACCAAATTTACTGTATTTATCAGCATTTATAAGTTACTTTCTGCTCTGCACAGATTTTATTTTTCCCAATGTTTTACATTCTGGCTGACACCCCGGTAGAATTCCTCAGTATCCACGCTGCACATACTGCAAGCAAATGTTTAATCAAAACCAAAATCTGTTATTACAGTTTTGTTTAATTTCGAGCCTCAATAAAGTGACAATTTAAGCTCAGGTTTTCAAAAGGTGCCTAACTGAAGAATCAAGTGCACAGGTACCACTGTGTACTAATAGAATTGGAGCATCTAAACCATCCTCCTTTAAAAATTCAAGATGCAATAATTAAATGAAAAAGGGAACAATATCTGCATTGATCATGCTTCAATTTTGCCATGGTTTTGCTGGAGGTTTGACTTCTTTTTATCACTCTTTTTTCCCCCATGGTTGTAAGCTTCCTGTCTTTGCTTTTTTGGTACTGTTGCTGCAGTATAAGCACAAAGGGCTTTGCTCATGTTGTTTCCATTTTAAAACCAAAAACTAGAAGCTACATTAATACCCTATACTCCACCTTTTTCCATCCTACAACCACCTGGAAAAAAAAAAAAAA
>JAGPOW010003395.1:23956746-23975111 GCA_030014935.1 Caiman crocodilus
CTAAACCAGAGAGAAAAAGAGGCATAGAGACTTAACTGAGAAACACATGATAACTAGTAGCCCTACTGTAGTCTATTCTATAAGGCAACCTGCAAAAACACGGTAAAAGATAAAATATAGGATGAAGGAAAAGGAATTAGAAAAGGGGCTAAATTAAATGCAGGAGTAAATATGCAACACTACAGAGTGGATAGTATTATCTAAAATTAATAGGGCAATTTTGGTAGGATGGACAAGCTATGCAGGATTAAATGCAGGAAAGGTTATAGGAGGAAACCAGCCAAACACCTCTTATTGAAACCATGAGATAAAATCTGTATCAAAATAAATGACAGAGTAACATTTTGGCTCTGCCTCCCTCGAAATCTACAGTGATCAAGAACATAATATATACATTCAAAAAACAGTCTTCCTCCCTGTCCCTAGCCCTCTACCCTTTCCCCCAATTTAATGTGGGCTGTTTAAATGAGCTGGAATGGGCCTTGATAATTAGGAAGACCAAGATCCAGGTATGTTCTTCATTTGGAGGGTAACTTCAAACCTAATAGCTTAGAAGCAAAGAATTTGGAGTGAACAATTTAAGGTCAGAATCAGATTCCTTTGCTTTTGTTAAACAGTACCTCCCCCCACAAACAGTTTTATCGATTTCCAATGAGACCACTTGCCACTTAAGATTCAACTAAAGTGGAAACCAGAAGCCAATCGTAAGTGACACCTCTCCTGATCACATAAAACTGACACAAGTATTTCTCTCATCCATCTGTAATGATAGTGGCAATGTATCTGTAGAATTTCAGGGGTTTGGTTTTTGCATTTTGGTCTTTTTACACTCAAATTTACACAGAGATAGTCAAGTGTACAGCCACATTTATTAAAAAGTACAAGTATAAATTTACCGAGAGAGAGAGAGAGAGAGAGAGAGAGAGAGATAAACTACATTTGTATCGCTATGTATTTGTGTGTCTGCACACACACACACACACACACACACACACACACAACACTTCACAAAATTATCAGTAGCCTTCCTTTGAGTAAAAACAAACAAGGGGAAAAAAAAGAGAAGCCACAAAATAATTATATGGTACAAACCACGGCTGTGTTTATTTTATGACAGTTAACATTATTTACAGTGTAATCTGGTCAGAATTAGTACTCAAAAGGCTATCCACAAAATATATTCAACATTTTGTTTTTTAAACCACGCACACTGCTCAGTCATGTTGTTGGCCCATCTGAGGGAATCTGCTGATTTGGAGATCTGCTGTTTTCCCCCAAACAAAACGCAAGACTATTTATTTTTTATGGATTCATTATAAATTCTTGAATGACACAAGCTGCAAGCTGCCAATAGCAGTAAAAGGCTAGGAAGAAAGGCTGGTTTTTAAACATGCCAAGATTTTATGGAAACGTAACATTTAAAAAAAACAAAACAAAAAACCCCCTCTTCCACTCCCTGCATCTGATTCTTTAGCAGCACTACTGGCTTTTTCATATTAGCTCAATCACTCCCATGTTGTAGCCTCGCTCTTGAGCCACTTACCCAAAGCCCCTTTCCTTTTTCACAAATGGTGTTAAGTAAATCATGTCCAAGTACATTGTGAAGAAAACAGACGCTTGTTTTAGTAGATCATTCTCATTAAATCATGAATTGCATCTGGACACCTCATGGAAAATGTGGACACCTACTTCATAAATGGAGAATTAAAGAGAGACTAAGTTGCGATTGTGGTGTGATTTTTCAGACAGTGCAACACATTGTAAAGAATTGCCCAATTAGATCATGTAATGGCAATCTAAAAATCAGTCCATGCAGCTACCCCAAAACAGCTGAATGGTTATCAAATTTAGATTTTAATCTATGAATGTTGGTATGCATTTTAGGATTACAAAGAAGAAGAATTAAGTCAAGTTCAGCACAGTGAATAAATTCTTAGCTCCCTGAACAGTCTACACTGTTTTCGATGAGGTCTGTAAAGTCTAAGAAAGAAGTCATCTCCATGGCTGCTGCTACCTCTCGAGGGCTCCAGTGGCTCCTTTACATTTACTCTGAAGAGGAAACGAGAGGCGAGCAAGCAGGTGACTTGGTACTGCCTTTCTATGGATCTCCCTTGCACTCAACTCCACAGAAAACTCCTGGTCAGAGTGAACACACGAAAAGGGCAGCAATCTGGAACAGAGAGGCTAAAGAGCTCCTTTTGGAGGTTTCCTGCCTTCATGCACAATGAAAGGATGTCAGAGGTCTCTGCTACTGACAGGAGATGTTGGCCAAGTGAGAAGCTCACAAAGGTCCCTGGTTTGTATCTTGTATTCTCTAAAGGAAATGAGCATGTAAGGTGTAAGCATGTGCCCTACACCAAACATGTGAGTAGTTTATTGCTCAAGCAAACTATGCAAATGCTTATATATGTTGCTAAATCAGGCCTAGATGCTGAAAAATGGAATTGGGTCAAGAAATATGGACTTTTGTACAAGCCAATAATTAAGGTGGTTACGAGGGCTTGAGCATGATATTCTTTTATGCAGTGAGGCAGACAGTATTTTGAGGTGAAAATGAACACAATCAGTGAGTTATTAGCATAGCCGCACGCCTGACAACAAAGGTAAAAGCCTGGACACTGATACTCTGCTGGGTTGCAAAAGATGCCTTCACTTCTTATTTGCTTTTTTAGTATTTGCACTACTGTGAGGAAAAAAACATCACTTGAGCAATTAATTGCATGTTAACAAAGTCACTTGATAGAGAAGATGTATAAAATTTCTGAGTGAGAAAGATGTCTGTTCATTTCAAAACCCCAGATGTATAAAGAACTTCCAAGTAGTCTGACATTAAAATACTTGAAAACCCACAAGATTGCAGCTTTCTACTGTGCTGACATTTTCACTCTTATCCATCCAAGTTATTACATTGATAAAGGAAGGAAGAAAATGCTAATGTACAACTGATTTCCACTGGTATTTTTGAAGACAACAACCAGCAAGCTAAGGGCTAAAATGTTTAAACTAGTGTTTTGATTTAACCACAGAACCCAGATGATTTGCATCTCCCACAGTTCCACATCCAGGGAGGGAGGATATAACAAGCCCTAGACATATGTCAACAGCACCATGCCAGTAGCGTTCTCAGGGAGAGATGTTTTCTAGCACACCCTGCCTAGCCACTTCCACTTGCCCATGCTAACCCAGAAAATGAGTGAAGCCATATCAGGGATGCCCTGGCAGTTGCTCTCAAGACCCCTGCATCTGGCACGTTTTCCTGTCCCTGTTCCCAAATACTGGACTTCTAACAGGTCTAACATGTTATGTTTAGACCTTTTGGGGCTAAAAACAGGAACAGAAGGGGAAGAGAACCCCAGTGGGATGCATAACCCATTCTGCCCCTAATTTGAGAGTGTCCCAAGACCCATTATATAGTTTTAGGCTAAGGACAGAAGTTACATATAATCCGATTTAAGTGATTAAGCTGGTTTAAACCAGTAACACAACAGAAGCTCAGTGCACATAAAGGAGTTTCAAAATAGCTAAAGCTGATTTAAGATAAACCTGGTTGAATGTCTTATCAGACTTAACTGATTTGCGTCAAGCCAGTTTATGAAACTTCTGTCCCAGAGCCCTTCTGTCCCAGGTTAAAGTTAAATCTGAGTCTCCCACCATCCCAGCCTGCTTTCCAGTCCTGGGCTGAGCTGTGCTGTTTGCTCCAGAGAGCAGGGCTGGCCCCACCCTCTGCTCTGCAGCTGGAGCAGTGAGGGCTGGTTGACAACTGGGTATGGGGGGGCACAGACAAGCCCAGCTGGGGATGCAGCCCAGTCTTTGTTTGGGGGCGGGGGGGACGACACAGTCCCCTGGCAAACCCCGGATGGGGTCTGGGGCCAGGGAGGAGAATTAAACACCCCCTTCCCTCACTCAAATTTACTGCTGGCTGCAACTGTGGACTACAAATCCCAGAGGCACCTGGAAGCAGGGAGAAGTAGTTAAGAGTAACCCTGCAGTGTCCTGCTGTTGTGATTTTGGACTACAAATCCCAGGGACCTTGGTGGGGAGGGGCAGCAGGAAGAGAAAGCAAACACATAGCTCATACGGTCTGTGGCAGAGAGCCATGCTCTAGTGCCCCCCGACTTCTGGCCTGAGCCACTGCTGGCATGTGGCTGCATTTCCTGAATCAAGGTAAATGGTTGTTCACTTCTGTTTCAGTTGAATCTCTGCAGCTTAAACTAACCTGCAAGGACTGAACAGATTAGGCCTGAGGCTTTTTGACTGCCTGTACTTAGCCTTAGAGCTCTAGCAGCACTGACAAATTTCTCACTTCTACATATTATTTTGGGATGCATAAAAAGGAAGAAGCCAGCTTCATACATATGAAAAGAAATTAAAAACAGCACCAGTAAAATTACTTAACTGTCTCTAAAACTTTTTCTGCAGTATACATGGCATACATGCAAGTATGTGGGGTAATATAAAAAACTTGTTTGGGATGAGCTACATAATTCAGTCAAGATTCAAAATAATGGTTCAGACCTTGCCACCTCTTGTGCTTTTATTATGAATTTTACAATGTTATAGTGAGACTCACCACATTAGGTTTATTTTTTTAATGCCATTACCTTCTGTGATTCATAAACAATTTCAGTTTTAATTTTTAAAAAGTATGTTATACAAAAGACACTTAGAACTAATTTTTTAAAAATCTCATGGTTTTAATTCAATTTCACAAGTTGGGGGCTCTGATTTATGCTTTTTTTTAAACGTCGAAGGATTACCCTTCCTGAATACCTCCACATCAAATTCATGTTTGCCACACCACATCATCATGCATATTGTATAGATTTAATACAGTCCAGCAGTCTTAAAATTCCACCTGTCCTACAAGGGATTTCCTACGCTGCAAGACAAGTGTCAATGAATAACACAGGCTTTCCCATCCTTCCTGCAGGAAGAATTTTAATATTTCAAAAAGTACAATCCTAGCCACTGAAGTCAAAGAGAGTCCTTTCATTGATTTCAATATAACACTATACATATTCACAGACATTTCTCCCCAGTACAAAAAGGAAATAAAATCATTCACAATGCACCAAAAAGAAAAGCTTGGACAATTTGTTTTCTCATATTTTCTAAGAAGACTGTTAAAATAATTACTAATAAGCGTTATTCCAGATAGTGCCAATGTTTCAAAATTTTACCAGACAATAATATTGCTACTTAATAGTTATGTGTCCCCCTTTCATTAAAGAATCTCAATGCGTTTTATAAAACTAGCTTAGCTTTACAGCATCCAAGTATAAATAAGGATCACGTTGTAGATGGGTACAAAAGAATCACGTAACAAATTAACAGTGGGTACATCTACACGTGCGCTTTACTGCTGATTAAACTAATTAGCTCAATAGTAATGCATCACTGTCTACATGTGCACCAGTATTAGGGCACAGTAAGTTAACTCTGCCATAAGATAGCACTTTCAGGGACAGTGCTATCTTACAGTGGATCCGTTTACTGCATAGAAACACACATCTAGATGGTGACTGGGCAAGGATCAGATTCCTGTCTGCTGCCTAACCACATGGTTCTACAGGTTCAACACCTTTGTGCTCCAGCCAGATCCTCCGCCACCTGACACTGCCACCCAGAGCTCAGGGCTGACTCCCCATACCCTCTGCCAGCCCAGGCTTGATCTGCCCCTGCTCAAATTGCTGCTGTCCCAGGTGCATGTATAGATGCTACACCCAGGAACAGTTTACTCTGGCTCAACCAGCTCCATAGCTTATTGCTTTACTAATTTAATGTGTTGGTGCACCCAGTTAGAAGAATTTGGGGGTCTTGAATCCAAGTAAACTGAGACTCCAACAAGCTACCAAGTGACAGCAGCAATATGGAAGAAGGGTAGAAGACTAAAAATCCTTAATTAAAATGTAAGACTTCAAAACAGCTAGATTCAAAATGTACATTGATAAGCAAGGGGATTGTCTCTCTATTCTGCACAGTACTCTTTTACAGCCTAGAAGGCAACAATAAGTGTTAATGACATTTACCCCTTCTAATAAGAGTCATTCACACTTCACCGTTATTCCTTGTTATTGCTCAGGACAGGCACTAGCACCTCATTGAAAGATCAGTGCTACGAGGGAAAAAGTCCCCCTGAGATCCCTCAGACTTCAAAAAAAGCACTAAATCAACTGATGCTGGATAGATGACAAATCTGATTCTCTGAAGCCCTTCCAGGTTGCTAAATGTCTGCGGTTCTGGGTTTCATGAGTGCCTGAAGCCACTTTTGACACATAGACAATCAAACCCACCCCCAAATATCAAGAAATAAGGGCAGCAGGTGTCTAAATTGGGAAAAATCTAAACCCATTCAAGTGTAATGGTCTGGCAGGATCCAAATCCTGTGTACTGCCTGAGTTACCTTCAACCGATGTTAGCTGAACAGCTAAGACACAGCCCCTTTCACCTCCAAAACCATTATGAATCAAATTCAGGGTATGGCCCTCAGCAGATCAGATACAGGTCTGTGGTAAGCATGGAATCAACTCCTAGGAGGATTCCCATTAAAATAGATATAGTGTTTCATGGACGCAATGACTATACTGTAAAGTTTTGTTCTGCTTTATTTTTATAAAAGTCCTTCCACTGCTCTCATAGAACTTGGGGCAACAGCATTAATCATCAATGTCTGCCCCACAAATACTGCAAATAATTGCATCTCTTTTTTACAGCTTAGTGATGCATATTCATCTGATGACAGATTCCCAATGATCATGCTGTATAACAGGGGTGGGTAAAATACAATCTATGGACTGGATCCAGCCCATCAACTGATTGGATCCACCTGGCCAAGACTGCCACCTACACAGAAGTAGAAGCATGAACATACCTGCAGGTGTATAGCATGTCCCAGCACCCTGAGTCCGGACCTGTAAGCTGCTAGCTGCAACCACAGCTGCCAAAATGCAGGCAGCAGCTTCCAGGTCAGGGCTCTGGATGCAGAGGGTTGGGCCATGCTACATTTGTGGGAAGATTCAGGCTTCCACAGTTGTTGGAAGGAGTGGCTCTCAACAGGCCACCAAAACTCATGAAGTGGCCTACCATCCCACATAATTGCCCACCCCTGCGCCGTAAAAATACTGATTCTGTGGCACAGGAGAGTAAGTTAAACTCAAGCACATTTGCAGATGAAACCAGGAAACTGAATATATTCATTTATTTAAAATATAATAATTGGAAAATGTTCTTAATCCTAAACAGTTAATGGTATTTATGAATTTGAATTCAATCTAAAGGAAGGAAGTTGGAAATCATTTCTTCCTTTGCTTACCTGCCAAGATTCAAGTTCAGGGTTCTCTTTCTCTTGTAACACCTGATGACATCTCACACCTACAGCAACCTAGTGAGTGAGGTAAAATGCCCCCTGCTCTGTTTTAAGTGTTTGTGATTTCATCAGCCATTGCAAGAGACCCACAGAACTATGAACTCAGGTCTTGGCAGCTAAAGAGCTTTTCAATTCAGTGTTAAAAGCACCCATGATTCTGGCATGTGCCTGACTGGCCTCCAGTAACAAGCATTCCCAATCTTCTGTGTTCCACTAGCCATGCCAAGCTGCATAAAACTACGTCAGAGAGCCTACTTACTATTTCCCTTCATTTCTGTACTAGGAACAGTCTGTGCTGCCCCACCTCCCTCTCACTGCTAAACCATGAAATTCCCCCCAGCCCCTGCATGGATCCCAGCCCCACAATCCCTAAGCATGTGGTATGCTACCTAATGCCAAAAGATGCCCATGTGTGTCCGCCTGCCCCAGTTTCACTGGGGCAGGTAGACAGAACAGTCACTGCTTAGGGCTGTTTGGAGCTAATCAACAGGTCAGCTGGTAAGCTGTTTAAGTAGTTTGAAGTAATCGAGAGGGGACATTGTTTTGCTCATTGGGTGATAAAGACTATCAGTTATCACTAATCAGTCCCAGCTGGCTTGTCTGCCTGTCAGTTTGCTGCACACAGTGTGACAAAGCAGGGAGGGAGATTGAAAAGCTCTGTATCATCTACATACGCATGCACTGCACCCGCCCCCCTGCAACCCTTGCTGCAGTGCCAGCCTGGGGCTGGCAAGACTCCTGCCCCTTGAACAGCCTGCGGGAAAAAGACTGGGCAATGCAGACAGACCTCCCTAATGAGAGAACCCTGATGGGGCCTGGCCATGCCCCCTTCAGAAGGGAAGTGAGGGCTGCTCTGGTGCCCCCTGACTTCTATCCTAAGCCACTGCAGGCATGTGCCTGTATTTCCTGAGTCTAAAGAGAATGGCTGTCCAGTTTCAAACCACTTCAACCTAGTCAGGCTAGATTAACTTGCAAAGATTGAATCAATTCAGGCTCAGGCTTTTTCAATATCTGTCCAACCTTCCGCAACACTGCTACAGTTTTAACCCTTTCTCTGCTCATTCAGTAGAGGCTGTAAGGTTAAAACTAATTTTGGCTGGCTAGAAACATTGAAAAATGTATTTTATCCCTGAAGTCATCATTTAGCTGTCACGCTGGAAAAATCTTTTTCCCTTTATTCTGCCTTCCCCAGACCAGTTGCATGTATTATTTGGGCAAGAGTGAGAAAAAAACCCAGTATATCCCACTCTATCCAAAGCCATAAACTCTTGACATCTTGTGTTCTTGCATGATTCAAGTATACACAAACATGATTAAAGTGATGAAGAGTCATGCAACAAAGAAGGCTGGTGGTTCTGCTACAGAGTCAAAGATATCAAAATGCAGCAAGAAGATTAGGAAAGTTAGTGCAGACACACAGACTCATTTTGAAAACACTTCATGGTGGAGCAAGAGCAACACAGCTGTACCCCTGCACAACAATGCTTCCCTGTAGTTCCAAGAGCTGTACTTTGGTTCAAAGTTCCTGTGCTACCTCACTCTCACAAGTCCTTAAAATTTATTTGAGCTTTTGAGTTTGGGGTAGACACAATATTCACTGTTGACTTGGAACAGATAAAACGAATACAAAAGAGTGAGAAGCACAGCAGCAGCTCTGAATTTCACAAAAGAGTAAGGGAGTCACTTTAAGCTGGCTCATGTGATATACAAAAAACTCTTCCATGGTCATGGATTTTGGAGGTTAGGTACTGTGGGAGGAATGGAAACTCAGGAGATATGCGCGTAATTTAATATGGCCTTTTCATCTCTAACTTCTGTGGTAAAGAGGAGAGCGCGTGACAAGGAAGGAAGTGGAACGGGGAGAGGCTGAAAAAGGGAAAATAGATGAGAGAAAAGGAAGGAAAGGAAAAAACAGAAAAGGGAGTAAGCCACAATCAGATGGGGGCAGGAGGGAAATAATCGGGCTGATGGGAGGGAATCATGGCAGAGAACAAAATATGCAGTAAAAAAGGTACAGAGAAGTACATTTGAGTACTGAGAACATTGAGTAATGGTCTAGAGGCATGTTTTGAGTGCAAGTTGGGGGTTTGGAGGTTAGAATTTTAAGCTGAGCAAAGGAATATATGTGAATATAAAACAACAAACACAAGAGGGAAAGAAAATACAAATACAGAAAGATACTTGAAGCAGAAAAAAGCAGAATCTACTCTGCATTTATGGTTCTGTATTTCCCTTCTACTCCCAAATAAAATAAATGGAAATAATGGCAATTGAAAGTTGAAAAAAAATTCCACAGCCAAAGAATGGGTAATCTGTATTTTGTTACATACTTTTCCAGAGATTTTGCTGAATAAGTCTTTTTAACTTCTCTCTTCCTCAGTTTTCTCATCTATAAAATGTATAATACTCACCTACCTTGGAGAGACATGACAACGTTATATGTATGAAAGTTTAAGGTGCATTCACATCATCAGGTAGCCGTTGCTAAAGAAGTGCAAAGTATTAGTCAATTATGATAGATTCATATAAAATTCACCCAGAAAATGAACCAGACCAACGAGGACAGAAAAAAAAAAATCATAGAAAGCCAATGTATATAAAATACATTTCCATAATATTTATGAAGGGTAACTGTCACTTGTCATTTTATAACTTGATTTTACGTCTTACAAATTACCTGAAAAAAGAAGATTTTTCTATGACTGGCAAGCATGTAAGGATTCTTGGTTTGCTACCCATGTCACCATTAGATCACAAACATTCTCTTACTTCTTTAATTTGCATTAATATAAATATGCTTCTATTAGTGAATTACTAGTGAATTAGATGGCACAGTTTTTTTGATGGAAGATTTGTCCTGGGAGAGGAAGCTGCCAGTTTGATAGCTGATTGTCATTTGGATAATATTGAGTGTAACTATTTATGTTACCATTACTTAACCTGACTTTTGCTCGTTAGGTACCTTAATGGAGGGGTTTTTGGTTTTTTTTTTAATTTGGACAAATGATGCTTATTCTAAAAGTGTAGATCCTTCAACAAACTAATAATATAAACCCAAGTTTGTCTCTGCCATGCTCAATGATGCTCAGAAAAGAGCATCTTGGAAGATTTTAATAGATGCAACTAAACTAGAAAGATGAGACAAAAACAACTCTTTTCTATTCTATGCTACAGAACCACTGTAACTTGACCATGGTAGTACTGAATACAAGTAATATTTAACTTCAAGAACAGGCAAACAACATCCATAGCTACATATTCAGCCATGTTGAACAGGAGGCGCAGGGGCCACAGAACAAAGGAGTAACACATTATTAACAGCTCTTACATTATATTTCTTTGGTCTCTCTTCCAATCCCCTGCATACTCTTGATGCAAGAATGAGTCAAAAGAACAATCCCTTTCTTTTCTGATGGAGATATAAGCAAGCCATTGAGGCAAACCAAACTCTTCCACCTAGAGTGGAATAATTTAAAAAGTCATGAAAATGTTGCAATTCAAATATGCCACATGCAAATGTAACTCTGATTTAGATGCGAGTACAACCCAGTGATTTAAAAAAAGCTACACTATAAAACACACAGGATTCTCAACTTGATTAAAGTATCATTGCTGTTAGAACAGTGTCTGAAAATGACATCATCTTATGCATGTTTCAAATCACATTGGCTAAATTAAGCAACTAAAAACATTTTTGTCACTGTTTGCTCTAGTAAGTCCTGCAGAACACTACTGGGACAGCAAGCTGAAGTCTATTTCGACTCTTCATCAACAGAACTGTTAACTAAATGCTCACAGTAGAATTGTTGCTAACATTGTGCAAGCAGAAAAGCACATAACTTGGCCATCAAATTCCCCAGCGGAGTGAAAGAGGTGGTACTCAGGGAAATATATCTTTTTTAACTTGTAAAATAATCATAAACCCAAGGGAGACAATGAAACACAAAATCCCCACATGCAGTCCTCTCAATACTATGGGAATACTGTACGCTTTTGGAATTTCCTGTTTTTGAATGCTTGATATTGCCATTAAGAGAAACATGAGCTACAGAAAGGAGAAGAGGCATAGCTCTGCCACTAACTCACTGTATGACACAAGTCACTTAGCCGCTCCGTGCCTCACGAAAAGCTGGGAATATTAACTAACTGTTCACAGATTGCACTGAAAAGCCCAGAATTGTTATTAGCAACATAAAATCATTATTTGTGAAAGGACAGAGTCCAGAGGCCTTACTAACACTGTGCTAACTGAAATCAATGGGATCAGTGGTAATGTAAGTTACTATTTAATAGGGCTGTGCGAAGCTTCAGTCCCTGCTTCAATTCAACAGAGATTCAGCCCGATTCAGTGGCTGAATCTCTGAATCCAAATCAAATCAGGAGATCCTTTAATCTCTCTGAATCGATTCAGAGAGATTCGGAAAGATTTGGACATAGAGACAGCTTTTTTTCAACATACCTGTAAGCGCTGTGATGACGAGGTGCATCGAGTGTCCCGCAGAAGCACAGAGGGCTCCCCCGGTACTCTCCTGGCTCGGTGACTGGGTCTGGGAGGGGCACCCAGGCTGCCCAGCTGAAGAGGCACGGGAGGGCCCTCCAGCATGCTGCATGGCAGACCTGGAAGTGGACCAGAAGTACTTCCGGTCCACTTCTGGGTTTACTGCCAAGCACGTGGAGAGCCCCTGCACTCCAGCATGGCAGCAATCGCCAGTTGTGCCCACTACCTACACAGCTGTAAAAGCTTTTTCTATGGCTGAATCGCTGAGTCGCCAAACCAGCATCACCTCTTCAGATTTGGACATGGAAAAATCAAAATCGGGGACTGTGATCCAAATCAACAGATTGAATCCTCTGATTTGCGCCAAATCCAAATTGAATAGGGCCTGCTTTGCACATCCCTACTATTTAATGTATGTGAGCGTAACAGAATCTGCTACGTAAAGAAGAATTATCACCGAAATGCGTATGGCCTCACATTGCCTGCAGCGATAAGAACTATATTTCTGTACCGCTTCTGGAATAAATGAAGTAAATTCTTTCCTTGAAATGGATATCAAGAATATCACCCTAGAGGATCTTCCGTCCTCAGTATATACAGTCCAGAAAGCTTCACCACACTAAGTTTTTCTGGGATCACCTGTGAGGGTGAGATCACCAAGTACTCCATCTCCAAAGGGATGCAGTCCTTCTACTCTCCACTGAGATGCCCAACCAGGCTGTCCTTCAGTACACTGGTGAAGTATAAATCTTTTCACTAGCAAGTAGGGGACAACATTGCTCTTGAACCAGAGAATAGAGGGCAGGTGTTAATCAATGTAAATCACTACTGACCTCTTTTTAGATCTGAAAGCTCTGTATCACATTGTCAATCCCCAGAGCCATCTAGTGTGCTCAACAGTTTCACTTGTTATTCTCTACTGAAGGCTTAATGATACAATCAGCCATTGTATAAGTACAAAAACTAGCTTAAGTTACTTTTAAAATTCATTATGGAAAACAAAGTCTTTCACAAGAGCAAACATGCCTCCAGCAGATTGCAGGTTGCATCCATTCTACTTGTCCCTGACTACCTGGCCTGGGTCCCTCCTATTTCTTCTTGAATGGATCTGCAGTAGACCCCCCAGTTGGGAACTTTTCCTTTAAAATGTTTAGCTTACAGAAAATACAGATTCTCCAAAAACCCTTTTTTCTCTGTGGGAAAATTCTGATTGCGAACATTTTTTCCAGAACTTTCTATTCTGGGAGAAAACAGAATTCTGATATTTTAGCAATTTTCAGGGGATAGAAATTCCCATTTTCATTTAGTAATATTCAGGTATAACTATTTTAGACCTATACAGCTGCCGAATGTTAGGACCCCAAACCAGGACAGCGGTAAGGTAACAACTGGGAGCAATGACCAACCTTAATCTCTACCGGTGTCAAACCCCTTTTATCCCCTTTGTCTCCATGGTGCAACCTTATAATAAGCAGACTGGAACTATCTGTGCAGACAGTGAAGTCTTGTACTTAACACATTTCAGTGTACGCCTTTTGGCTGACAGAGCTCCTCAGCGCAAAGATGTGCTACAATTCTTCAGATTTCTAATTTAATACCTTTATCAGTTTTATATCTAGCAGTATAAGCTACAACTGAAGAGCTCCCTTGATTCAGAGGATATGAAAAGTTTTTGCTAAGTAGTTCCAAGAGTTAGAATAGAAATGTTAGCATTGCTGGGGGGGAAGGAATGGTCTTTTAGCTACATTACAAGCCTGGGACCCAGAAGTTTGTGTGTCAGCTGCAGGATATGTCCAAAACTTCTGGTATCATCAACAGTTCCCTTTATCAGTTTCTGGCATGGTTTTCCTATCAATAGTATGAGGCTAATAATACTCCCATTTTCCCCAAACTCTCTGTATGGAAAAACTGAAAAATACATTTGTGAGGCGCTCAATTTCTACAGTTGAGTGTCACAGAAAAGTCTATATGCTATATAATGATTATGGTACCACTTTAATTCTTACAATACCTTCCCTCCACTAAAAAAGGAAAAAGTAGTTAATACATTTATTAAAAAAAACCCCAAACACCACCACACAAACAAAAATAAAACCTCAAGCTCGATACCAAAGATCTGATCGTGTTCCTTTAGGTTTCACTGGAAGCATGCTTTATAAAGAAGTCTCTCTTTTTTGCCATATACCCTGTCTCCCAGCTTTAACGCAAACAAAATTAGAAAGCTAAACGGACAGACAGGCCTGACTAGTATGTCTTCATTTGCCCAGTAACACAATCCACAGCCAAGTGCTAACCAAGTCAATATGTGGTAAGTTTTTAACAACGCCCTAACTTGCCTTGATAATTATTCTGCTTTAACTGACATAATATTCAATATACTGTTGTTGAATGCAATAATGGTAAAATTGATGCCTTGAGGGCTACAATGCAATTGAGTTTTAGCCAGATAAACTGAACTCTAGCCTAATGGTGTATTATGGGCTTTACACCACTCAAATGCACAGATCACAGTCTGACTGTTTATAACCCCCTATATATAATTATATTACAAGTCATTCTTGCATATCTTAAGATCATTCCAACAGATAATTAAAAAAAAAAAAATTTTTCTGGTAGTGGAAAATTAATAATGTCCCCCCCAAAAGCAGGCAGCAAACTTTTCATATGGATTCCTCTGGAAACTAGAATTTCATCAGCCCTTTTAATCAGAATTCGAAATCCAGAATCTAAAAATGTCACAGAAAAGATGCACATCATCATTTAAAATAATACCTAGGTTCTATTAATAATACTAGCTATAGATTAGGTACTACTGCAAATACAATGATATAAGCAAGTATTCATATTTTCAAAAAGGATCAATTCTAATGTCTAAAATCAGGCTAAAAAAAAAAAAAAAAAAAATCACAGGAGATTATATTTTATAGTTGGACCCCAATAGCATTCAGCTAATAAAAACAAGTTCCAGAAGGATTTTAAAAAAATTGAAAAGATTTCCAAATTGCATATAGCTTAATAAAAATAACAGGATCTCATTCTATACTTACAGCCTATTTTCCCCCTTAATCTTTTTCTAGGGATGTTTTACAATTCAGAAATGTTTATTGTAACAATCTGTATATGGTATTTTTAAGTAATGTATTTTTATAAAAACATGAAATATTAAGGCATCTGCATAATTTTATACAAGATAATGTGCTTTCTCTGCAGAGATGTGAACCATGGCAAAGACTTTCAAAAATACATTCAAAGTTATGGGGAGCAGGAACCAAGACTCCTATGTTCTGTACCATACCAAGTAAACTATTAGAGCCTACATAAAGTAAAAACAGCAGCATGGTATCGGTAATCCTCAAATGCAAAATGTGAGTATAGACTTAATCCTACAATAGACTGAGGATTCCCAGCTCTTGCTTTCAGTACCTTATAGTAACCATGCTGCAGATCTGAAATGACTTTCTGAAGAGCTAGCATAATAAATCACTTTGAAACCTAAGAAATACCACATTTTTATTAATTTGAAAAACTAAAATCTAAACATGGAAACACTTTGCGATTATAGCAAGCCATATTTGTTTTACAGAATGATGGATTTTGATATTTTTGTTTACTTTTTAAATTCAAACTACACCATATATGAATCTCAAGATCATCTTTCCACCATAAATTTGTATTAGGATACACCTTTTTATGTACTGCATTATGCAGATGTTTATATGCATAAGTATGCATATTATTAAGGCTGGAAAAATAGGATTGGAGAAACTGCTGCCTTAGACTTTAAAGCAGGGGTGGGCAAAATTTGGCCTGCGGGACAGATCCAGCCCACGGGACAGATCTGGCCCGCTAGGCCATTCTATCCAGCCCACAGGGCCCCTAAAAATTAATATTTACCTGTCCCTGGTTATCAAAGATTTTAGGAGCCGGGGCAGTAGGACCCAGGGGAAGCCCCAGCAGGCTCCTGCAACAGCAGGGCCCACTCAGCCTGGGTCCCATGCACATAGACCCCAGCCTGTATCATGGGGATGGAGGGGGGCACTGCAAGTGAGCAGGCGTGGGAGCCAGCAGGAGCACAGGTCTTGCATCTGTGTCCTGGGGCCAGCGCCGGTGGGGCCCAGAGCAGGGCAGCAGAAGTATGGGGTCCCAGCTGGCAGGGGCTCTGTGAAGCCAGGCCAGCTCCCCCCTTTCTCTGCTGGTGCAGCCCAGCCTGGCTCCACAGACCCCTGCTAGCCTGTGTCCCACTCTGGGCCCCACCAGTGCTGGCCCTGGGACATCGGCTGCAAGATGGTGACCAGGTGGTGGGGCACCTGTTAACAGGCAGGGCTACCCAGGCGGCCCACGACAGCTTACCAAACCTAGGTAGGCCGCCCTCCGCCTAAACTGCCAGCCCATGCTTTAGATTATAGAACCAAATAGTAGCCCCTTAAAAGTGTCAGTTGCCTTAAGCATTTGCAATATTCAAGGTATTTCCTACAATAAGTGTAAGGATGAAGAAGGAAGTATTGTGGATAAAGAGGAACTTATATTTTTCTGCCTGTGTAAAATGTGCAAATTTTACAGTGCCACCATGACGGTTAGCCCTCTCCACAGCTTTTCAAATTCGTCTCAAAATAGTTTGCCTAAAGATTTGCAGTTACAGTCACTGCAATTTTTAGGAATAGCTTCCTAGTCACAACCTTTAAATGCAAAAGGAAAGTCCACAAATAGGTTTTTGCTACATGCTGTAAGCCACTTCCTACCTGAAGGATGTAACCCCTAACGTAGTCACGAAGTGTCCAGCCTAAGCCATGCAAGATGTGCAGCACCTCTTCTTGCTTCAGTACACTGAAGAGTCGATCAAGCAGTATCTTCAGCCTCACAGGTACGGCCTGGGTACCATACAGCATCAAGCTGCTGATGTCAAACACTACGTTGGACTGCACAATCTCCACTTGGGTTGGATGGTACAGATGCTGAGTGCTAAGCTTGTCCAAAGCTGAGAAACAGAGGTTGAAAACAAGAGAAGAGACAGAAGAGGGAAGGGGGGGTGGAAAAAGTAAATAAAAAATATACCAAAGTAGATCTATTTTTGTCAACATATGTTCTCCATAATTATACTATGTGAAATAAATGGTTATCATAGACTAGAGACAGTAGGAAATTTGCCCAAATATTTAGAAAATCTGAGCCTTAATCTCTAGAAAAAAAGAGACACTGAAATGTTTTAAAAATTAGTGCTCTGCGTTATCATAAAGTGAAATCATGGATTCACTGCTAATTACCAGCTGCTTGGCAAATATATCTAAATCAATAATTTACCTCTTTTGTATGAATTCAGGGATCAAACACATTAATAATTTAAAGAGATGGTGAGGAGGAAGTAGGAATGCAGGATATCTAGTAATTCTTTTCCCCCGTGTTGTTATATTGAATGGGATGATAATACATATGGTATCATATTTTTATATACATCTGGGTTTACAATTGATTTCTTTTCTACTTTACAAAACTAAGAATCTAGATAGACAAGTTTGCTTCAAAAGGAACTTTTTTGAGCATTTTAAACAATGTTATAGGGCATCCTCCTAACTACTTTGGTTTCTTCTTGGCTCATGGTCACTTGAGAGTTCATGAACTCTTGATAAATTGCTTTCTTACATCCAGAGCGTAAAGGCCCTTATCATTTACTCACTGGCTTCATTCAACACATTTACTCCAAGGAATATTTTGTCAAAGAGTCTGGTTTTCTCATACTTCATTTCTTGCAACTGATTTGTCTGATCTTTCCTACTCTAGTTGTTAAGTCAACTTTGAATAAATAGCTTAAAATATTAATTTAGCACTCACAAAAGAAAAGGGATTGGCAAGCCTGGGGACTGTAGTCCTATGTCACTCCTCACAACAAATGTACTGAAAAAAGTAAAGGGTGAGATTTTGCCTGTTGCTCTTCCAAAGCACTTCGGGCACCTATACACATGCAGCAGGACTGCTCTGATGCGCTGTAATTACAGCGCATTGGAGCAGACCCGATGAGAATTGACTCTACTGGAGCATGGCAATTACTGCACTCCAGCAGACTTCAGCGTCACACGTATCCGTGTCCCTGCACTGAAAAACAGCAGTCGGGGTGCTTTAAGTAAAGCTCAAACAAGTTTTAAAGTGCCCCCACCATCATTTTTCAGTGAGGGGACGCTGATACATATGACGCTTTACATGCTTTAATTAGAGTGGCGCTTGGAGCCACTCTAATTAAAGTGCCCCTCCCCCATTCTTGGAGCATGTGTATAAATGCCCTTCAACTATATAATCTTCTGATAAAGCACTGATTTATTTACAAAGTTTAACAAAACAATTAGATTGAAATCCACATAGTTTGAAGACCCTCTACAGTGTTTTCTTTGGCTTGATATTGTTGATAACCTATACCTTTATTACCATAACAGGTACATAATTTAAAATTCTTGGTTTGGTTGAGAAGTAAAAGGACTTATAAAATGTATCTTGTAAAAGGGGGTGAAGGTG
>JAGPOW010003395.1:23975621-23994828 GCA_030014935.1 Caiman crocodilus
AATAATAATAATAATAATAATAATAATAATAATAGCAGCAGCAATAATAAGGCTAAGACTATCAAAGCACCAAAGCTTGATTCAAGCCTCATAGCATTTCTCAAAAGATGATCTAGATATTACCATTCTTGCTTAGAAAAAGGGAGGCTGACTCATTCAGAATTGGAAAGTCCAAGCCAGAGATGAGACCAAAACCCAGATCTCCAGGCTTCTTCTTTAAGTACTCAGTCACACTTCTCTTCTAAATGGCAATATAATGCTCTTTGTTAAATAAAGCCATTTAAATTTTAAAATACATTAGGAAAGGTTACCTTCTTGCCTCTAAAACAGAAAACTGAATGGCTTAGGGGTTTAAGATGCTCTTCTACTTTTGACTCAGGTCAGTAACAACCTGAAGTTGTTTTTTATCAAATGACTATTTAGTGGATACTGAAGAATGAGTTTGGCAGTTGCGGTCCACCTCTTGGTGGACAACTTTCCATTTCACAAAATTTGACAGTGTTTGACAGGGACAGGACTGACATATAGGCAAAAGACAGATTAGAAAATAATAACATGGAAATTAGAAGTGGTACTTCAAGGCAACTTAAGTGCAGTGGCAGAGCACTGAGTAGAAGTTTTCATAATCAAGACTCTACTCATCCTGTGACACTTTTCCAAGTTTACTACTGGAGCATAAAATCATTTGAAGAATTAGTTCTGAACAGGTATGTTGAGTCTACTGATGAACAAAACAATCTATAACTTGAAGTCATAGTCTTATTCAGAAAATTAACATAAAGACAAATAAAAAAAAAGTTCCATTCTTCTTTAAATTAATGACAGGATGTACATTCACAGGTGCACTCTCACAAAAAAGGGATCTATTTTTCCATGGGTATGTACCACAGCATTTGTTAAATAGATGCAAAGACCCCACTAAAGACAGAAATGAATGCAGACATATGGAGGAGGAAAGGTGCTACTGCACCTTTCCGTAAGGAATGATTCTTTGACAAAAAAATCTGTATTTTTTGTGGATCATTAATTAACGGAACCACTCTTCACTGCTTTTGACTCTGGAACCAAATAGTGTAGGAGCATGCAACCTGCCCCCATTATTTATAATTACAAAGTATTACCTTATTTGCTTATAAAAGAGACTACTAAAAGTACTTACTGAGAACAAAAGAAGAAATAAAATAATGGAAAAAGACTACATAGTAAATTAGCTTTGTATTGCATTAGATTCTTCCCAAGCATTCTGACAATCCAGAAGGGAGTATCTGTAGCACACCGGGATCCATTTCACAATGTCTATGAAGAGCACCTAAGTTGCTTGCCCATCTGAACCATTAATGAACCAGTTCCAATACTCTCCGTGTTAATGAAAGGAAAAAATTTGAAGCCATGGGAAGATCCAGGATTTTGTGAAGGGGAGTGCAGGAGGCTGCACCCCTGCTCCCAGCATCCCCCCAGGCAGGCAGACCATACTGCCAGAGCAGCGATGGAGATTTTTATGAAGTCCCCAGATAAGGTGAGAATCCCATCCCCATCCCACCCTGACTCCCAGCATTCCCCTTCCTTCCCCTCTGTCCTCAGCAGCATATCTTCTTCCCTCCTTCCAATCACTGCTCTCCCCTACTCACCACTACCACTTCCGCTGTCCTCATTGTCCCCAGCTGAGGGGCAGGCTAAAGAGCTGCTCCAGCTGGTCTCAGCAGTGCACAGCAGCTGCAGCACCAAGTGAGTTCCTTCTTCCTGCTTCCCGTCCCCCACCCCCTGATCAGGAGCAATTTGCATAATAACATTTTGCCCAACTTAAATCCCACATTTCACCTGCATATGACATTTGTCATCACTTCCCATCTTAAAACCTTGTACTCTCTTGCTGTGTGTTGATGAACAGCTACTGCATTTCAGGGATAGAACATTTACCCTGCTTTGTAGTACACAAGTAAGTTTGTAAGTGCTTCGGAATCGAAAGGCACTATGCACACACACACACAAGCACACATGAGCTATTGTCATATCTGAAAAATGACATAAGCAGATGTCTCCTTATTAAAAAGATACCATCCACTTTTAAAGTGCATTAAAATATACACTTTGCCTGGCCCAACTGAAGTTATTAGTCATAGTACTAATGCCACCTAATGTGGAATCAAAACTTAACCCAGAAAAGCCAAAATCCTTAATATGTTTGTGCTGCTTTTGCCATAACCTAAATAATCTCTTCAAAAGCCGCAAGTGGTTTTTCGGGTTCTATCTATTTAGTAACAGTACTGAAGCTAGGGAAACCCACTTTTAGCCAACTCCTCCACTGCCTTGAATTATTGATGTTGCCTCCACTTTCTGGTATTTTCCCCTCTGGGTGAGTAGAAAGCTGTACACTGATATACAGGAGAAAAGGCCTAATGCATCTTAAAACCACATACTCTGCTGAGCAAAGAAGTTGACATTTTTGTGGAATGGCTGAAAAAAAAGGCCCTTGTGTTTTACCATAACATACAGTGGAATAATATTTCTGTGAAGAGCTCTACATCTGAAACATTCATTTCAGGAATTTTAGCTAGTGAAAAAGGGTTGCACATGTTTATCTTCAGTGCTAAATTGCTATCAACTTAGTAACCATCAGAAGGGGGGCTCTCTTACCTATTCATGTGCCTGTTGTAGATCTGCGGAGATCTCCACACAGGCTGCCTGCAGATGTGGGGGAAAAAGACCCCCAAAAACTCACACTTTACTGCAAGAGGAGGTGTTAGTTTGACCCAGCTCTGCAGCACCTGTATAAATCGGGCACTTCTGTGGGGCTTTTCCGTGCTTTTAGTTAAAGCTGATTCAATCAATTATTAACTAAAAGTGCCAAAAAAGCCCCACAGAAGTACCAGATCCCTACAGATGCTGCAGAGCTGGGTCTAACTAACACATTGCCTCTTTTGGACACGTGCTGGGCTCAGCATGGGAGCACACCACGTTTAAAGTCAAGCATGGTTTTTAAGTGGGGAAGGAGGGGTTGCTTGTTTTTTCCCCACAATGTCTGCAAGCAACCACAGTTATCACCACCAAAAATTTCGCAAGGGATAACTGCCCAAATACCTGATAGATCAGGAGGTAAGTAGTGTCCAATATAGGGAGGGCTTGTAGGCACTCTAGTGAATACATGAGCACATACAACACACTAAGCCAGTTTCACTTAACTTTTTGGCCCTGCAAACTGGATCAGCTCTCATGTGCTTGGATCAAACCAGGTCACCAAAGACCCCGCTATAACTCTGCCCAGACCCACATGCTGGGATCGGAGCCTCCCACTGCTTCCATGCAGCTTTGCATGCCAGGATGGGGACCTGAGCCATTCCCTGGTCCTGTGTGCTGGGATTGGGCCCTGTGCCACCATGAGCACCCTGCCATCTGGTGCTCATGGCCACAGCCCTGTGGCACTCCCCACTGTGGACTTGCTCCATGGGCTGGATGAGAGTGCACTGGGTGCAGATCCAGCCTGAGGGAGGGTGTTGAACACTCCTGCATTAGAGAAAATGACCCTGATCGACTTCTGTTGCAGACACAAGCTAAGTAGCAGAAAGCCCAGCAGGTCTAACAGTTTTAAGCAAGAAAATTTTCATGATACACAAATCTGGGGCAACATGACAAGCAAAGGGAAAGAGACGGCTAGAGCCAGGATCTACAGAACAATCGCTTAAAAAACAATCTTTACATATTACAAAGTGTAGTATTCTTACTATGCAAAATTCCAGCTAGTGGATTAGCCTGTCCATGTGCATTAAATGTTCTATGCCAAGTCCCCGCCAAAGGCTTTGGATCTAGCTAGAATATATAAATGGACAATCTTTAATGTTTCAATTGTGTTTTTTTTTAAACTGTAGTAAAACAGGAGGGAAAAAAACCCTACTTTTCCATTTATATTTTATTGGGGTTTTGGGACCATATACAATTCAAGGAAATTAAATCCAAAAAGTATATTAAAATAAGGGCAAATGATTTTTTTGATTTATCAAAAGCCAGAAAATGAAGTCTTTCACTTCATCCATACCTCAGCCAGCTCTGCATATTTGCAGCTATGCAAGACTTCCTAGTGACCTGGGATCCCTTCCATACTGAAGTATACTGAATGAGTTCAGTCTGAAGCAAAAGCCTTACTCCTGAAAATATTCCATATTCCATTTTAATATAAAACACACACAGATTAATTTTATATGTAAAACGTCTTGCACATTATTTGACAGGTAAAATGAACATGCAAAAGATTTGCCTTACTTAGTCTTGCTAGTTTTAATATGAATTGTAAAAAAAAAGTGGGTCCAATAAAAGTCTGTCTCTCCAAAAAAAAAAAAAAAAAAAAAAAGGTCTAGACTGTCCCATAGTCTGATCAAATACCTCAGAGCAGGAATTTGGCATAGTAAGTTTCCGCATTTTAATGTGAAATGGTTATTGATGAGAATTGATGTTGTGTCCATTTTCATTTCTAAATTTAAATTGAACACGTTTCTAATTCCTGTAGGTTTTTTGGCACCAACATCAAACCACAAACCCGGCAGCAAAGCATAAGATACACACACAAACATTTAAAAATTATTATTTATTTGAGGCTGTTGGATTTACCTTAGGCCAGGGGTGTAAGACTCATCTGACCACACAGACCAGATAAAGATCTTTGGGCCAGCTTGCAGGCCAGATCTGGCTGCACCAGAGCCAGTGTGGCACCGTGACACTATATGTGGTATACATGGCTCATGGGCTGGACCCAGTGCCATGAGTGCTTCTTGTAGCATAGGGGGCCAGAACAGGGCGAGCACTGCCCGAGGCATCCTGTCAGACTGGCCCTGCTTGCTGGCTTCAGCATAGCTCAGTTTGGACCGTCTCCAGAGCCAGTGTACAGGGCTGGTCAGTGCCACATGAAACTCATGCCCTGGACTGACCCCTTGTGCCACCACCAGCACCCACGGCACTGGGTCCAGCTCATGGACCAGACCAGTGCTGCATACAACATGAAAAGGATGCAGCTCCACAAACCAGAGTTTCTGAGCTGTATTGTATGCTTGACACCCCTGCCCTACGTGCCACTAACAGATTATACTTCTGTATCTCTGTGACTAGTGGAATGAGACACATGGTAGAAAACACAGCCGCGCATGGAATTTTTGTTTGTTTGTTTGTTTTTAGGGTTTTTTTGCTTTTTCTTAAATAAACTTGCACACCTTCAGAAGCAACAGAACTTGAATGGACAAGTAGATTAAACCTATAAAATCGATATGGCTAGGCTCCGTAACACTACTGCAGCACTGTGTGGAACAATCAACATAGGATGAGCAGCATGGGGCAATCAAAGACTGGCACCCACATGTCAGTGCTCTCGTATGATACTGCTCCTAAACAGCAATTTCTGTTATAGGGAGGCTCGTCTGAATATATGGTAGTGAAAATATACCCAGGAGAAATGTAGCTGGAATGCAGCTATTGCTCTTACCAAGTACTGCTGCAAAGGGGCATCAACTTCACCATTTATTTCCCCATGCAGTGGTGCACACTGCAGTTGTCTGATCATTTACTTAAGTGACTGGTGAAAATGAATGGCTGTAAATTTATCAGGGTTCAGGCTTATTTCTTTCCAACCACAAAAAATAACAAACCTCTGCAAGAAGGGAATGTCGCATTTGAATCCCTAATTTACTGGAGAGGCAAGCAAACTACTGCACTGATAGAGGGGTGGTCTGGAAGCATCCTACCTTGGGATTGGTGTGATCCGATACATTTCATAGGTGAAAAATTTGCTCTTCAAAAGCATCATCCCTCAGCTAGAACTAGAAGGTGTCCATAGGCCGGCCGAATAGTTTAGCATGATCCAGCAACAGGCATATACATTAGGACTGTGCGAAGCTTCAGTCACTGATTTGATTTGGCAAAGATTCAGCCCGATTCAGTGGCCGAATCTCCAAATCCAAACTGAATCAGGAGACCTTTTAATTTCTCCAAATTGAAACCCTCCGAATCAATTCAGAGAGATTCAACGATTTGGACGTAGACACAGCTTTATATGTTTTTTCTACATACCTCAAGGTACCAGGTAGCTGGTGAATGCTGAGATAGTGGGGAGGATGGAGTGTCCCAAGGGAGTCTGGGGGGGTCCCCAGCTTGCTTGGCGGTGGACCAGAAAGTAGACCAAAAACACCCACCCACCTGCCCCCCAGCTCAATGACTGGTGCCTCCTGGGTTTGGGGGGCAACTGGGGTCCCCTGCAGCTGATCGCCGAGATGGGAGGGTGCAGGGGGGTCTACCACCAAGAATGTGCCCCCCCCCCCCCGCACGCTCTTGTGGGATGCTCCTTCTGCCCCACCATCTCAACGTTCACAAGCCACACCTGGTACCTCAAGGTATGTAGAAAAAAGATTTACAGCTGTGTCTATGGCCGAGTCAGCATTGAATCTTCATATTTGGATTTGCACAAATTGAATCAGGACAGTGATCGAAATCAACAGATCAAATCACTGTCCCCTATTGAGGCCGAATCCGAATTGAATACAGCCTGTTTTGCACACCACTAATATACATGTTCTCAGAGGCAGTGAATAAACACCATCCACCCCAAAGTTCAAATAGTGGGAGTAGGAAGTAAACATTTAGGGAGGGTAGATGAAACAGAACAGGAACATCAGGTATGAAACCGAATTCTTTGCCTCTATTTCATTCCTGTCCTTATTCCTGTCATTATTTAATATAAATTTAAGGGAAATAATCATTCAGCCCAGTACATTTTAAGGTCACAGAAGGATAGGAAGTGTAGTATTTTCTAATTTAGAAGCAAAAGGAACTTTTCCTTCTGAATTTTACAATATTTAAAAACTAATAATGGAAACCATTGCCAAATCCATTCAGTCTTTGACAGAGGGACACATATGTGATCTAATTTGCAGCTTGCACATACAGATGTTCACATTTAGTAAAAAGGTTTCTTAATAGCTTTTTAAAGTAAAGGAGTGTTGATAATAGGTGTTTCAAACCCAGACAAAACAGCAGCTACACTGACAACTGTCTTAATGCCTTTCAATGCCTTGTGCTCTAGCAACAATTTTACAATAGGTCAAAAAAAGAGGAAAAAAGCCCACATGGCAATTGCATATACACAAAATAAATGTTATTTAAAAAGTCTAAAGGAAATTTTTCATTAATTTCTCTATGATCCGATTCCAAGTTGAAAAATTTAGATTGCTGCTACATTTAAGTAGCCAAAAGCAGAACTACAGTTTATTCACAGACGTTGCTTTCTGTCTGCAATTTTTTTTATCCATTTGCAAAACTTTGAACACCATCCAGCTTTGACACACTGCCTCTTCAGTTAATAACTATCAAGTTTCCCCTTGTCTCCTGTCTACTTTTCTTTGAGGCAATTGCGTACTCAGCACCCAGAGATAATAACACACATCTATAAGATAAAAGCAATGGCATTAATGTAATTGTCTGCCTTTCTCTCTTTAGCCTAATCTTTTTTTCCTTCAGTTTTGACTGCCTGTGTGACACCTGTTTTTGTCTCCTCTGATCCTACGACAGGTTTTCCGCTGACAAGGTTTTTGCCTGACAGAGATTCTGCCAGACAAGAACATAATAAAATATGAAGAACTGCTTGTCAGAGTTTCTGCCAATGCTCACATGAAATAAAGAAAAAAATTCCTGACATTTTTTTTTTAAAGGGGCCCTGTGATGGTCGCTTTTGGCTTGTCAGGAAAACAGCTTCCCTGACCAATTCCTGCAAGCCAAACAAGTGTTTTCGTTTATCTCACACACACACACACACACACACACACACACACACATTCCCCCCCCAATTGATAGTGGAAAACATGGGTATAGGAAAAAAGTTTCTCCTACATTATTGGTCATGTAACGAAGACTAGAAGCAGCTTTGACTGTTTGGAGACACCCAAAAAGGGAATTTTTTTTAACTGAAGATAGAACTGTAAAACAAATAAATAAATCAAATTAGGTGTCCTGTCACCCTCTCTTGTTGATGTCTTGTATGATCAAAGGACTTAATGCTACAAGAAATAGGAAAGCTTCTTTCCCAGGTCTTAAAATAAATATGGACTATGGGCAAACAGGGTCTAGTCATGTTCAGGGTAAGCAGACTAAGTGAAAAAGCAGGGCAGTGAAGGCAGAGGACACCCAGGAAAGAAGAGAGAGAAGGGCAAACTTCTTTTTGTTCCTTCTCTTGCCAACTTATGGATTTGGGACTAGGCAGAAGAGCTCCCATGTTGTACGGCCAGACATACGTGCAGGGCACAGAATAGGTGTCAAGAAATGGCAGGTCTGGAGGAAGAGTGTTTCGTGGCATACAGCATTCAGACTACTATCATTGCCAGAAGCGCAGGGTGCTAATGCGCCCGATAGCTAGCTACAAATTTCAGGGTTACAAAATCAAAATTCACTGGTTTCGGTAAAAACTGACTGGGGCTCTGGGACAAGTCTTGACAACAGAGGCACAGTGACCTTGATGTGTTAGTACAATTGCTTTACCTGACCAGGCTACTGTTAACTAGGCCATAAGCCTATACTGTTGTGTTACTGTTGAAGGTTACAGTTCATAACGTGTCATCAAACTTACCCTCTATCCTTTGATAAACATTCAACTTTTCATCTTCTAACTCCTTCAACATATTCTCACAGCCCCATGCCTCCTTCGCACCAGCCATACCTTGAATGAGCTCTCTCTCCATGTCAGGGATGAGACAGGGACCCAGCTTTGTGTATACCAACCGTGGTCCCCCCTGGTTGATTTATTTGACAGTCTGGTATGTATGTAAGCAAGTTAGGGATTTCTAGCCTGATGAACAGGATTTGGAGTAACCTGGATTTAAAGTGCACCACATCATGCAGTTCAGTTGGCAGATGCTCACTATAATGACTATATCACCTATTTGGGCAAAAAAAAAGCCCTCTCCCCCAACCCAGGTGGTGGAATCTATTATTTTGCAAGGCTGTCATAAGCTAGCAAGGACTTTGCTCTACAGACTGAGAACTTAGTAGAACTTCAGATTGATAGTACCACATTGCCATTAGTTGTACAAGCATTACAAAACAAAGACCTGAAGCTAACCAATGTAAACATGCAACTGCATTAGGTAACTACACAGTAGTTCTGCACTAGATAGTGAGGGATTTCTCAAGCTTGCCCCAACCACCTGTTACAGCTCACATGTTCCAAACTTGGAAATATAGCAGTGAGGACACTCTGAGGCTGTCCCCATGAGAACTACTTTTGAGACCCACCTGGTATGCTTGAGAGTAGCCTTGAGGATTGCTTCTGGAGTGCCTTCACTGCTACATCTCTGGGTTTGGTACATATAATCGGAACAAGTTAGGGAACCATGTGCGGGAGTCTCCCCTTTTGGCCACACTGAGGAGAGAGTGCAGACGTACTCAGAAAGTCTAGTTTTCCAAAGCCTAGAATGCCTCTCGAGGTACCAAATGCCGTTAACTTCCACCGAAACCCTACTGTTCTGATGTTAGTTAAAACTGAAGACGTTCAGCCCCTTGTGAGATCAGGCCATGTGACTAGCACTGCCCTTTATAACATCAGTCTTTCTGCCTCCCACAGCAACTAAACAAGACACTTGTGGGTGACTGCCATAAAGTTCATGTACTGTGACCATTTTCACATAGCTCCTGCTAAATATACTTCAGCAAATTTGTCTGTAATTAATTAGAATGTAATTAGAGAAATCTTCTAGGATTTTAAGTGTACGCCTTCCATCACATATTTTCTACTTCTGAAATCCAGATGGGAATGGGATAATAAAGTAACATTGGGAGTCTGCTAAATTAATCTGGAACAAGTTTCCTTATAACACTACTGGATGAGTCACAGTTCTCTCTACTGAGTTAAAGTAACACTATGGTTTTCCCATCCAATGATTTTCACATCAACAATATAGAGAGCAGAGGTTAAGTTACTCAAGGTATTATTTGTACTGTATAACACCTGACAACAATATGAACTTTTCATTCTTGCAATCAAATCCTTCTCCCATTTTTAACCTCACAGAGCTAGGTTGAATGGAGTAGTAGAGTTTGGTTTTTTTTTTATCTCTTTCAATTTGTGTTCTGTTTAACCTGGTGAACTCTAGTTAATTAAGATGTTCCTATAAACAATTAAGCTTCCTGTAGGATCGTTAGCAAGATATAAAAATTTATGTACTAAAATGTAATAAAATGATGAAGTGGTTAGCACATCACAGCAGTTCGTGTGCATCTGCATAGATGTTTCAAGAGACAAGAATGAGTTTCAGTCATCAAAATGAGTGAGTGCTTGTTACAGAAGTGCTACAGCTGGTATCACCCAAGCACTCCTGGGTATTCATGTGCAGAGACTTCCCAGTAGCAGTCCAGTGACGTTTGAAACCCAGCAGTCATTTCCAATTATTCTCCTGCTCCTGCTCATTCAAAGGCTAAAGTCATATCTTCCTTAGCCTGCACGCAACCCATACACTCAAGTACATGTTCAAAAATCTCACTGTTCTCCTTCCAAAAGGAGCTACTGTTCATTAAAAAAAGAACTTCCCATGATACCAAAATTTTCCTTCTTATGCCTCCCTCACATAATCACAGAATCACAGAAAGTTAGGGCTGGAAGGGATCTCAAGAGGTCTGACCCCCTGCTCAAAGCAGGACCCTCCCCAACTAGATCATCCCAGCCAAAGTTTTGGCAGCTGAATTTTGAAAACCTCCAAGCATGGAGAGTCCACGACCTCTCTGGGTAACCTGGTTCCAGTATTTTACTACCCTTCTAGTGAGAAAATTCTTCCTAATCTCTAACCTAAACTCCCCTTGCTGCAACTTGAGACAGTTGCTTCTTGTTCTGTCCTCTACCACCACCAAGAACAGTCTAGTTTCATCCTCTCTTGAACCCCCTTCAGGTAGTTGAAGGCTGCTATTAAGTTCCCTCTGAGTCTCCTCTTCTTTAGATTAGACTAATCATTAGTATTTTACTTTATACTTTCTAGTTTTAAAGTCCCAAGATGTTTAAGTACAAACAAAACACATTGTCTTCTTCTTGAATTCTCTATACAAAAGGATCAGCTGTCAAACCAACACAAGATTCTCCATGGCTAAAAGAGGCCTTATTTGTAACTTCAAGATAACTTGAAGGTAACTTAAATCACGAAAATTAACATAGGTGGATAATAATTATACACTGCACTAGTACAGCATCTTCAATCTAAATTTCTCAAAATGATTTACACTAAATTGAGACTAGCCACACCAATGAAAGCAGTATTATACTCTCTTAGAGTATGGACATATGCACAACCTACCAAAGGGTAAAAGGGAATGGATCTTTACGATGTGTCAGATGCTCCCTGGTGATTGCTGCATACACGTTCTTGACCCTATGGTAAGTGGAAGCTAAACTGGGATAATTTCCCCCTCTTTAATGGAACAGTTACCTCCTGTGGTTTAGTTTCCACTTATCATAGGGTAAGAGCATGTACATATGAGCAGTCATTGCAGAGCAGCTGATGCATAGTGAACTGTTTGTATGTCCCAAGGACTGGAGAATTGAGGCATGTGGAAGTATGCTGATCAAAATAATGAAGTCAGTCATGAACAGAGCTGGAAACTGAAGCAATATGCCAAATGCTTTTCTAAGCATATATTTGCAGGGGTGAAGCTACGGGGACCTGGACTTTTTGCCTTCACCACGAGATCTCAGTGATGTTCATACACACACACGCTGAAACAAGTCACTCTTGCTCATAACTTGCAATAAGACTGTATGACCTACTTACATGTATGTGGGGTTTCGTGTTTAGTTTTTGAAAGAAAATGAAGGAAAACTGAAGGAAAAGGTATAAACACTGCTCATTTTGCTCACTAAATACAGTGTTGTCTATTTATTTGTTTGGTAGTTTATTCATTTATTTGGAAACTTTCTTTTAAAGCATAAGCTAAAGGTAGATGAGCAAAATTTGAAAAAAAGGAAGGAGAGGATAATGCCTTGAGATGAAAATGAGATGTAACCAGTGATTTTAGGTAGACAAGTAGTTTGGATTTTATCTTAGGTAAACATTAAATAAATGAATGAAATCTGATAGCAGTTACACCCAGTCCAGAGCACGCTGAAAGATATGAAACTGTAATTTTTGGCCTTTCCTCACAAAGGGCGCATCCAGACGAGCGCGCACGTGTTTCTTGCCTCGTCTCAAACCCCTTTGGGGGCAGCAACTGGGGGGCTGGGGTGGGGCATGTGGCCCTTGTGTGGGGGCCATAGCCCTTGTGTGGGCCTGTTGGGGGGGGCTGTAAACCTGGTGTGGGGGGGGGGGGGGCATAGCCCTTGGGGGAGGACAGCAAAATCTTTATTCATGTTTCCTGAATTCATGAAACATTTATTTAGATGTCACTTTATGATGATGATAGTGACACGGGTAGGCTTCCACATTACTTATTTAGAGTTCACTTTATGATGATGATAGTGACACTGGTAGGCTTCCACATTACTTTAACACTGTAGATATATCAGTAAAACATTGCCCAACTGATCACTGTCTCATCTCACTCTCTCTCTCTCTATAGCGGTCTTTTGTTTTAATTGTAGAGGAACATGGATTTTGGGGTATTTTACAGAGTGACTTTGGGATTTTTTTTTAATCAGGGATTTTTCAGTTTTCTTGGGGCAAGTTGTGCCACGTGGCTCCTCGCAGATCTGCAGCCAGGGAGAGCCAGAGCCTGGGGCCAGCACCTGTGCTGTCCCCAGCAGTATAAAAAGCTGCCCTGGCAAGTAGCTCAGGGCTATTCACTCTCAGGAGCTTCTGGGGCCCGGCCAGTTGATACCTGGGGACATGACCCCTTGTGCCAGCTGGAGCAGCCCTGAGAGCTCCCTGCAGCAGTCTGGCAGGGGGGCTGCTGCGTGGCGGTGACCTGCTGTGCCCCCGCCAGACCCAGGTGAGGACTGCACAGCCAGGAGAGGCCAGCTGCCGCTAGGCTTTAGCTGCAGAGTTGGCCTCTGTGGCTCTACTGCCATGTGTGCCCCTGCCCAGCCATCTCACCTGTGCATGATGGCCTGTTTTGAGCTGTCAAACCATGTCCTCCTGACCCCAGTTGGCCAGGCGGTCAGCCACAGCCAGGTGGGTCCAAGGTGCCAGCTCGAAGCAGGCAGGGTCCTGCCACTGGCCTCCCTCGCAGGAATTCTGGGGTTCTCTATATTGACTAAATATTGTGCATTTCTTGCACTTAACGAGTTTTTGACAAATACATAATACTCAACGTTTTTTAATATAGACTGGGCACAACATGTGAGGGATGACATGCACCAGTGAAAACAAGTAGACTCAAGACAGATAGCCTTTTGCTGACATAATATACCAGAATCTGGTATAGTGTTAATCCCAAGAAAAATTAAGAGTAAAACTACATCAGTATAAGCTATACAGTATTGCAGCTCCTTAGTAGCTGGTCATCTGGTCATTATAGTATTACCCCCTTGATGTAGGGACACCATCAATCAAAATGGGTGTAAGTTACAACACAGTTAACATGTTGCCTTTCCAAACCCAACTCACTCTTGTTCATGTTGCTCACATTTAAAGTCCTGGATCTCCCTGATAATTGAATTTAAAAAGAAAAAAAAGGGGCAGGCAGAATCTGATTAAGGCAGTAACTTTTTTACCTTTTCCTTTTTTGCTCTCTCCCAGAACAATATTATAAATTACCATATAGAATTGATTGCTCAACCATTCTGAATGAATAAAAAGTTGTAGTCATATCACACATATGAGCTTATGAAAACAGTCTCCATTACTCAACTGGGGGGGTGAGGGGGAGGGGGAGAGAAGGTGCGTCACCATTTTGATTACTGCAAGTTAGCATCTATATTATACAAAAATTTACTGTATATAACCAACTCCCCTGCAAGATGAAAGCATAACTTAGGATCATATGACACAGGGCACTTAGCACACGTTAAATGCACTTATAATACCAACATCTGCGTGTTCCCGCAGGATAACATGGACTAAATGTACAGGCAACCCCCACTTAACACTGTTTCACTTAGCACTATTTTGCTATAATGCTCATTTGAAATTGATACCCGATTTCACTTAGCGCTCAGTGAGTTTCGTTATAACGCCCATGGTCGCCATCTTGGGTCATTAAACACAGTTGCAGTCACTATCTTGGGTTCTCAAATACCTTCAGTTTCACTTAATGCTTGTTTTTTCAGGAACCAGTCAAGAGCACTAAGCGGAGGCTGCCTGTATTCATATCACACTGTACCAAAGTTATGCCTTTTTCAACAAGGAGTTTCTCCAAATCATAAGTAACACCATTAAGCTAACGGGAGACTTAATACTGACTGCTCCATGGAGATGATATGAACAATTGTGGCCCAGGGCTGCATCTCACAATCCACTGACTGTGACCCGTGACTATATGAGAGACTTGAACTGGCTCCAGGGAAGACCAGGATGAAAGCAAAACGTGACTGATTATTAGTCCCAGCCCCTGCACAGCACTGGAATCTAGATTTGGCTTCAGTGAAATGCTTCGTTTTGGACTGACATTTACATGATTTTTGGTCTCAGCCCCAAGGACTGTACCAGAGCCAGCTCGAGAGTCCAGTGCGATCCCAAGGTTGGGACTGAAAAATCAGCTGTCAGTCCCAGCCCCAACATTACACTAGAGATGGTTCAATACTGATGCAGTAAAGGGGCTGGGTTGCCAACCCAAGAGGTTTTTTTGGGGGGGGGGGGGTTGGGGGGGTTGTTTTGGTTTTTTTGTTTTTTTTTTACTAACAGTCGGTAACTTTCTTACCAACAATCATTTTTTGTACTAAAATATTTTTAATGATATATGTTTTATGTCATGTAAATTTAACTTCTGCCTGACCCTGCCCTATTACCAGGGCCCAGTAAAAGGGTTCAAATATAGGGGTTTAATACCATCCATAGTAAAAAAGTTTGGTTGGAATTAGAAGCTTGCAGTAAAAGAAAGAAGCTTTGCTGGGTTGGCAACACTGTTCGACTGCAGTACCGGTTTTATACTATGCCGCCCCAACAAGGGTTCCACACATGCCCACCCCTTGAAGCCCCTGGCCCTGTGCTGCACCATGCTGCCCCCTCCCCACTCTCCAGCCTTACCTCTGATGGTCCTGCTCCCTCTATCCTGGTACAGACCCTCCCAGAAAAGCCTACCCATAACCCAACAGTATTACAGTCTGCCAAGGGGATGCAACAGCAGCAGCAGCAGATGTTGAGGGAGAGGGGTCTTCAAAGCACTGAGAAAAGGCTCTCCGCAGGGTGCAACATTCCCAATGGGACACCATCAAGGCTCCCTCTAAGGTGCGTGCGTGTGTGGCCGCACACAACCAGAAGTGTGACTGTGCACAGCCTTTTCAAAACTGTGCACCAGGAGAGGCTGGGGCGTGAGCCTGGCATGGGCTCCGCAGGCTCTGGGGAAGTGCTCCACTCCCCCTCATCATGGCCAGGGCGTGGAGCACTTCTCCAGAGCTGGCAGTGCTTGCACCAGCCCCTTGCCCCAGCCTTCATCCCTGCCTTGCCTCATCTCAGGGAAGAGCTGCTGCTTGTCCCTGGCAGAGCGGAACGGTTAAGAGATGCCTCGGCACAGCTGCACGTTGAGCACAGTGCGAGTCCCCAGTGCAGGGATTTCCCCTGTAAAGCAGGAAAGAGTCCTTGGTGCAAAATCAGAGCCCTCCAAAAGCTTGCAGCTGCACCATCGAGTGCATGCTCATGATTGGCTCAGTGTAAATTATGCACATGTGGCGGTCAGCTATTGGCTCACTGGCCGTACAAAAGGCTTGTGTGGTATCCGCCCAAATTGGAGGAGAGCTCGAACACGCGTAGGGAGAGGTCCCCACGTGTCTCTCGGAGCCACGGAGGGGCTTGATCAACCACCAACGACTCCCCATCGCGGTTTCCATGCCATACCCCATACCCCGCGTGAGTGTGAGCGTCAGTGTGTCTGTCTACGGATGTGCCAACACTGCATACCTCGTATATACAGCTTGTAAGTAACGTTTTTTTGTTTCAACCACTGCTGCCTCTCGTACAACTAATTCCACTCCATCAGCGGCCCCGTTCTGCCGGCGTGACTCGGCCCCCACGGTCCCAGCGAGGCTCCGCCAGCTCCAGGACAATGTTCTGCTCCCCCGCATCACCTCGGGGAGCAAGGAGGCACATGGCATCAGGGCCAGGGAGAGGAGCAGTGTCCCAGAGCCAGTGGAGCCTCACGGGGCAGGCAGTGGCTCCTCCCTGAGGTGAGGCAAGGCAGCGATGGAAGCTGGGGGGGGTTACATGGGCTCCACCAGCTCTGCAGAAGTGCTCCAGCCCCTGGCCCTGGTGCTGGGAGTGGAGCCCTTCCCTGGAGCCCATACCAGGCTCTGGCTCCAGCTCCCGGCCCCCAGCCCTCAGTCCCCTTCGGTAAGCGTCCCGGGCCGGACTGACGCGGGGTGCTCACGGACTGAGGTGGCACGCTCACGGACTCCTTAAAGTGAACATTGGACTCCATGTGGCACTGCTGCCCTCTGCCCGTCTTTCAACATTTCACACAACTTCTTTGTGCAGCAACACTATGACCACAGAGCTTCAATTAGCTCAAACTGTTTAGAGATTTTACAGATGGCTCAAGCTTTTTTTTTTTTTAATTTATTTATTTTAAACAGACTATGCAGATGTGTTCTTAGCCGAACAAGTCTGAAACCAGCTCTGGTGCAGTGCTGGGTCTGAAACAACAATCAATTGATCATCAGTCCTAGCCACCATACACCACTGGAGTCTTTAACTGGCTCTGGTGCCATGCTAGGGCCAGAACCAGAAATCGGATGATTGTCACTTTCAGCCCCGCGCCACGCCAGACCCAGTTCAAGACTGGTGCAATACAGGGGCTGAGACCAACAATCCTTGATCACAGTAATCATGACTTATGCAACTGCTCAGAAAATGTTGTAGCTTTTAATATAGCCTGATAATGTTCACTATGCTCTCAGATAAAACATATGTTAAGCAACCCATGCAACAAGGCCCCTACAAAGAGAGATTCTGGGCGTTGATTCTCACTGAATGGTACCTATTCAAGCAAAAGGAGTAAAGGCTTTGTACAACATTGAAAATGTCCAATCAAAACCTGTTTTATTAAAAGCTCCAGGGAACTTGAACTCAGAGTTACAAGAGAAAATGCCTGGCCAGCCTCAAGCTTGGAGATGAAGCTACATGCATTTTAGACATCACTTGTAGCTCAGAGGCCCTAAACCATAGGGCCTAAAAGAAAGTGACCTAGCTATACTATCCTGCTCAGCCTAATCCAGGAGAACAGGTCTGGTACAATTTATTGGACAGCACAGAGCCAGCTTGGTATTACTCTGAGATACAGCCCAATTTTGTACTGGCAAGAAAGCAAAAGTACTCACAATAGTATTTCTCATATTTCTCTAAATAGCCAGATCCCAAGAATAGTGTGAAATTTACTTAGTCTGAGAATATTTATATAGTTGCATAATATATCAAAACCAGGGCTGCTGGCTGACGTTTGATTGAGTTTAGACTAGTAGCCAGTTCATGGGTAAACACAAAAATATTTGAAGCTATTACCCTGTGAGATAATATGAAAGTGATTTCAAAGTACATTTATGAGTGCACAGTTTAAATGACTTATTGTTAACTGTTGTAGTAGAACTCCAGTTGTAAAGAAATAGAAAAAAATCCCAAATTGTTTCAGTGCACTACAATACGCAAACATGTTTCATCTGATTATCAATGCCTGCTTACAGTAAAGCTGTTACACAAAAAGAAAGAAAAGAAGAAAGATACTTTGATATGATACTCTCCAGTGAATCATTCTGCTGGATCAAATACAGTGATAATAAGTACTTCTGCTAGCAGTATGGCAGCTCATACTCTTACACCATGACAAATCTAATGAACAAACCAGAGTCAATTAAATCAACATTATTTTATTGCAGACTCCTCTCTCTCACTGGCCTAAACTCAGAGAGGGAAGATGATAATAATGGAAGAAAAGGATAGAAAAATGAAGTATTATTTGGTTTTTTTAACCTCCCTGGTTAAAGTTGATATTTTATGCCTATACTGATAAAGGCACAGAGTTATTTTATCAGATTGTTACCCATGACAAAATTTAAGGAGAAGTGCCTAGGGTATATATTTAACAAGGTATCTTATTGCCAAGTTATTTAGGTTGTCTTCCTTTAAAAAAATCCCCAAACTGCCCATTAAATATGTTAAAGCAAAGACCCCACAGCATTTCAATATTAAGATTTTTGTACGGTGTCACCTTATAGATCATTCAAAGTCTTAAAACCCTTTTTTTTTTTTTTAAATGGCCTATTTGACTACTTTAGACCCAGGAAATGGCTTCTCCAATTTAAACCTTTTTTTTGTTTTAGAAAATATATCTCCATCCAAGTTGATAACATGTATGCCAAGATTCAGCTGGAAGCAAATTAAAACAGTCCAGTTCTCTTAACCCTTTAAAACACCAAGATACCCAATAGAAACAACCAATTTCCCTTTAAGTGCTAGTGAAGGCTGCACCACGCTAGGCTGCTTTTGGCTTGAGCCTTAAAAACACTGGTGGCAGGACTACCACTATAGTGCAAGGGTACAGGGTTAAAATTTGATAAACTGAACTTCTGCCAACAGAAACATTATCATGCCACAAATAAACCCCTTTGGTGAATCTGTTCTTACACTAACATCCTACTTTTGGCACATCTAAACAGAAAAGAAATGAACTTTTAGGAAACCTTTCAAGAAGCATAACGCTCATTTTAGGTGAGGAAAGAAAAACCAGAAAGACAATGGAAACAGGACAAAGCCCCGCAAAACACCAGATCAGTTGTTACTATGTGAAATAGAAATACTATGATGGCTGCATGCCCTTTTCCTCTCAGGCCAAGAATTCCAACATTTTAAATGGGCAGTTATTACCATGCAGAGTTTATGCATGCATCAGTCAGTGAAAACATGAGAAGACTGCTGCTGAGGGTTATTTTTGATCTGCCCAGTTAATTATAATACTAGGTTATTATGGTTGGATAAGCATGGTACTTCCTCTTGAAAACACCAATTCTTTGAAAACTATTTTAACATTATAAAAGCCTAAGTCTGTCCGTCTGTAATGCTTTACTTGCACTCTGATTGGGTGATGGAAACAGTCAATCAGACTGCTCCAAGTGTAGGGGTGC
>JAGPOW010003395.1:23994928-24006509 GCA_030014935.1 Caiman crocodilus
GCCTTGCTTCCTGCAAGTGGCACCAAGGACTGGAGCACCTTAGCTCCCCCACCCACTCCCTGCAAGTGGCGCCGAGGACCGGATAGGGGTGCGGGAGCCACAGCCAGCAGCGCTGGCCTCAATTCCCCCACCCCACTCCCTGCAAGAGGCAGAACAGTGGTAGCAAGGGGCGTGAGATGGTAGCACTGCATCCCAGCCCTCTTCCCTCCCCCCCCCCCCGGCATTCTCGATGGGCAATTGAATAGTATTCAATAAAACACCGAATGTGAATTGAAATTCATTAATTAAAAAAAAGGTTGGAAACACTCTTATTAAAGGAGTAGGATCCACTATTTGCATTCAAGGAATAATTTCTAAAAGTACAGTGTTTAAAGGAAGTCATTTCTGAACAGTAATCTGACTCACTGATTCTGAAATCCAGGTGCTACAGCATAATGAATTAATCAGTCTCCTGAATGTCTCTCTCAGAATTCTGGAAAGCAGCTAAGGTCAACAACTCAAGCAGACTTGTCACAGTCTTCAGGAACTAATTTATAAGCCCATGTTCTGAGCGTGTATATGAAACATATATCTGACTAGTCTTCGTCTGCCATAAATGTAAACATACTGGCTGAAATCTAGTCAAAAGGGGCTAAAAGAAAATCAGATCGTTCTGTAAATTTCCAGGAGTAAAACGCACGTTTTTGTTAATATATAGCTGTGCTCAGCTTTTCTATTTGAAATTTTAAGCACCAAAATATGACTAAAGGTAGATGTATCCAACAGTTGTAGCAGTCACATTTGCAATCTACTACTTTGGATTTAAGATCTGACTCAGCCATTTGTATTAAAAGAATGATGGCAGTCTCAAGGCTGTATTTAGTGTTACAATTTTCAGTCAACCCTGTCACAGAAAACTACCTTACTAGAGAAAGGTACCTTGTGTAGCGTTTTGGTTCCAGAACAAAACATGAAAACTTTTGTGGAGTTCTTGTTTAAGAACAAAGCCAGGGCTAATGAAATCCAAAACAGATCCCAGCCAGTTGGATATTTCTTCAAATATTCATCATATAAGCCAATGGAAAAAGAAACAGGCAGGGGCCTGCTGCCCCTGTTGACACCGAACCCCTGCATGCTCCTCCTGCTTGAAAGACTAAATGAGCGTTGAAAGCCACTTAAGAATGTGAATGGATTTCGTTACCCACTGAGTGTAAACATCCTGTCTGAAATTAAGGGAAACAGAAATGTGCTATGTCCAAGGAATAGAGTACATCATGAATATGCAAATTAAATCTTTTGCTTGACTTTGTGTTATGTTGGATACCACCAGCAGACTCACCCATTCATTGCAAAGTAATTTGGAATTGTGTCTGCACCTGAATGCTTTAAAAGTACACTATTTCCAGCAGTGGGCACACTTCAGAAGTTTCCTAGGCAGTGCCAGCGTTTCAGCTTCATTAAATGTGCAAACATGCCAAGCTTCAATACGTATGTATACCTATACAGACATGCACAAAATAAACAGGAACTAAAAACATTTTCAGGAAGGAGGTACCAGGCTTCTTCCTTGGATCTAAGTGTAATAAAATAAAATGTATAAACTACAACCCACTGAATGTTTGGCAAAACATGGGGAATGAAGAGTATGCTTGCTTAGGGGCCAGTAGCCTGAACGGTGAGGAGAAACTTCAGACACAAATTTCTTCTGCAAATACAACCATTCTCTCTTTTTTTCTGTTATTCAAGAAACCATTTCAGAACCTATTGTCCCCATAGTATTTGTCTTCTAGTTGTATGTACTGAAAGTATATTGGATGAGATCAAGATGCATATATGGTGGATTTGTGACTGACTGGTGGAAAAAAAAAAAAAAAATCTAGCCCCAAACCAAATGGTGTATATTTATAACACAAATTTAGAGAAGGGCCAACAATATTAGTTCCTCCCCTCCCATTCTTCAGCTACTTTAAAATGAAGTTCAGCTGATAGACCATACTCTAAGGGATGCTGCCATCCAGCATTTCACTCAGCCAAATAGGATACAGTGGTTTCATTCTGCTGACCCTGCTCCGAAAGGCTGGCGGTGTTATGTTTGAATTTCCATCAGACTCTGGCTTACTGGCTGAAGTTTAAGTGTAACATGTACTCCATTGTACAACCATATTATAAACTTCTTGCCGTTCTACTGAGAGCTGCGAGCACAGCATTATTTCTTGGAGGCTACAATATACTTTTTGAGCTATGCAGAGGCTGTTAATCAACTAATTGCTTCCACTGGCAGTAAAAACCAAAGCCAACGCAACTGATGTTCTCCTTTCCATTTGAGACTGTAAAAAAAAAAAAGTTAAAAAGTACACACCTATAGAGATAAATAGAAATAGTTGTGGCTACTGCTCAAAATGTCTACATTTTGGAAAAAAATGAAGGTGACGAATATTAAAAGAGGATAAGAAAAGGATAGACACTTCTTACCATGGGCCACCCAGCCATGTTTACACTGATCACAGGTTCTCAGGTTAATCTTCCCTGGCTGAAAACATTCACATGTGCAATTTACCAGTGTACAGCGGATGGCCTGGAAAAAGAAATGTAAACATAAATGTCTTATCAGATTAAAAATTTAAAAAATATGTATATTTCCATAGGCTAGCTGGGATTTTAATAGAGAGATATAGGAAGAAGAGGTGGGGAGATTTCTTAAACCCTAAAGCTTTGTCCATTTTTTAAAGTTATGCTTAATTTTCTTTAACAAAATATATCTATATCACTGGGTAATTTTAATTAAAAGTTTCATTTAATAGTAATGTATTCTATTGCTCCATAGAGTAAATAAAAAAATTCTTTAAAAGAATACAGATCACAGTCTCCATTTCTTTTTAATGGGGGTTGGGGGGAATAGTGAGGATTATGTAAATGCTCCACAAATTTCATGCTTTAGCAGATCAAGTGCCTGAAGGAAAATGCTGCCAATTGTGTCCTGCCATAGAAACATGTCAGACTGGTTAAAACTGTAAGTGAAACATGTACACAAAAATATACCTACAGACAGGTTTCCTTTTTCCCACTTCACCTAAAGGTTGCACGTCCCTGTTGGGATTCACACGGGTCTAATTCAGTTAAGTATCAGAAAGAAGCTACTGGTTTGATGCGTTTCCAAAGAACCAATAACATGACAGAAGTACACAACACAGTACGGCTCATGAGACAGACTGTAACTTTCCCTGGCATCCGTCACTTGTCCCAGCTCTCCAGATACAGCCCTTCCCCTTTTAAGTCTTATATATTTAACAACAGTAATGTTGACCTTTTTTTCTAGTGATTAAAGAAAGTTAAAGATAGAACACAGGTTAAAAAATTAAAATATGAATTAACAGTACATCTACCTGAAAATGCTCATCTGAATTTACATTAAAAAAACCAAAACATAGGGGTTTTTTCTCCTCAAGTAAAGCCATCTAAGAAAGGCAGCATCAACTGAATTAGACTTTTTTTTTTTTTTTTTACCTGTGTTTTAAAACAGGACCGCATATGACCTGTGCTCTTCAAAATAAATGTATGGCATGCATTTACGTGTCATTTGCATGGAGATTTCTGAGATAGAAATAACTTATTCTGATCATTCACAGATTAACAGTCTACTGTAACTACCAGAGCTGCCAGGAAAAGATATCTCTACAGATTTAGATGCAATCAATGATTACTTGGGGGCTAGGTGGGGGAAGGGAGTTTGGTACCTGTGACTGCAGATACACTGGAGTTTTATGAATGATGTTGCCTTACAAACCTTTCCTTGACTCCTCCACTTAAAAAGCTGCTGTATCTATATGTAACAGGAATTACCTTCTTCTTACTGAAAGCACTGAATCCATATGAAAAATTACATTACACATTAGAATGGCTAAGTTAAACTCTTTGTTCGCTGACAATGAGAAGAGTTCAGGCTATTTTAAAAGCTTTATTTATTTACTTGCATCAGACAGCAATTTAAATACATTTATGGTTCACTGACTCAAATAAAATTTGAATTTCTCTGTTCACTTTCTGATGCATGAGTTTTCTCCTTCCCATCTGGTCTACTCTTTTACTACCTTTGACTCTTAAAAACCTTGTTGGAAAAAATATCCTACTCTATTATGCCTGACACTTCAGGGTCTCACTCCCAATGTCAGCTGTACAATTAACTCATTAGCTAGGTTGTAAAACATCGCTGTATATATCAGTGATTAAAAGAATTAGTAATATGAAAAATAAAGGCACCAAAGAAGTGCTGAGTATGCAAGAATAATATATGTGTTTGTGGGTTACAAGGAAAAAAATTCTACTGAAAGGTCCCGTTTCATGTTCAATAGTTTATTGACTCAGTAATATATCAGGTCTCTGCTGATCAGTAATAGTGTCTCTCTCTAATATGTTCATTAATTAATGAACTCTGTAATTAATTGTACTGCAAAAAGGAAAGAAGGCATTATAAAATTGCATTCCTGCTACACTAGAAGAGATTTTTATATGTGGGGACACAGACACCCCCCCACCCAATGCTTTGCATCAATCTGTTAAAGATTCATCACTTTTCATGTTGCAGCATCTTGCTGATGTTTGTTTTGTATTAATACACACACATGCCTGCATAAGTGAAACTGTCACTTGTAGTGCTGCTTTACCAAAGTTGATCAGCATTTCCATTACAAATCTACTTTTTTTTTTTCCAGTTCAATTTTAGGTAGTTACAAGGTTGCCCATAAAAACTCCTTTGGAAGGAAACCTGAAATACAATGTCTACAATAGAAGTGAGCTTCATTAGATACATACAAGAAATACTGACTAACAATTTTATATTCCGATCAGGGCTGTGGGGAGTTTAGCAGTCCAGTATTTCAAATTTTCTTGTATAAGCAAAAATTTCAGTTAAAAATATTGCACAGTCATATTCCATTTAACAGGTTTAGTTCTTTTTGTAATCAAAATACCATAATATAGTATTTGAAACTGTCCACAAACATTAAAACGTCTCTAGGTTCTTAAACTAGCTGAATCTGAACAGCCTTTCACAGGTGCTCGGAAGACTGCAGACATTTCAGACAATAACTACCATGGCCCAAATCATCAGCCCAGCCTTAACAGAGACTTTTTTCTTTCACTCCACGCCAATCTTGCTATTTTAGGTAATATTCTGGCAGTGGACTTATTCATTTAGGCTTATTCATCTGTTTCAGTGGGATCCATATGCCTGCTTCTGAGAAATGAGAAGAGGGTCAAACAGTTAGGACATTAGTTTAGGACTTCAGAGGTCCAGGTTCAATTCCCTGGTCCTAAGCAGCCTTGAGGAAGCCACCTAATAGATCTGGAATTCTCTATTTGGAGGGAAAAATAATAAATAATATTAAGATGATCATGCAGGGATCCTAAGATCAATGCAATAAACATTATAATGTACTCTGATACTATGGTGTCAGAGGCCATACAAAACCCTAAACACTTAACGTGGATCTTGGTTCAAACATTTGTTTTTCAATTTTTTTGTAAATGAAGTAAAAAAAAAAGAATGTAGTCTATGGGGTGCATCTCCCCCACATCACTACAGTACCCAATACACAATCAGCTGACCCTTAAACCTTTGGGGTTTCCAGCCTTTATGGAATAAAGGAAGACTAGAATAGATTTTATACGCCAACATGGTAAAATTTAGTCTTGTAACTTCCTTGAGACTTCCTTGAAATTGATGTATAAAACAATCCTTCCTTTAACATACATTTTAGCAGTTTAACAATAGCCCGTTGTATTTTAGTATTTATTTTAAAATATTAATCACTATCAGTTGCACTCAGTGTAACAGGTTTGGAAAATGGCCTACGTGTCCTCATTGCTAGGAGAACGGACAGGGTCCTGGCACAGGAAGGTGCATTGCCGGGCCCCCATGTCAGCAGCTGAGGGACTGTGGGTCCCACAGTAGCTGGGTGCTGCCAGGACCAGGGTCAGCAGCTGCTGGGCTGAGAGCTGCAGGACCCCAAGCCCTGGCTGGAAGCTCCATCAGCTGATGGGGCTCTCAGTGCCAGAGGAGACCCGTGCCATGTATACAAATTAAAGCTTGACAGCAACGAGCCGTAAAGCTAGTACACATTTTTTAAATCTAACTTTACAGCTGGTCGGAGTTTTTTATGGCGTAATAACCACTTTGAACGTGCAACTGCACATGCAAAGTAATTGCACGATTAACCAGTTAATTGTTCAACGTCTCTAATATGCAGAGTAGGGGCTTAAGTTCAATATAATCAAACAGCATGCTCTGGTTGCCAAAAAGTCCAACAGCATATTGGTTTATATAAACAGATCCTGCAAATCTGCTCTATTCAGCACTGGTGAGGCCTCACCTGGAGTGTGTTCCCAGTTTTGGGCCCCAGGCTTTAAGGAGGATGTGGACAGATTGGAAAGAGAATGGCACAGAGGAAGAAAAATGACTACAGGCCTGGAAAACATGTCTTATGAGAAAAGACTGAAAGAACCAGGGTTATTTTATCTAGAAAATAGACTGGGGGGTGGGGGGATTTTTTAACAGTCATGAAATACCTGAAGAACAATAATGAAAAGGAAAGAGATAGACTATTCTCTGTGACTTTTGTGGACAAGGACATAGAACAAGGGCTCAAACTGGAGCAGAGAAATGTAATTGGGAGATTAACAAACCCATGCACTGGTATAGACTGGGGACTGACTGGCTAAGCAGCAGATCTGCAGAAAAGGACCTGAGGATTATAGTGAACAATTAGCTGAATATGAGCCAACAGTGTGCCCTTGTTGCTAAGAAGGCCAGCAGCATACTGGACTGCATTAGTAGGAATGTTGCCAGGAGCTCAAGGAAAGTGGTTATTTCCCCTCTATTTGGCACTGGTGAGGCTATATCTGAAGTACTGTATCTAGTTTTGGGCCCCCCACTCCAATGTGGAGAGATTGGAGAGCAACAAAAATAGTTAGGAGCTAGAGCACACAACTTATGAGGAAAGGCTGAGGGAAATTAGCTTAGAGAAAAGAAGAAAAAACTGAGGGGGGGGGATTTAAGAGCAGCCTTCAAGTACCTGATAGGTGGCTGCAAAGAGGATGTTGCTAGGCTATTCTCAGGGATGGCAGATAATAGAACAAGGAGTAATAATCTCAAGTTGATGCAAGGGAGGTTTACGTTGGCTATTAGGAAAAATCTCTCTCACTAGAAGGGTAGTAAAGCACTGAAACAGGCTACCCAGAGCTGTGGAACGTCCATCCCTGGAGGCTGCTAAGACCCAGGCAGACACAGCCCGGGCTGAGATGATCTGGTTGGGGATGCCTTGAGCAGGGGTTGGACCAGATGACCTCCTGAGGTCTCTTCCAATCCCCGTTTTCTACAATTCTATGATTAGGAAGAACTTTCTGACTACAAGAATAGTCAAACTCTCAGAGAAGCTATGGAATTTCCATCCCTGCAAATTTTAAGAGCAGATCAGACAGACCCTTGACTCAGATGGTGAGGTTAGGGATGATCCTGCCTTGAGCAGGGGACTGGAACAGAATTCCTCATGAAGCCCCTCCCAGTCCTACTTTCCCTATGATCCTAGGAAAAATAGCGCGTCAGCAACAGAGCGAGTGATTCTACAGGCTCAAATAGCACAATGTCTTCACAGGAGATTTTACAGCATATACAGCTAATAACAAGCAGGCTAAGGACTCCTTAATATGTATTGAAACAGGTTATTCTTCAGCAGCTCCAAAGGAATCTTACATTCTACCATGTTCATGATCCATGTTTACACATCCTTTCAACAGAGATTATAAAACAGTACTTGTTGCATTTCCACTGACATCATAATGGCACCCAAAGAGCATTTACAACAGCAGTGGTAGAAATGGAACAGAACTGTTATAGTCTATTTTACACGACCGCGTTTGTTGTTAAAACACCCATTAAAGCTTAAAAATGCATACAATAAACATAACATTCAATGTTTTGTTTAAACGCCTTAATATTCAGAAATGCCTCCCTGCTACATTTCTTGCATCAATGGAGTCTGTGCAAGGACATGGGAAGATTGCTTGGCACTAATACAGAATGCAACGTGGTCACTTTGGGGTCATGGCTGCTGATTTAACAATAAGAAACCTTACTCCTGAATTCCTAGACTTTTTTGTGGGTTTCACTCAGATTCCAAGACATTTGTTTAATATAGTTTGGGGGTATTTAATTATATTTAACACAAACACATTATTCATATATTAACAGGAGCAGCCCACAACAGTAATGGGATATCAATCTGTCTGGATGTTTTGCTGCATTTCCAGGAGAGAGATGAGGCCACAGACAGTAAAAAAATATGGGAAGAGCAGGAGCACGGATGAGGAAGAGCACCAAAAATGTGAGTGCTTCAAGACCTTTACGGAGCCTGAGCAACAGTAAACTACATAAGGTCCTGAGGTCTAGACCTATGTCTGACAATCATCTCTGTTGCAGCCTTTTGCAAATCACTTTAGCAAAGATTATGGCAATGATATTGGACCAAATCAAAGTAAAGTGACTTGAATGAAGCTTCAATCCTGCAAACCGATACAACAGCGCAGAACCTGCAGTTGCACTGAAATCAATGAGTTTCTGCATCCATGTGTTGTCTGCAGGGACTTCTGTTTAGTATGGCCAAATGTCATAGATTTCATAGACATGAGGGTTGGACGGGACCCCGGAGGATCATCGAGTCCAGCCCCCTGCCCCATGAGCAGGAAGTCAGCAGGGAACATAGGAACTCAGCAAGGTAAGCATCCAAATGAGTCTCAAAGGCGTTCAGAGTAGGCGCTTGAACCGCCTCTCGTGGCAGCCTGTTCCAAACCTTGGGGGCTCAGACAGTAAAGAAGATCTTCCTTATATTCCTCCCTATGCCTGAATCGTGTTTTGTCTTGGGGAGAGTGGGGGCAGAATGATAATTCCCAAGTTCAAATTTTCTCAGGAAAATGAGCAAATGCTATGAAAATAAAGGAAAAGTGATTAATGGAGTATGGTGATATGTGCATATCTAAAAGCATATTTATTTGGGTGAGGTGACGGAGAAGCATGAAATAAATATGATGCACTTCATGCAGTTTGTCTGGTAACAATAGAAATACAAAACTGAGAAAAGTTGCGTCTTGGTCTAATAGGCTGTCTTCCACTCCATTATAAATACCATTCAATACTTATTCTAAAAAAATATTTTATCAAAAATAAATAACTTTGCCACTGTGTGATCTGTTAAAATGTTGAGCAGTCAGTCTTGGAAAACAGTAAGGGTAATTGCTTCAGTTTGCCATCAACCTGTTGTTAATTAAACAGAGATCTATTCTTACGTTGATATATGCAAGCCACAACTGAAGCATTATCAAAGAAAAAAGCTCCAATAAATGGCTCCATATTTTTCTCTGGGCAGGATTTTCTCCTGTGAAGTTTGTTTTGTCTTTTTTGTTTATGAAACTGAGGGGAAAAAAAAAAAATCGACCTGTGCTAGCAAGACTTGCTTTCTGATTCAGTGTGTAACTTTGGTACTGGAGGTTGTCAAGATGACTCACAAGGTAACCCTAACTGTGGCTGAAGAAACTCCTGAACTATGCCCCACTAATGGTTCACAACCTTCTTCAATCAGGGCAGTTATATAGTACTCTTTATAATTTTAGCCACTGTCCAAGAGAACAACTAATGCGTAGCAATTGTCATAAAAGTTTTGTGGGCTGGATTCCAGTCTACTTTCAGACCACTAGCTCATAAAGCACGTATGGCATATCTACACCCCTATAGTTTCACTAACTTTTGAATTGAGAGCTCATCATCAAAAAAGTTCTGCATAATCATTCAAAATTGAAATCATATTAATGTTAATGTCTCACAAATCAAGAGTTTGTTTTAAATTATCATTAAAATACTGTTATATCTGATCTCCCATTCTGGAAACAGACTGTGACAATTTAGAAGCAGTCAAGCTGGGCTCAGCTTTTCTTGCCCTTTACAGCCTGCTACATGCCACAAAAGAAAGGATGATACTGGAACTTTTGAATGCATGGCAAAAATTAAAAAGTTTCAGGCTACAATTCTGAGCCAGAGTTCAGTACCACTTCTTATGCGGATCATGGGTCCGCATCAAACTGCAGGTGCGTTTCATAACGCTAACTACAGGCTGATGTCCCCAAACAGGCATCTATGGACTCCCACAATTTGTTAACAGTGCACTGCTGGTACATAATTACATCTGTGAAATTTCAAGACCATTACTAAAATGCAGAAACTGGTGCGTTTCATTACAACAAGAAATACGATACTTTAAATCCACGATTGTCATAAAATGGGAAAATATAGTTTTATACTAACAAGGAGGTTTCAGTTTTCCCTTTATCTCTGCCTGCATGCAACTTCTTCTACCTCTGGCTATACAGTAGTTTCTAATCTGTTTAGCATACACTGCTGAACAATCCAAGTTTATGTAATCATACTTTCATTCAAATAAAAAACACTGCATCCAAAAAAGCAATAGATAGCTAGACATTACTAGATATTTCTCATGTGGCTAAGTGAGTTTTCAAGGTGTATTTTCCCTTCTGCTGAAAGTTAGCAAAGAAATGCCCCTGCCCTTTTTGGAAATCTTTTCTACAGAGAGAAATGTAAAGGTGCAAAGGTACTTCTGTATCTTGGTGAAGATAGGATACCTTCACCATTTATTCCTTATTCAATCACACAATTGAAAATCACCTACAATCTTTAGATGTACATAATTCTGTGGGAAAACACAGGACTGAGAGTCAGGATATCTGCACTCTGATCCTCAGTCTGCCACTCCCATGAACTCACTGCATGGTCCTGGATACGTCACTTAACTTCTCTGTATTCCAAGTTTCCCAATCTGTAAAAAGGGGGCAATAATATACCTAAAAAAAAAAAAAAGGGGTTGTCCCCATTACTTCATAGGACCTGGATAAAGTCACCCTAATTGGCAGATGGCTATTTTTGAACACAAACAAATGTTATCCCAATACTGTTACTCAAAGGAGAAAAAGTACATGGGAATTCACTTTGCATTTCCGTGCTTTTAAGTATCTGTCCCACCCCTTTCCTGCCACCCCCAAATCATCTCCCCTATCACACAGAAATACTTACATGTCTTCTGGGTCATCTACTATACTACAGTGTTATATTAGCAATTTTATATTGCAATTTGTTAGTATTGTTTCTTACTTGTATTTATTTTCACTAATACAATTTGAAAGGTGCTAATTTCATTATATTTCTCTGCGGCATTCATGAAAACTTTTACTAATACAATATGATGGGAAGGATGCTAATGAAATAGAAATCTGTTAAATAGGTAAAATAAGTTTTCCAAGAAAGGGTGCTACATAGACCTTAAGCATTTTACCAAACCATTTTCAACTGTTCTTGAGGATAGGATGGCAAATAAAAGGGGAATAAGGACAGAAGAAAAAAAAAAGACAACATTTGGTATTTGAAATGATGTCTCTGTGTTGGGAGCCACTATGAGTTTTTGCTTTGGATGCTCTTTTCTGGAAAAAAAAATGCATAATAAGCAATGTTGTGTTGCCTTTTGTACAAAAGGGGGAAAAAAAAAAA
>JAGPOW010003395.1:24006609-24035348 GCA_030014935.1 Caiman crocodilus
AAAAAAAAAAATCGCACTCTTAGGAGAAATTTTCTGAAAGCCATACATAATCTGTCCTCATTCTCAAAACACCACGCTCATTGCTGTCAATGGAATTCTATACAAAGACTGAAGAAATGATATCACCGATTCCATAGTATGTAAATGACTCTCAGGTTTGCAGACATCAAAGGTATTATTGTTTGTACCACAAAAATTAAGACTGACAAGTGTTTCTTTGCTTAAAATTTGCTAAGGAGCAAGCGGCTGATTTACAGTTAAGGATGAGATTCCCTGCACCTAAAAGAAAATAAGGAGAAGCAGGCATTTTTAAAGACTAATGAGAGGTTAATTTTATGAAACCAACATTGAATAGGTCACTATGTACCATGTCGAGGCAACAACACATGTCAGTGAGGCGCTTCCTAATGCGGATGGAGCCGTCTGATGGAAGCCTGAGACCCATCGCAGAAGTGTGGAAGAGCACCATATATGTGCTACTGACTCTTTCGGGGCAATTTCCATTGGTAAATTCACCCAGGCCTTGTGCACAGATTGGAAAAAAGCTGCAACCATGAATCAACCATGCAAAGGTCAGGCTGCTTATATTACTTCTTTCTTACTCAGGAGCTATTTGTAATCTGAGTTCATAACTGACCTGACTGTGGACTGAACTGACTATTATTTCTAGGCTATTCTCTCGAGCACTGAAATACTGTATTTTGTAGAAAAAAAACCAAAATAGTAAGCTGATTTTGTACAGATCCATAATGCTGAAAGACTTCATTTAGCAGCATCTTGCCTCCTTTAAGGCTCCACTGGCAAACATCTATCCAGTTCTCCTTTTAATACTTTTCAATATGGTAAACTCTGTACCATTACTTAAGAGTACAGCAAGAGTACCACAGCACCGCACTGGTGCATGCACTGCTGGTGTTACATAGGTTTGGTATGCTATTAATTCACTTAACAACGTTTGTTTTTCAGAGGGTTGGATATGAACCAGTAAAGTCTGGAATCTTTTGTTGAACACCCCCTTGTCCCCCCAGTATGAACTGTACTTTTTATGCAATGCTGTCAAAAAAAGAGATTGAATTTGCAGGCTTAATACATATCTATCATAGCCAAATCAACATAACAAGCTACAACAGCTTGGAAGCAACTAATATGGTCTATTGGGTCAATAATCCATGAGATAAGAAGGATTTACTTGATAGATCATAAATTGTTCATAAGGAATCAACAGTTACTCTAGTTTATCAGATCAAAATCCAATTTTCACATAGTGTCTTTATACAAATTGACTCAGAGAAAGTAAAAGCCCTGAAAAGCTTTAAGGTCTACCAGGCAAATAATCCACGTTCTCAACGTTAGTTCTGATTTGTGTTAAAGAGCTAGAGCCTGTCCAGTAATGAACAGAAGTCACAGCTGACAGTCCCTTAATACAAGGATGGAAGTCTTCCAGTGAATCGGGCAGTCGCTGGCGAGACTGTACGAGGACCAAGGAGGCCGACGCGAGATTCGCGTGCTAAACTGCAGATGCGGTAAATAGTTCCAGGAGGAAGGAGTAGATCCTAGCGAAACTGGGTCACAGTTCTTTCCTTTTGCATCTCTTGTTTATCTACCTCCACAGCGAGGCACGTTTGCTCAAAATGATCAGTACCTGGGGTTGTATATCATGGGACCATTGAGGATGATTCAGCACTTGAGTTTCCCGGGTACTGCATTTCTTCAGATTAGCCCTTAAAAATTCTTCTTGCAATTCCTTCTTTGACCCAACTTTAGAGCAATGACCACCAGTGACCTGGGAATATAGGACCTGTTTTGGGAGCTGGGTGTCAGGAATTCTTATAACACTAACCAGTTGCCCATCAAAAATGACAGGGCGTGGGGCGGGGGAATAGACAGGGACTGAGCCCTGCTCCCCCTTCCCTCCTCCTGCTTGGGGTCTGGGCCCGCTTCCCCCCACCACCGCAGCCTGGGGCTGAGGAAAAGCCAGGCTACTGCAACGGGGAGAGGCAGCGGGTCTGGGCTGACCTGGTGGCAGCAGAGGAAGGGAGGACTGGGCTCACGGCTGACACGGGGAGCGGGGGCAGAGGAGTAGGCCTGGGCCCAATGGGGGAAGGAGGCTTTCTCCTCCCTTTCCCTGCTGCAGCTGCTGCGCTGGGCCAGGCCAGGCCAGGCCAGGCCAGGCCGGGCGCACTGTCCGTCCCTGCCACTGCAGGCCAGCTTTTCCCCATGGTTCAGGCTCACTCCTTCTTCCCACCCCTGCGTCAGGCCCAGGACCACGTCTCCCACGGCCCCACTGTCACTGCCAAAGCCACGCTGGGCCCACTTGTGGATGCGAGGAGTGGGCTCAGGGCTGATGGGAGGCGGGGAATGGGCCCAGGCCGATGCGGGGAGGAGGCTCGCTCCTCCCTTGCCCCACCACAGCCAGGCCATGCTGAGCACCCCCCCCGGCCAGTGGGCCAGCTTTTCCCCTGGTTCAGGTCATTTCCCACCCCCTTCCAACGGCAGAGGCCCGGGCCCTCTCCTCCCCTGGTACCACCGCCACGCTGGGCCCGCTCGGGGATGGCAGGAGTGTGGCCAGGGCCCATGGGCACCTGCTCCACCCCTGTATCCCCACCGTCACGGCTTCTGTCAAGACGCTTCTCTGCGCCCCGGCTGTCTGCCAGCCAGGCAGAGCACAAATAAAGCGTTACAGACAGACTGAGACATTTATAATAGCAGAATATTCTCCCCGGTGACGCTGCCGCCATATCAACACGGCTTCAGTGCTGGCGGCGTTTGCTCGAGTCAGAACTGCCTTTTGTTCTTCCAGTTGATACGGTGGATTTTCCAAAATCATCACTTCCCAAGAATCGAGGGGTTTCCAATATTTTGCTGAGGTTTCACACCAAAACAGGGTAGGGATGACAAGGGGCTGGTAGACACAAAGTTTGCTTTGGGATCCTGATGGCACGATTATCAAGCATGTCCAAAGACAGCACTAGACGATTTTATCCCAGACATTCATGAGAACAACCTATAGTTATGGAGGGAGCTCTGCTGTACCAGGCTGAGACATTTCAACCGCTGCTCCATCAGAGCCACACGCTCTTGCTCTTCAGCTGCTGACTGGCTGTCAAGGCCTCTTGATGAATTGGTGGATCTGCGAGGTAGTCCTTAATGGGGTGTCATGGAATAGTTGTGATGGTATTGCCTTCAGCATTAGATTTGCAGTTCAGGAGCTCCTGGAAGCGCCTATTCCCCCGTGCGCTGATGGTGGACCAGGCTTGAAAGAGTGTTCACAAGGATGGCTTCTTGTGCCCTTGGCCCATATACAGCTCTGGCTGCACTGAGGAAACTAAGCACGCTGTGGTTGCTGACAAACTTTTGAATCTGCTTTGTCCACTCACCATTTGTTCTTTTGCTATTGAATTTTCCTCTGCGTCTTGGCTTAACATGGTGATAAGTGTTTGTATTCTGTTTGAAGCTAATGTTATTTTCCTAAGCTTTGAAGTCTCTCCTTTTTCTGCCAATGAATGCTTGAATTTCCCTATCAAACCATCCCTGAGTTTTGTTGTGGAAAAGCCTGAAGATTCTTCGCCCACCTCGTGGATGCCTTCCTTGAGGCTCTCCCATTAAGCAGTGGGAAAATCTCCAGTGATCAGCTGTATCAGGATCATCAGGGAGATTGGAGAGTTTCTCTCCGAGGCACTGCTAGAGATGATTGCCTATGGCAGGGTCTTTCAAGCACTCAATATTAGTTGCTGCTTTTGTTCATGTTATTTTGAGGCAAAACAAATGAAGAGGACTGAAAGTATCAAGCAATAGCCTGTTCAGCAGTTGTCTGCACTGGTCACAGCTCTAGTAATATGCATGCTGCAATACTCCCAGGGTAAAAGGGTGCTTTTGGTGTGTGATGATTAGTTCCAGACTGGTTATCAGTACTTTTCCATAGAGTATGAGGTGGCAAATTTGTTGATGTGCAGTTACATTCATTAATGCTCATCATCTCTGGACTCTTCAACCGACCCTTCTACCAGGGCTCCCAGTCCTGAGCAATACTGCTCCCACTCATATTTCATGGCAAGTTGCAACTAGCAAGCTACTAGAAAAGATCTACACCAATCCAAGCCAGTTGCTATACAACAATCTCTTGAATCCGCCTGTTGCAATTATGCCATCACAAATACCCACCGTGCTCCAAACTGCTGCACCAGGACCGATCAGCGGAGACCCTCGGGTATGAGAAGTGGAGGTCAGCATTACCACCTTATAACAGGTTACCACCTTTTATCACCATTACCACCTTCCTTATAACAGATAGTCTGTTATACACAGTCTGCCCACCTGACACACCGTCAGTGGGCCTTGCTAAATACATTCCAGACAGGGCAAAGTCTGTGTGCAGCCATCCTCCACTGTGGAGGTCTTCACAAAGGTCCAGTCTGCAGCTGTGGCAAAATACACATCACGCCACATGTCGTTGATGACTAAGTTCAGTGGCAGGCTACAGGAAAGCACATGGCCTCTGAGGACTATCACATGGCTTAGCAATTACGCACGCCCTGCCTGAATGGGATTCTCACTCCAGGGCTAGCTGTCCTGAGCCTAGAATACCCTCAAAGCTCTCAGCCACACCAGTTCTCAGGCCAAAGTCCCCATCCTGCCACGCTTATTGGTAATAACCTCTAGAAAAGGGAGGCTGCACTAGGACTTCCTAAGCCTGATCTTACCCGAAGGGCTAATTGTGTGGCTTCATCCCACATCCCATGCCTTGCAGGTGTTATCACTCCCTAATGTTGACTCAGCTTCCAGGGTGGTCTGCTACTCCCAGGCACTTCACCTCTCTCTCAGCTACTCCCAGCTGCAGCCTTCGTACCTGGAGTCACACACTGCACTCCTCTCCGGCTCCATGCTCCTAACTTTGCCCCTACCTTTGCTGCTCTTGGGCTATCAGACCCCCAGGTCCCACATTTGGCCCTTCTCTGGGCTGCTGGACCCTGACCCCACTCTCAGCCCCACATTGGGGCTCTAGGGACCTCCTCCATCCCTCAGTTCCTTCCCCAAAACATCTAGCCTGCTACAGACTGTACTCTCCACACTGGCATGCAGAAGCTGCAACCGTCCTATTTAGGCAATGTTGCCTCAGCAGCCTCCAGGGCCTGGGCTTATATCCTTTTTAAGCCTAGCCCTCTTCTGGGGCATGTGGCTCCTGATTATCTTGGCTAACACCCGACTCATGCCTGCTTTTAAAGCAGCAGGAGCACCGAGTCTCCTGCTACCTCTGGGCATGCACTATAACATAATAAACCAGCTGCCAGTGTATGCCTTCATGATGTCTTCCATTTGCTGCTTAGGAGGAATAAGGAGTTTGTAATGAGTTAGCACTCAACTCAAGGACTAATGCACTCAGAAGTTCTTGCATGTATACCAACATAGAATCACAGATAATTGTGGCTGGAAAGGACCTTGAGAGGTTACCGAGTCCAACCCCCTGCTCAAAGCAGAACCATCTCCAACTAGATCACTCCAGCCAAAGCTTTGTCTAGCTGGGTCTTTAAAACCTCTATAAGGATAGAGATTCGATCACCTCTCTCGGCAACCTGTTCCAGTGCTTTACTACCCTTTTAGCGAGAAAGTTTTTCCTAATATTTAACCTAAACTTCCATTGCAGCAACTTGAGATCATTGCTCCTTATTTTATTATCTGCCATCCCTGAGAACAGTTTAGCTTCATCTTCTTTTCAACCACCTTTCAGATACTTGAAAGCTGCTATTAAATCCCCCCTCATTCTTCTCTTCTCCAGAATAAATAAGCCCAGTTCCCACAGCCTTTCCTTACAAGTCATGTGTTAAATAACCATTTTCATTGCTTTCTGCTGAACTCTCTCCAACTTTTCCACATTCTTTCTGCAGTGGAGGGCCCACAGCTGGCCACAGTACTCCAGATATGGTGTCACCAGTGCTGAATAGAGGGGAAGAAAAACTTCCCTTGATTTCCTGGCAACACGCCTAACCAATGCAGCCCCGTATGCTGTTACCCTTCTCTGCAGCAAAGGCACAGTCAAAATGCTGCAGGTGGGGATGAAGACTATGTTTGCTGCCAGAGATCACAAGCTTCTGGCTTCCTTCTACTTTCCTGAGAGTCCACATCCCCTTCCTTCTCTAGTGATGCCTCTGGCAGTCTTTCCTCTGCACAGTCCTACAGATCTCTTGCAGCATAACTAATGGATGAAGTCTTCGTGGCAGAGGATGCTTTGAAACCTCACCACCTCATCCTGTAGCTCTCCCACCTGCTTCTCGAGGGACACCACCAAGAGGCACCGCTCACATCACAAGCACTCCTGTACCTGCCTGTCATGAAGGAACCTGCAATCCTCCATCTCCAGATCACCAGATCAGGATCTGGGTGGAAGCTTTGATAGTGAACAGTCCTGCCTGGACAAACACGTCATAGGTACAAGCAGAGGAAGTGACTGTGGCTCTGGCATTAAAATATCCTCCAGCCATCTCTGTGTCTCTTAAATCCACCATCTCTCCCTTCCTGGCCCCCTCTGCAAGCAGACCTTCCCTAGCAAACTCCCCTCTAAGCTGGCCTGTTTGCTGCTCCTTGGTCCTGAAATGTTTCCTTTTTCCTGCTAACCTGGTTCCTGTCACAAAGCTTACAGTGAAGGAAGGTGAGAGAGTTTCCGGGCAAACTCTAGAGAACATCTTCTTGCTCTGGACTAACAAGGGGCTTAACTATTGGTCTAACTTCTGAGTTTCAGCTGCTCACCCTAAAAATATTTAAGTTATATGTACAGAAGAATGAATACCTTTGACCAGACAAAAAATAAACATCTTCAAAAGCTCATATGCACTGGTGTTAGACAAAAGGTAGGTAACATGAGATAGTTCTTGAGCTGGGTTTTCCACTTGCCCTTTCTCTAAATCCCCCCAAAATATCTAATTTGAAGAGGATAAACATATCCATATTTTGCATACCTATTCCTTTATATTCTTTTCCATCAAATAGACATTCCCGTTTGGAAATATCTCTAGCATGTTGGTTATTGCCTAATCTGTTCTCATTTCCAAATAAGATTTGTAGACTTTACGGTTAGTAATGAATGATGGCAGAGTTTAAAAATGTTCTCGTCTTAAATGAAGACTAGAGTACTAAGTGAATGTTTACTACTAAACAATATGCATGTCTCTTTTTTATAACATACAGATTAGTATGTACAACTGTGTTGGATCTAGGGATGTATTAGCGCCACCTAACATCTACTACTAAGATATAACTTGCAGTAGCTTGAACTAGCATTTCCCAAATGGTGTCGCGGCACTGCTGCGTTGTGAGGGATGTCCAAGATTGTCAAGGCATTTTGGGCAGAAGCCATACCCCTGCCTGCTGCCGCCACAGACACACAGACAGACAGGGGACGTGGCTCCAGCCAGGGATTTGCATCCATGCACTATGTTCAGGCACGCCCCTGGGCTGGCGTGCCACAGGATGAGAGCGGCCACCAGAACCAAACGCTGGCTTAAACCACTGGCTGTAATTGTTACTCAGGCCAACTTTTTATTGATTGAGACATTGACCGGTTGGGTAAAGAGCAAAAGTCAGTAAAATATCCACCCCCCCCATATTCATTACATCCACATTAAAAGCAGAACAGTTTTCCCTTGTTCAGATCACTTCATTTTTTTTTTTTTTACCCATTTTCAAAAACATTTTCCATTTTGATCAAAATATCATCAAAGAAAACAAAGGACATCTTTGTAAGAAGGTACATTGTCACGAGGTGCTCCATCCTCTACACTTCTGCGCACGGGAAAGAAGAATTCCAATAATTCTGAAACAGACAGATAAAACTTTTTTCCCGCAGCCAGGGTAGAACACCATTATATGTAAGTGCTTATTAAAAATATAAAAAAAGAAAGAAAAAAATTCTTATTGGTTCTCTCTGAAGGATTTTCTTTTATACATAGCTTTATCCTATAATTTTGTCCCTGTTGGGCACGCTGCCTAAATTTAAACACAAACAGTCAAGCAATGAAGAAACATTAACACATTTACTGTGAACAAAAACTCCCAGTTGTACAGTGAAATTTTAATACATTTCAACTTATCTCTTTTACTAATGGGGAGAGTACAAACCCTGCAGGAATTCGCTCTGCAAACTGGTAATTACAGTAGACTTACTTTTTTATAATACATATGTATAGACAGACACAAGAACCATAGCTGCCCTTTTGATGTAGGTTACAATAGGAATGTTTTAAAAAAAATTATGAAAATCTACAGCAATTCTAAAGGAATGCATTATTTCATTGGAAGGTGTCCTTTAGCTATGCTCACGAACACAAATATATACACATACATCCATACACATACACGTATTATACACGCACCCACACTTGCTTTTATATACCAGAATACAAGCTTTATCAGCATGTTCTTTTTAGTCACGTTTTTTTTTTTTTATTTCAGTTATATAAGCAATCTTTCACTATTGGTGCAAAGCTAGTTTCCATCAGACAATATGCACAAGCACAGAAATGTAGTTTTCTTCTCCCATCCCCTTTACTCCCTCCCCCAGTTTTGATTTTCAGATTGGGGTTCCATTTAATCATTATAATGTATATTTAATAGCAGTATTTTGATCTTGCTGTTACAACATGTGATGTCCAGTGCTGCTCAATGAAAACACACTGTGTCTGGAATTGTACATACTTGGCTTATAATGGGGCACATGCATAAATAGATCTAGATTCATGAGGCTTGATCAGGGAGCATATTATTTTGGCTGTCATGCATAGTTGACACAAGATAACACCTAGTTTTCACGCAACAATGAGGCTACACGGGTGCCTGTGCACAAATAGAAGATGACAAATGCACAAAAGATTAAAAAAACCTTTTCAGGATTGACCTATCCTAATCTATTCAGGTTCTTATAAAGCTCCCACCATTGTATCTGATCCTGCAAAGAAGTCCATCTACTGACCTGTCACCAAATGCACTGGGAACAATAAAAACAGGTGCACACATGCAATTCCACAATTTTGATATTCATACACTCCCCCCTCACTCCCAATACCTAATCTCTCTTGCGCATACACACATACACACACTTTTTTCAAGCTAGAATAAAAGCTTTGCATGAAATTTAAAATAAACCCTCAGAACTCGAGTGCTGATTTCTAAGCGATCAGGCACCGCACACAGAGCTGTGCTAATATTTCAGTTGTAAATGTTTTTTTATAGTCCAAGATGTCCTGTAATGTCTACTGATTGCTATCACCAAACAAATTGCACATATTTATCAGATTTATCCACCAATAATTTTTAACCATTAATTTAATATAGATATACATTTCTTTTCTTATTCTCCCTTTGAGCCCAAATTCTGAAAAGGCACCTATTAAGCCATTTGCAGCAGCTCATCACACAGATATCAAAAATGCCCTGCTAAAGTAAGCAACACACACGTTATGCTGATTACGCAGCAGACCAAAAAATCTACAACTTTCCTTTATCATGGAAGAACAGGATCAGATGGAAGGAGTGACAGCTAAACACACTTAGCTTCAGTTCAAACAGGATAAATTTGTAGTACCAACTTGATCAACATTAAATTGGCCTGGGCAGCCTCAAAAACCACGGGAAAGACCCTTGGCATTTGATCACTGCAAGGGAAGCCATAACAAAGCAATATGCAATGGAGTACAGCAGGCCTTTCTTCCGAGACCTTGGAAACTAGGATTCTGCTTTCCATAGCAATGATACAGACCCTTTGCAACTCAATATATATTTGTCATAGGATAAAATTTCCTTTCCCCCACAGCTGCACAATGATCCTAACATGGACATCTCCCTTTTCAGAAGAGGTGGATGCATTTCAATGGTAACGCAATTCTATCAAGGACGGAAATCACAAAGAATTGTGGGTTCATTTCTATAAAGCTGTTGTAAAGAAAAATGGTGCTTTTAAATAACTCAAAGGATCCCCCTCCTTCCCCCCCAAAAAAGAGCTAGGTTCTCAACACAGTACAAGCATGAGAGAAAAAAGAAAGGTGATGACGGTGCTATACCCGAGTTACTAATTTAAGGCATTGCACTCAATGTATACATAGCTGTCAAGTATTTTGCTTGTGTCTACTGAGAAAATAAAACCTACAAAGTTCAAGTAGGGAAGAGAGGTGAGAAGTATGTTTGCCAGCGCCTCAAAAGTGTAAACATTCCTTACAATAACAAATTTAGTTTCCACAGATTATAGTATGCTTCACCATTTATTCCTAGATTGGCTATTGCCAGAAGCATGCGTGCGGTCAGCAATTCTCTACTGAAGACTTATGAGATGTTATGCTTCAGCTTTTCCTCAGAACTTATCTTCTGTGTCTGGTAATGAGGGCAGTGGTTTTGTCACAGAGATGTCTGTTCAAACTCCCGGTCCTCTTGCAGCACTCCAAAGACATCCAGGGCTGCGGGAAAAGGTTTAGGAAAGCCGGGTGTGTTTTACCTAGTTAGCATTTCCAAATGCCACAGTCTACTGAATGCTTGGGTGGCAAAACTGGAGTGAGAGAGAGAGGACAAATCACAAATCAATGCCTTTTTTCTCAGGATATAGGGCTTCAGATTCAGTGGCATTTCCGGGTGACTGAAATAAGGACAGATGAGTTTGGTGCAGATTAGAATCACTGCTCTCTTTCACGTTCTCCCCCAAGCGCTGTCCATTTAGACTGTACGACCCCCATTTGCACACCCAACTCTGTCCTCTCATTTCTTTGATGCCCTCACAAAAAAATAAAATAAATTTCGTAACCCAAACCCAACAAAAGATACCAGCAAGGGATCCAATCTTACAGACACTAGGGTAAAGCAGAAGTAAATTCACTGCAATCAGTTGACTGGGACTGGTATAATACTTTAGTAAGATGGGTAAATCAGACCCACCATGTTTATGTAACACATCTCTCAGTCACCCTCACTTTTTCCGGCTCATGCTCTCATTGTGCAACTCACTTTCTTCCAGGTCACGCTTCCACCCTTAAGCTTTACAGGTACCTACTAGGATTTTTTGTTTTTGTCTGTACTACACAAATACAGCACCAACAGCATTATAAAAAGAAAGAACGGTAAGAAAATGATTACTGAACTCTGAGTTAAACATCAATATTATACACACTCAAAGAAACCTCAACAGCTTTGCTCTGAGACCTTTACAAACAATTTTAGAGATTCAGTATCTCATCAGTTAATGTGAGATGCAAATGATTCATGCTAACTGAAAACCTGGAGCTACAAGAATCCAGGGTTCATCACACATATGCCAAGTCTTATTGGTAATACAAAATGCTCAATTTGTCACTTCACCAAGCTAGAATATTCCCCGTCCTGGACTTTGTACCAAGTTGACTTTAACTATCTACTTCTCCATAACCTGCACTTGGGGGAAAAAACGGAAATGAATGCTTTTGAGACAGGCTCTTTTTGTTCAAATGGGAGCTGCTTGAAAGGGTCTCAGTGGTTAGGAACGTCAGCAGCAGTCCCGCTGGGGGCGAGCATCCGTGAGACTACAGGTGAGGGAACCAAAGACGCAAAGTAAAGGGAGCTAATCGCACGGCACACTTTATCACGTGCGGCACAAATAAAGGGATTTATCACACAGCTATCACCAGCACGTCACACATATGCATTTACTGCTACTTTAGGAAAGAGTTGTTCTCCACAGCTGACATTTCAATAGGTGTATAAAGCGCTCCCTCATTACGTAGGACAGCCCGAGTTTAAAACTTCCATGCAATCAAACCGTTGCTCGTTTATAGTGGAACATCGCCAACCTGTTCTCACATTTTTGTCATAGTAACCTCTCTGTAGCAACAAACTTAGTATAAAGTCAAGAGCTGCTAAATCCCTCTCTCTCCTAATCCCTCTGAATACAAACTGGCCTTTTGCATAATCCATAGTAATTGTATTTACTTATTTATTTTGAAGTAATAGTTGAATGCGACAGGATGTGATATGTGGGTCTAGCTGAAATAGGCTGAACAACTCCCAAATAGATTTTGAAAGACCAATATGCCCTCTTCTGGCTTTTTGTTTAAGGAAAAAAAAATAAGATAAATGTTGATTTATCACGGAAGAATAGTCTTATAGACAAAAAAAAGCTTTAGGTATGGATGAATGGTTTCAAATACAATATTATTTTTCATTATTAAGTGTATTTGCATGTTCATGTTAATCAAAGGGAATGTTTAAATTGGATACCATTAGAAGTTAGACTATTAAACTGGTATTTTAATTTGCACGGTTCTATTTGTGTGGACTTTCCACAGGTTTCCAGTTTTGTTTAATTACAGGCACTTCTAAAGAACTGGTTTTCTACAGCAGGAGCCTGAGCTGGGTAGCGCGGTCGGCAGGCACGCACACCGAAATTCTGTTTCTCAGAAAAAGTAGAACAGAAATCACAGTGGTAGCTCAGTCTCCCCTAAAGCAGCTTACTGATGCCTCTATGACCAGAAATAGATGTCACCAGGTGAAGCAGATTAGCTGTGCCCAGATGTGTCCTAGCACAGCTGATCTGTTTCTTTGACTGAAACGTATTGCCCGCTATCCCACCCATTGATCGCATAGGGCAATGGACACTGTACTTCCTGCTCCCAGAAGCGTGCCCCTGCTTCCAGAGACGTATCCCAAATATCCCAGGCAGGGGTGCATCTCTAGAAGCAGAGAAAGGAAAGCGGAGGTGCTTTCAAGACTCGAGAGGCATGATCCTGCCCAGGAATTCCTGGGGCACGCGGGACTGAGTCCATCAAGCTCGGAGTCTATTTCTCTATGTGTGTGGGTGGAGGACGACTCTAAGACTCACTTCAGGCATAGCCAAACTTTGTGTACTCTGAAGAAGTTGAAGACAAAGAATAATTAATTATCCCCATCCCCCAAAAAATCACTATTAAAGAAACTAATTTACCTCTAGGTATAGAAAGCAGCCCATTTTTTCTGAGAATGTACACATTATGTATACATGATAATTAAAAACTAACAGAACTTAGGGCAATACACAGCCTTAAGATGGTAGTAGTTCTTGCCATCTGTCAACCTGAACAGGATGTGAAAGAATGTCGAAATGCTCATATAACAAGGAGGAAGATTTTGCTCATTTAAGTCAGTACCACCAAACTGATCTGGTTCTTACCCTCCCATTGCGGAGGTTTACATTTTGTATGTGCCAGGAGTATGACGCTTTCACAGGAGCTGATGATACTCAACATCTCTAAAAAGCAGGCCAAATATACGTGCAGAACAAAAAAAAAAAGTTTACTGAATTCAATTTAGCGCATTACATGCTTCTTTCATAAGAGCCATAAGGAATTCTCAATTTTCTCTTAAGGAATAAAATATTCATTGCTGTGGAGGGATGGTTAGAATTTCCTTTCATTTTCCCTTTTGCCAAACTGGTGTTAGATCAGACTAAGTCCAGCAGTCAGCAAAAGTAATCCTTCTGCTGCTTAGAACATGAAGTGCTAAGCACAGGCTCTGCAAACAGGAATGCTCTCACTCTCTATGCAAAAACTGGCCTGTAGGCTGTAATCCAGCATCGTGCTTATGTGCACATGTTTTGCTAGCGCTAAGCCCTGAACTTATTCTTGACAGAGTAGACAGTAGTTTAAAGGACAAAAACTTGCTTTAGATACTATTTCATATTTAATGCTTTAAAAGAAATTAAAACCTGTACAATAAACACATTTATAGTGAAAAAAACGGATTGGACCAATAGAGCGAACTGCAACAGACCCTGGTCCCATTGCAATCAATGGGAGTTTTGTCTGACTTTGCTGAAAGGAGTGAGGGCATTGAATGGATTGAAACTTTAAAAGGAAACATCTGAAGTAGCAATTTGGGTCCAAATGAAAAGTATTAGACAAAACAAAGCAATATACATGCGTGAACTTATTGGCGCACAGGTTAGCAAACTATCTGCTTTCTAGCATACTTTAAATGCATCAGCCAAAGACTGTAACTGCAAACAATATGCATTTTTGTATAATACGGATGTAGAATGCCTGTACATCCAGTAAGTTTAACAGTGCAAAGTCTAAGTCAGTGTGAAATCATTAGTATCCCATTTTCTGACTTCATGGAGGGCAAGTTACAGTAAGCCAGAACAAAAATCAAATTCTAGCACGCACAATTATTAATAGTTGTCCCTAAAAACAGAGTAGCAGCAAGAAGTTATTATGCCTTCTGCATTATATTTAACCACCAATAACCATTGTTATGAAAATGATGGACCTTTCTTCGTAAGATTTCTAGAACTTCCTTGTAACAACTCCGCCAGACATATCAGAAGAATATGTCTTATAATGACACGCTGATAACTCTGCTTCTAGTCCCAGTAAAGTCCCATTATGCAGATGTGTAACAATAATCTTTTTAAAGATGAACTGAAAAGGCTGAAAAACAGGTTCAATGGATAGAGTAATGTTTTCCTCTGCATTTAAAAGTCACTAATAACTTTCAACCTGTAACTAAAACATTCAAGTGCTTACTGAACAGGAATGGAGGTTCTTTATCTATTAATCCAAACTTAACTGAAGGCTTTGAACTGCACACTGGATTTTGGTATTTTAAAAACCAGTATTTACATGAAAAAGTATCATGCCAAAACCAGGAAGTGATGCTCCATTAATATTCATTACATGCCAACACTACCAAAAAAAGAGATGAAAAAATTGGGAAAGAAACTGTAAGCTGCCAAGTTTATTTTGGCAAACTAGCATGCCATGATTTGTATTCAAAGCAAAACTGGGAAAAATGTCTTTAAATAAATGTAAATCCTTTTAAATTAAAAGACCTTATAAAACAGAGGGAAAATGTACTTCTGGTTGTCAACCTAGTTTAAAAAAAAATTCCTCCACTATAGCAGGCAAATATCCTCTTCTAAAAAACAATTATTTGACATGTATCAGTTTAAACAAGACCATTCACATTTTTTGTTTTGAATGTCTTTTAGTGGGAAAGTTTGATAGGTCCAGTCATGAAGTTGTAATTTCTGATTATTAAAACTCTTTTCTCTCTCTTTTTTTAAAACACATGACGAGAGGAAAAACCACTTAATATCCTCGAGTCTCTGGAAGAGCCAAAATACAGACAAGTTACCGTGGTCCTCCTGCTTGAGGGACCGGCCCCTGCTAAAACGAGGGGAGCACCGTAGCAAAATACTGAAGGGGAAGGGTAGTGCGGCAGGGTGCCTGGGGTGCTTGACACTATAAGGGCAGAAACCAGGCAGCAGCCAGGTGTCTGACGAGGGCAGCCGCGTTGGACCCAGGGATGCAAGCCGGGCTGCGGTTTGCTGCAGGAAGGAAGGAGGTGACATCAGGCCGAGAGGCTGCTCCAGCCAGAGCCGGGAGGTAAGGGCAGGGGCTATGGGGTGGAGGTGGCCCCTTGTCCTGGGTCAGACTGCAGCCACCAGGGTGACCTGGTGGGGGCTCCTAGTGGCGTGGGAAATTACCTCCCTGGTGAAAGGTGGGTTGGGGCGCCGTATAACCCTAGCCCCACATCCCTGGTGGTGTTCTAACGAGCAGGGGGAGCCCGGGGCCCATTAAAGGAGCCCAGATTGGAAGAGGGACCTGGGGCTGCATCCAGCTGGCACAGGAAAGCCTGGGGGTGTGAGAAAGGCGACGGAGCGGCCCCACGAATGGGGGCAATTGAGAAGGCCCAGTGGGGGCGTAGTGGCCCGGCAAGGGGCCAGAAGCGAAGTAGGCCAGCATCCATCAAATCACCCAATCAATGCTCAGGTGAGGGTAGCAGGAGACACCCAACAAGACTGTGCTGGGGCTGACCGAGGCAAGAAGAGCTAAGCCCGGTGAGACTGGGCAGGATGAGCATGGCTCTGAGAGAGAGGGCAGTACGAAAGGAGCCGGACGAGAGCCAATGGAGCGAGTGGGAGCCCGGTGAGAGAGGGGTGACGTGCGAGTGGCCCTCCAGGGCTGTAAAGTAGAGCTACAACTGCGTGCCCAGGTTGCTCTGGCCATAGGCCGGAGACGTAACGCACACACAGAGCAACATCTGCGAGTCCTGGAACCCATGGAGGGGAAGTCAGAGCGGGTGTTAAGGCCCTTGTCAGCAGGGCAAGTAATGGGTAGCCTCCCACCTTAGTAACACCTCTCGTTTTTCCATCAGGCAAGTGAAGCAGGAGGCTACCCCAGGAGCAGGGCAGCCGGTGGAGACCCAATGAAGAGGCCACTCTGTTACAGGTAGAATGATGATCTGGCCTGGAGAGTGGGACAATAAGACTATGGGTCACCTACACTGCAAAACTGCAATGACATGTAGCTTTATCTGAGCTAGCTTAGGTACCAGAAGCAGTTTAGCCACAATAATGCAGTGCTCATATGAAATAATTGACCCAGCATCCTGAATTATAATCATCCTTGAAACTTTTCGGTGCATCATCCATAAACATCATGCATTGGCTATAAAGGACTATCATAATTGTGTTGGGATGTGTCTGTGTACCAACTACACAAACTGGCTTTTGGAGGAAAGGCAAGAGTCTGCTCTTCACAATAATGGTCGCCACAATTTATTTTGAATTTGCTTCGGAGCCAAGAATTTTACCTAGCAGTCACAACTACCACCAAGAAAGATAGATTTTGTCACCGAAGATGAAAATGTACACCAGCTGAAGATCTGCTTCAATGAAACAAAACATCTGGACTCTATTTCTAAGTCAGGCAACTGGACTTCTTACGTGACTTCACATCTGAGTCTCAATTTTGACATTTTAAGTAGGAGCTAAAACAGTTGTGAGATTCATTCTATAAAGTATTTCGAGATCATCAGATGGAAGGTACCATAGTAGATACCAGTGTTTTACAAATTCTTTTCCAAACGTTCTAGGATAGCTGCAAGTTGCGTTTTAAACGACTATCAATTTATAAAGGCATGTTTTTGCTCCTTGTCTTTCCCCCGTCCAATAAAACATTTCCCCTTGTTCATTAAAATCTGGGGGGACTACAAAGGTAAAAAGCAAGCGATTTGTGTGAGACTTTAAACAAACTAGATAGCATCTCTGTCACTCACTGATATTGTCTAATAGCTATTAACAAAACGTTAAATGCTACTAAAAATACAGTGCCACTAACTCTGTCAACTTTCCCATTAACATCAACATCCAACTTCAGAACTCTTTGAGAGAGATCTAGCAAATTAAGTAGGTCCTCCCGAATATTCCAGATAGAACCAACATTTTTACTGTATAATGTATGCCTTGCTCCATAGATTTCTGGCTTTTTTGTCAGGCCTGACATTTTAATTAAAATGCATATTTGGTTTAATGCCAGACTATCCCTTTTCCCCATAGTTAAGTACTGCTGAGGCCTGTTAGGAAGTCATTGCATCTCAGAAGGCAAAAAATCCTCAAGACCCTTATAAATAGGTCTGGAGAATATCAGTAAAGCGACCCTGGCCCTGCAAAAGTTTAAAAGGTGTAAAATGGTGGGGAAACAGCCAAATGACAGATTGTGGTGAAGCAGAAAGGTAACCAGGAATCAAAGCAAAACACTGTAAATAGAGAAGGAACAGCAAGGGAAAGAAAGAAATAAACCTGGAGAGGGAGAGAAAAAATGCTGGGAAAAAAAGGTGAAACAATAATGAAGCAGGTGAGAGGAAAAGCAATAGTAATGACATAAAATTACTTCCCTCTCATGGTTACAATAATTTAAAAATCAACATATGAGAGGTTAAGGTCTACATTTCTAAGGACAATAATGAGTGGCAAGCCACAAACTAATCTGCTACGACCTGGCAAAGCTCCTAAGGGATGTAGCAAAGTGTGCCCACTGTGCACAAGGCTTCAATTTTTGTCTTTTACATTGCATTAAAATTTGGTTTTGTTCTTATTTGGAAATGCCTATTAAAACCACCTAAACATTTACATTAAAGCAGAGACAAACATATAATCATGAAAAGCACTGAAAAGAAATTAACCCAGGGATCTTAAATGCAAATGTTCCTCAACCTTTCTATATCGGTTCTACCAATAATACCCACTATTAATAAAGCAGTACGTTTTACCCAGGACAGATACATCCCGGGTAACAGTAGCAGAAAAACACTGGAATTTCAGCTTAATTCAGATTATCACTGCCAATGTACTTAAGGCTGGTCAATGCATAAAAACCAGAGATGCTTCTTAACCCAAAGAGTTTAGCTACTTGGAAATCATTATTCTCAAAGACCCAGTGGTAGGCTGGGCACCTTTCAAAAACAATTAAAAGCAACTACAGTGTTCTGAAATGGTAAAATACTACTATTGATTTTTTTAAAATAACTATTTCAACTCTTCAGACACTTGCAGAAATATTTAGGACTAGATTCTTACCTTTTTCTCAATTCCCTGTTTCGATGTCAAAAATGGAGCAGACCCTCAGGGTCTCCGTCTTGATGGGGATTCTCCTAGCACAGGGGAGTCCTCAGCAAGTGCAGAGCTGTCTCTTAAGCATCAATCCCCCAAATGCTATCCATCTAGGGCTTGTCAGGAAAGGGAGATGGAGTAGCAATGCATTTTGGCTGTTCTAAAAGTTCCACTGCCAAATGAAAGACGTTAGAGGAGTCCTTTCGATTGCTGTAATTTACTCAGAGGAACAATGATCTAGTTCTCCAATGTTCCCACTCTGATATACTCAGAGGAAGATGGCTTCAGTATCTGAGCCATTAAATCTAGTCTCTTATTAAATGTATTTTAACAAGCTGAAGTGACATTACACACTAAGATATGCAGCATACTTTGTTGAACTCAGTGTGATACGATACAGGGCATCCTTGCACTACTGCTGTCTAGAGTGGTCAATAACTTAACATCTGCAACTACTGACTAGTTGACTACAGGTTGAGAATGGGGTCAAAATACCTCAGAATCCAAACTAAAAAATTCAAGACATAAAAAATAATGGAAACGTTCATATATTTAAAACAGTAGACAACAAGGAGGCATGATACAATAATACTGTGTATACAAAAATTAATTTAAAAATAGCTGACAGAAGAGACAGAAACCTTAAAATTGGGGAAGGTTTTAATCCTTAATATACGACTATTATTCATTTCAGTTTAACTGCTGTACAGACTTTGGACCAAATGGTGGGATACAATGGGTAGGAGAGTAGGTTTGAGCTTCAGTCTTAGCTCTGCTCTCTCTGCCTTCACAGGGGGAAAACTACTTGTTTCTGCGTTTCAGTAGGTCCCTCCTTGCTAATTCACATGGAGATATTTTGGAAAAATAAACTGTACAAGAGCTAAACATTATTTGCACTCGGGGGGGGAGGGGGGAGGAGGAAAGAAGAAATGAAGGGAATTTCTGCCTAAAATATGATTTCTAAGAGATGGGACTTTTCTCTTTTGGCTTGAAATACGTTTTCCAGGGGTAACATGAACCTCAGACAGTGGTTTATATTCCAATTTATGGGATAATTTTCTGCAATAAATCTCAACTCTGAGATTATGAGAGTGAGCGAGAAGGAGAAGACACTTGCTGACTAACTGGCACTCAATGAGATATTTAATTTGTTGTAATAAAGCAAAGAGAAAGTAGCTGTCAGTTAAACTGCCATTTCTGTCATACTTTTTAATAATACTACTCCTGTAATTACACTGTGGTTCTTTATACTTACCCAGTAAAAGCTTGCTTAGTTTTAGCATGGAAAACAATTTATGAAATTATAGAAACAGACTGAACACAGCAGTTCATTTGTTGAGGCAATTATCCAGATCCTTGTCAAAAAAAAAGTAAAGACTGCGATGTGCAAAAAAATGTTTCTAATTCTATGCTATAATACGTACAATATGTCTGTGGTTGTGCTGGATTATGTTAATAAACTGCAGTCGAAATATATTTGTCACAAAACAAAGGAAGGGCGCTATCAATTGTCTTGCCAGATATTTTAAATTAGTCACCAAAACGTCTAGCCAGGGTTTCCTCTATGACCCTCAGATGAAGGGAGAGGCTTATTGGACAGTTTTTCCTGTGGGACTAGACAGATTTTTCTAATGCTCAAGTATTTTGAATAATCTGGAAAATAACTGTAAAGTGAACTGCAGCAGCACAGTTGCCATTTTTAACAGACATGTACAACTCAACCCTGAACACAAATCCAATGTTATTCTTGGCTGGTTATCACTCGGAGACCAGTTTCCTTTACAATTCCCTGTACAGGGGCAGGGGGTAAGGAGGGATTACTGGACAGAAGGAACGGAGGAAGACTTGGGCATTGTTTGTTTTAGGTATAGTTTAACTAATAGAGAAATCCTTTGTGCCAAGATCGGTCTATAGATTCCAGAAAAGTTTCAAGCTTAAAAAAAAAGGAGGAAACAAAAAATCCAACACACACAAAAAACCCCAGAACACATGATACTCTATGCAGATTTAGGAAGAAATCTGTTGCTTGTTAGAGTGCAGTCATTTGTATAACAAGTTGGAATGAGTGCATCTCAAAGCAAGCTAGCACTCTAGAAACACATATACTACATCCTCTGAAGAACGCTGAAAGGCAGCATTTTTCATAAATCTTATTGACTTTATAAAGTCAAACGCAACTAGTTGTCCTCTCTCATAAAATGTTTGCCATTTATTTTTAAATATAATATTTGTAAAATGAGATGTGAAATGTTTCCAGGGACTTCTAAATGGTGAACAATATGAATAACAGAAATTTTATTCCCTATTAACAATTGTACAAACAAGGTTTAGAAGCCGCAGCGGAAGATACTGGTGAAAGCTGATGTTTCTTTTACAATCTTCAATTTGTCAGACAAAAGGGGAAGAAATGAAACGCAAATGCACAGGAGCAGAAGGTGAAACAAAAACAATGTGTAAACACAGATCAGAAACTGTGAATGTGCTTCCAAAGTTTAATGTATTAAATTTGGATGTAGTTTCTTCCTTCCCCACCTCCCCCAACATCTGGAGATAGTTTGGTGGAGCAATTTTCAGAAACCAAACAATATCCCTGCCTGACTAGCTCTTTTCATTTGCAAATAAACAATTAATGGAATGGGCGGCTAATTTTCAAAGTGTTCATATTCATTAGGCTGTTTCCTGAAATTAAGTGGCTATTTCATGACACGATGCTCTAGGCACACACGAAACGGTACTTCTTACGCTCTCACACATCAAACAAAACTACATTTTTAAGAATGATTTATTTTCATTTAATGATTTTTCCGCACATTTTGCATGATACGTAACAACTGTAATCTAAAAGGTACAAATACTTTTGATAAATATTTATCTACACTTATACAGAGAAGAAAGAAGTGATATATCATTTCACCTGAAGTGTATTAAAAAACATCACCTAAATCTTCTCATTAGAGTGGCAAAAATCTAAACTGTGCTCAGTTTGTATCAACACATCCCTAATGATTAGACTGAGGTTATAGCTGTAGCAGGCTACAGCGGGCATTTATGGTACATGCTCTACAACCATTTTTTCTCTCTCTGAGCACTTGGACCAAGCTAGAAAAAAGATGCTTCTCTGCGGCAGGTTGAAAAAAACCAAACACTTGATGCAGACCATCTCATCAACTAGACCGAAAACTTAAAAACCCTGGGCCTGTTCCTTGACTAACATTCTCACTTGTCAGGTTCCTTAAAACACCCAACAACAGGAATCTGCCCTCTTAATCCACCAGCTAGCTAAATTCTTCTCATTCCACTGCGTCCCATGCCAAGCAGCGTACACGACTAACCGCATGCATTCACCTTCTCCAAAGGGCAGCACCGGGTCTCTGCAGCGCTCTTAGCAAGAAAACTGGAAGAACAGTAATAGACAAGTGGCATAAGCAAAAAAGCATTTAGGGTTGTAGACACATGAAACCGTGGAGGCCATTTCAAAAGGGAATTTTCAAAAGGGCAGCAGCTGATACATTCTAGCTGTTGTGTGTGAACAAGCAGAGAACAATACAAATGAAGCAAACATACTCCAACTTTAACACTCCTTCATCCAGGGGGAAAAAAAAAAAAAATCACTGAATCTACTTCTTGTGGAAGGGCAGATCAATGCAGCTCTGGGGGCTTTTGTCAATAGGAAGCCAGGGTACCGTAGGAGTGGGGTACATAAAATGAATCCCTTGCAAAACCCACCTGAAAAATGATTTACCAAGAAAACTGATTGGAGGCCTTGCTTGTCCCCAGGGAAAGAATGACCAGCGCGTTCTCGCAGACTGCTCCAACACGCTGTGATTACAGCTGTGATTGATTACAGCGCGTTGGGGCAGCCTTGATGCACGTGTACAGGCAGTCACTATTCCAGATTAAAAGCAACTCCTGTGGAATAACTAGTGTCTTCAAAAATAAGGTAATTATTCCCGACTTATCTATGTAGGAATAGTTGGGAAACTTAATACCAATAAGCTAAAAGAATTAATATAACGAGGGTTAATTACATAGTAGATCTTCAAGTTTGATGTAAAATGAAGCATTAAGGAAAACTTTAATTTGGTTTCCCTTAATGCTTCATGTACTCTCAAATTAAAATTAAGCCAAAAACTTAAGGCCCTTTAAATATGAAATGAGTTCATTAACATAGGGAATGCATGTGGTTTAAATCAATTAAAGATTCATTTGAAGTACCTTTCCTCAGTATTTACCTGTAGAAAAACTCTCAAGATGCCTTTTATTCTGGAATAGCGTCACCACAAAAGAACATACTGTATTTACTCTGCACCAAATATGCCAGTGATTTTGTCATATCGAAAAAAGTCAAAAAGGCAAGTGCCTGTTCACATCCTGCCATTATCCCAGTACAGACAACAGCGAGTTGGTAGTTAAACATGGGTCATGTCTATGGGGTAAATTTACTATGCAGGCTACTTCTCAAACTGGAGAAATGCTGTCAAAGTGCTTAGGACAAGTTCATTAGTACTGCTGAGGGCCTTATTACTAGGTTGACCATATTATGGTTAAAGAAATCCAGGACAGGTTAAGGGAATCCAAGACAGGCAACAGCACAACCACCACAGGCAGCCATGCGCGTTCCTCCCCTGACCCCGTGGCTCCCAGGAGCCTTGATAGTGGGGCAAAAAATGGTTCCCCATGGCCAGGTTCCAACCCCTGCATGCAGAGGCTGACCCAAAATAAATCCCATGAGGTTCAGTAAGGAGAAGTGTAAAGTCCTGCACTTAGAAGAGAACAACGCCATGTTCTGTACAGGCTGGGGATCAACTGGGTAAGCAGCAGCTCTGCTAAAAAGGACCTGGGGGTTACAAGCTGAACATGAACCAACAGTGTGCCCTTGTTGCCAAGGAGGTTAAAGACATCATGGTTAAGACATTAGTAGGAGCATAGCCAGCAGAACGAGGGAAGTGATTTTCACCTATCTGGCAGTGGTACAGTCACATCTGGAGTACCGTGTCCAGTTTTTGGCCCTCCGCTGCAGAAAGAAAGTGGACTAATTGGAGAGTCCAGTGGAGGGCAAAATGGTGAGGGGGCTGGGGCACAAGACTTATGAGGACGGGCTAAGGGAACTAGGCTTATTTAGCGTGGAGAAGAGAAGACTGAAGGGGAATGTAGCCTTCCACTACCTGACGGGTGGTTCCAGCCCAAATCCTCTGCCCTCTGCTCAGCAGGAGCTGGGCAGGGCACTGCAGGTGCCTGCAGCCCCTCAATCTGGAACTTTTGCTTCAATTCACACTAACTGGCCAAGGTGCTGGGATGGCCTATGAAATCCAGGGCTGTCTCAGCCAATCCAGGACATTCGGGGATAGGAACAGACATTCAAAAAGCCTGAGTCTGAGTTGATTCAGCCTCCGCAGGTCAGTCTAACCTGGCTAGGTCAAATCACTTTGTAACTGCAAAGACATCCCAGACATGCAGGCACGTGCCTGCAGTGGCTGAGGCTGGAAGCCAGGGGGTGCTAGAGGAGCTGTCCCTTCCCTTCCCTTCCCTTCCCCGGGGGGCTGGGGAGGGGAGCGGGAGCTGGCCAGGCCTCAGCATGAGGCTCCAATTAGCCCAGCAAGGAACTGATAAGTGTTTGTCGCCCCGTCAGGAAAACAGAGGGACATTACCAGCTACCTGTCGATTCTACCTGTTGACTCGGCACAGACCATAGCCAGCACGTGGTCTGCTAACGCAGAGAGACCTCTCCGCAAGGCAGGGAGGAGCGGGGAATTCCTGCTTACCCGGGGGGGGGGGCAGCCGCAGTCTCGCCAGAGCTGCAGACCAGGCGCAGCAGGGAGGGGCCAGCCCTGCTGTGGAGCAGAGCCCTGCCCAGCCTCGAGAGCATGCCAGCATGCTGGGGGAATTTGGTTTATCTTAAACCAGCAAGGGGTCTGGGACAGATATTACGTAAACCGATTTGACCCAAATCACTTAGGTCTGATACTACATTCAACCACGTTTATCTCAAACTGGCCTCAACTATTTTCAGACTGGTTTGTGTGCATTGAACATCTGTTCTGTTACAGGTTTCAACCAGTTTCTGATCACTTAAACCAGCTTATGCGTAATGTCTGTCCCTAGCCATGGTCACCCTACCCTAACCAAACTAGCTGCCTTATAGTGCTAGATGAAGGTGGCTTATTTCTAGGTTATGAAGGGAAGCATGGTTTATGTGAGGGTAACCCTGCCCGGCACAGTAAGTTTGCTATGGAGACAACCTGTTAATGTACTTACATTTCTCATGGTAACTCAATTAGTCTCCCTGTGCCTCGAATTCCTCTCTGTGAATGGGATGTCACTGACATCACTTCTAAAGTGCTCTGAGGTCTACGGATGAAACGTGCTATATAAAATCTAGGTATTAATATTTGTTAAAAGAGCATTACCAAGTAATACCGCAGTTAAAACATGCCATCTTTAACGCAAAATAAGACCTACTCAACAGTCTTAAAGGGATTGTTCCACTACAAATAGAATACAGAGGAATAAAGGTTCTAGAGATTTTAAAGGGGAAAACAAACCATTTAAAGATTCACTAAGTATCTTGAAATTAACTTAATTAACAAGACCTAGTAGAGAATTAATTTATTTACATCTAATCTGTAATGCTTCTAAATTAAAAAGGGTTAACTGTCTGTTTGTGGGAAATAAATGTATTTGACATCAGATGCTGCAAAGGCCCAGAAACCAGAAGCATTGAGCAAAAATATGTATGGGAGCTGATATATTATGAATGTGAGAGAAAATTGGGTAGATAGCAAATGGGTCCCTAGATTTTGGCAGTTATCTGACTAGCTACGCATTCAGATGTTCCATATAGGGATGCAACTGCTAACAAGTCTGCATCCATCTTTTTTTAATTCAGGCCCTATAAAATGCATCTGCCAGGGGTTTTGTATACAATTCATTTTTTTAAAAATGAGGTTTACTTTTCTGGTGCACACAATAATTCACGAGGTCTCTTCAGCAATCACATAATTTGGGTTCTGAAATTGCGTACTCACACTATACTCAATAAACATAAGTTTCCAAGATTAAGTAGTATATCCGAGTAGGGATGAGAGTTTTTCAAGGTTAGAATACATTGCCTGAGGTCAACTCTAACTTCTGGTTCCTTTTGTTAGAGGACAAAGTATCCTGGTTGATACAGTCAGCTCCACAATAGAAATTAATTGTAAAAGAGTACATTCAAGAGCAAGTTTTCTGGCTATATCATTACACACAGACCTGGAACACACAACACACAAGGAGGGAAGAGGCGATTGCTGTTGTATATATTCAGATTTTAACACAGATGGGCAGAGTATTTCTTTTTCATCTCACACTGCTCCCCCACCCTCATGTCCTCTGCTTTTCCTTTTTGAGTCATATTTTAATTAATCAGTCCTCTAACACTACCATACAAGTGTAACAACAGTATTCTCACATTTGAAACTACCCTTTAATTAGTACAACTTGACTCCTCAACTGAGGTGGATTGCTAAAAAAACCATGAACAGAAGGTGGGATTACCAGATTTAATACAGAACCCTTGAAAAGAGATGATATTAAGTCTACTTACGAAGAGGGAATGCAGCAACAAAGACTATTTACAAATCTTAGTTTCATAAGCAAAAACTGCAACTGATTAGCATGATTAAAACACTGTGTTGAGTTCTTATTAAAATTCTTGGTAATGTAAAATTTAAACAGAAACAATGCCATTTTGTAATGCATATATGGAAATGAGGTAAACTGACAAAATATTTACACATTCTCAGATTTAATTTTCAAATTAGATTGTGTCTACAATTCTTCAATTCTGGGCTGTCCAATTGGCAGCCCACAGGCAGGATGCAGCCTACAAGGGTTCAAAGATGCAATCCCCACTGCTGGCTCCCATGCAGCTGCCTCTGCCCTCATCGCTCCCCTAGCAGCAGCAGCTGCTGTCACCAGGGGCTTGGTGCTCTCAGCACCGAGGCAGCCGGCAGCCTGGAGTGTCTGTACATCACCACACCAAACAGAAAATCAGGGTGGGAAGGGACCTCAGGAGATCATCTAGGTCAACCTCCTGCTCAAAGCAGGACCATCCCCAACTATCTCATCCCAGTCAAGGCTTTGTCTAGGCTGGTCTTAAAAACCTCCAAGCATGGGAAGTCTACAACCTCTCTGGGTAGCCTGTTCCAGTGCTTCACTACCTTTCTAATGAGAAAGTTTTTCCTAATCTCTAACCTAAACTTCCCTTGCTGGATCTTGAGACCACTACTCCTTGCTCTGCCATCTGCCACCGCTAAGAACAGTCTAGTTCCATCCTTGTTGGCACTACCCTTCCGGTAATTGAAGGCTGCTATTAAATCCCCCAGTCGTCTCTTCTCCAGACTAAGCCCAGTTCTCTCCACCTTTCCTCATAAATCATGTGCCTCATCCCTCTAAGCCCATAGGGGAAGCCCATAGGGAGCTGCAGGAGAGGCAAGGGCCTATGCCATGCCACACAGTGCAGTCAGCTGGCTAAGGAGCATTCACTCACGCGTGGGTAAAGGGGCAAGACAACACATTCACATATGTGGTACACCGGGGTGGGGGCGGGGGAGGGACATCCATCTTCTGTTGCGGTGTAGCAGGGTGCTGGGTGCCTATCTACTCGCACGGTGCAGCAGGAAGAAGAGTGACAAACGCGTGTACATGAGGCCTGTGGCCCCCACGAGTGCAGCCTCAATGGTGCATAACCCCCGCTGGTGTGGCCAACGAGGCATGTGGCCCCTTGCCGCTCAGAAGGTCAATGGCCCTGCTTTAATTAAAGTTTCTGTGTATGTTTTTTTCTGCCTTAATAAATATTCAGATGCATGTGCACACAATATTTGTGCAAAATTAAAAAGCCAGTGATTTTATACTCTTGCAAAAATTAAGGATGAAAAAATGTGGGTGAAAATGTGCAAGTATAAAGACTGACTGTGGGAATAATTTTCCCACATAATAAATTAGGAGTTAATTAGGCTCATAAAGATCTACAGTCTTTGTGATTCCCTTCGTGCTAGTCTAACAATATATCCCTTCTAAGTGAAAGTATTAGGAGACGGGGAAGGAGGGCAGGTTTTTCCATGTGTACTAACCTGGTGGCTAAGTAGCAAGGAATTGTGGCTGGATTCATGGACAACTATCTGTCTTCACTGAGAGAAGTGTGTCACTAGGATAAGGGCAGTTGATCACAACACAAGAGAAAGAGGAAGGAGGAATAAACTCTGCTTACCAGCTTCAAACACTGACCAAATAATTATAGAAGACTGACTGAATATTCAAGTTATGAAGAATGTATGCTTGTTTCAGCCTTTCCTATACAGATGACTGTTACAGGAACAGTGGAGAAAGAATAACAAGACAAACATGTAAACCTGCAAGAGCCGTCAGCTAAAGAACGAGAGAGCGTGTGGAAGCTGGGGTGGGAATCGTAGGCAAGAAATTGTGACGTAAAATGCAAAACAAAACAAACAAAGCAAACCCACACCAAAGCTCCCCTCTTCTCCCGCCATGCTACAAGCATATATAAAACAAAGGAACAAATATCTGTGTGTGAACATCTGCTACAGGCTTATCAAAAAGAAAAAAAGAAAAGCTACACTGAAGAACTCTCTAATGGAAAACACCCCTAAAATGCTTGGCGAGTGGGTCAAAATCCTGTTCCAAATGAACAGACAAAAGGGTGACAAGGTTCCTTGGGTGAATCTGATATCTTTTATTAGACCAGCCTAAATAGTTGGAGAATAGTTATTAAGCAAGCTTTCGGGTTCAAAAACCCTTTGTCAGGCTAAGGAAGCTGCAGCAGTCGGTGTGCGCTCTTCCTGGATGGGATGAAAAGTAAAGAAGCTGGGGGCTGGGCTGGGGAGTTGGATGTCAGGCACATTATAATGTATCATAAATCCAATGTCTATATTTAGTCCATGATCTCTAGTATCCAGGAGGTTGATGAAGTGGAGTTCTTAGGCTCGTCTCTAGGAAGTGTTGTGTAAGTTTCCTTTGAGGATAAGGATTGAGAGATTGGAGAGTGGTTTTCTTGTGAGAAACGTGCCCCCACCGGTAATTGAGTGTTTCTGTCTTTGATGGATTTCCGGTGTGCATTCATTCTGGTGCGCAGATCTTGTTTGGTCTCTCCTACGTATTTTCCGTCAGGGCATTTGGTGCATTGGATGAGGTATATCACATTTCTGGAGGTGCAGCTGTAAGATCCAGGGATGCTGATGGCCCTGTTGTGGGCTGTAGTAATAGTGTGTGGGGGGGGTGGAGATGTGTTGGCAGGTTTTGCATTTCTTGTCCCGGCACGGTCTGGATCCTTTTGGTGTGTTCTGGGCTTGAGGAAGTTTGCTTCTGGTGA
>JAGPOW010003395.1:24035448-24067188 GCA_030014935.1 Caiman crocodilus
TTCTGGGCTTGAGGAAGTTTGCTTCTGGTGATGAGGTTGGCGAGGTTCGGTGCTTGTCTGAAGGCTAGGATGGGTGGCTCTGGGAAGATCTTTTTAAGAGTAGGGTCTCTTTCTAGTATGGGTTGTAATTGTTTGAGGATTTTTCATACAGGTTCAAGGGAGGGGTGATGTGTCAAAACCAGCGGTGTGCGATTAGCTGGCTTAATAACTATTCTCCAACTATTTGGGTTAGTTTAATAAAAGATATCAGATTCACCCAAGGAACCTTGTCTGCCTATGTCCTTAGACCAACACGGCTACAACCTACACCCAGACAAAACGGATACATCCACATGTGGCATGGACATTTGGTTCTCCGGGAATGACTAGTGGCAGTGAACCATGTGCTACCACTGGTTGTCCCCGGGGAAAGCCCATGCCACCTACGCTCTAGCATGCGGCAAGTTACCCAGGGTGGGGTAGGTGCGGCTGGAGCCAGCAGTGGGCTGCCCCAGCAGCCTCACCTGGGGTCCTGGGCGCCTTCCGGGGCTCCAGCAGCAATGATTCTGCCATGTGGAGCCTGGCCGGCAGCTGCAGCACAGCTCTGAGTAGCCCAGCTCCACTTTTGAGGACATCCAGGGGTCAGAAAAGTCCTCTGCACCGCTCCTTTGCAGCATGGAGAACAACTGAATGGGCCGTCTGCAGCACCACATACCACATGGTCACGCTCATATGGACGTGGCCAAAGAAACCGAAAAACTTACACTAAATAAGAAAACTACAACAAAGTTCTACTCCAATATTATCTCTAATGCTCTTGTCTAGGGACACAGATCTAATGAAACAGTTAAAACTGTGTATGTAAAATTAACAAGCTCTTTGGCATCATTATATTCATTCAAAGACTCACTTTCTTCAAAAGTTTATAGCACCATAACCCTTGTTTTGACTGAGGTGACGCTATCAGTTTCAAAGGATCTAATACGTTTGATTTACCAACAGATTAGCACATCCATTAGCTAAAATAAAAGGATTATTATTACTACTGGCCTAAATATTTACACTTTCAGTCATTTAAACAAAGGGGGCTACAGATATTATTGAAAGAGGAGGCTGGAAACCGGTTAATTGATTTTAGATCTCGCACTTCAATTTTCTTTGTCCGTTGTTTTTTTTTTTTCCTTATTATTTTGCTGGATTTCATAAACCAATGCCTATCATGACAAATGGTCAAAGTTAAAGAGAGCCTCACAAATATGGACCATAAATACAGATATGATAAAAGCATCCTGCAAAGCAACATTCCCTAAAACATCAGGCTCAGAAGCAACACCCCTTGCCTCCACCCCTGCTTTGCAATGAGCAACTAATTTTCAGGGAGGGAACGACAGAACACGGCACGAATGTACTTAACAAGACGGAGCTAGGGTCAGTGAAGCCTGACAACACTTACAGGAAGAAAGGTTGCATTTGCTGGGGTGTAGAAAGGATTCAAGGGACAGCTGAGATGTGAAATGATCCAGCAGCTTTTTGTTAAGGTTTAGACTCCACTTCGGGAAGGTAACGGAACAACAGTTACAAACGTAACCCCTTGACACAGCCTCAAAGTTAAGCACAGGTGCAAGGAAATCCTAACTACCGATTCTAATAGGTTAATGGATAGGAAACTTTTTACTCTCTTGTTCTTCTGGCTATATTTGTTTCATGCAAATGTGTACTTTCCTAAATATATTCACACAATGTGTTACTTTACTGCTCTGTATGCTTTTTTCTTTTTAATTCTATTAAATTTTCCCTTTCCTTGTAAGACTGAAAGGTATGTATGGAAAGATGTGTGTGGACACACACACACAAAGTAACAAACAACAAACCAAAGAACTCATGAAGCAAAATAGGGAGCATATTTTTTTTCTGGGTGTTTTAGAGTCACGCTGCATTTATTAGTCCCTTATACAAAGCTTATAACCCAGAGATCAACAGTGAGTGTCTCAATAATTGGCACTAGAGAAGAAAAACACTTTTATGTGAATCTGTTAGAATGAATGACAAAACAAAATGTTAATTAGAAAAAACGTTACATTCCCTACTCCTCAGTTTTGTAGTTAATTCTAGTTCAATGGCACAAACATATGACAAGAGAGAAAAAAAAAAAAAGAGACAGGTGGAAGGACAACAGCATTTCTGCGTTTTCAAAACATTTGTTAATATATGGAGATGGATCACAGTTTTTCAACTTTTACTAATTACTGCATTATAGTACATATTTTCCCCTGAATTTGATAAGAGCTTGATTTCTACAGGATTGTTCAAGTGCAAATATGGGTAACAAAACCTAGAATTACAAGGTGTGAGAAAAATTACAAGATGGGAAATCTCTGTCTTGCTTCCTCAGCATTATCTGGTTCCCCCTGTTGTCATGCAGCCAGGGAATAAAGCACTTCCAGAAAACTCACCCAAGATCAAACTGTGTCTGGTGACAGCAGTGTCCAGGCTATAAGTAATGTTCAAAGGATTCAACAATGCCTGTGACTGATCATTCTCTTTCCCTTGCCATCACCTGCTGATTTTGTCCAGGTGTTTTATGGCTATCTTGAGGCTCTGGAGAACAGACAGAGAGAAGACTTTGCCAATTTCTTTTGTCTGGGATTGCGAATTCCTTACACAGATGGTGGACAGCCACAGGCTGGCCAACACCAGACTCAATTGCCTTCATCCTCTAAAGGAGAGAACGAGAGTGATATTATCTTCTCCCAAAACACTGTCTGTAATGTGTTTGTGGTTAAGGCATGAGGATAAGGAATTTTTCTCCAGGAAAACAGAGATGTTTTCTTTTACAATATCAGGAAAATACCAATGAAAAACAAATTTAAGAATGGTTTATCATCATCATTATTATTATATGAAGCATTATTGGGCAATTCAAGAGATTTTTCTAATACGATGATCTTATTTTAAACAGGCTCGATGAGTGGCCTTGAACACAAATTCACAAAAGCTCATTTTTGCATACAAAATACTCATTGCATATTCAAATAATTTTAAATGTCAATTAGTTGATTTTGCAAAGATGTATTCAGACACACAAATGTCCTTTTTGCTGAAGTAATGCAAATGTGCAATTTTGAAAACTGTAAATAAAGTAAAAGCCATTGAACGTACCTTTTAAAGTTAAATAGCGTGTATATACTGAAGAATGGAGGAACAACTTATTTCTGCAATACCTAGGCACCTGGCAATGCATGCATAATAGAAAATTGTGTTATTTTGTCTGTGGTTCCCTAGCTCTTGAAAATATATTTTCCAAAGCATCCTCCAGTTTATGTTATATGATTTAATTACTGAGGTTTCTAATTATGAAAACTTGCATGACAAACATGGATAAAGATGCAGTACAAACATTTCTGGATGACTCTCAATTCATTATTTTCATACATGCATAAAGACAGATTAATATACGTGCATATCTGGAACATTTTAAAATATGAATTATTATATATGACAAAATACAGATGGATTTTAAAAAGATCTTGGAGAAGACGCTCTGATCCTCAGGTAAAAAAACACATTTGGGATGGGTGCATCTAATTCTTGTCTATCGAGTACATGAAAGAGCCTTCAAGGTAAAATACTCTCCTCAGATCCTCACTGCACACCATCTTACTGATCCTGTGCAGGGATCAATGTCTGACACATGTAGGGAGAGCAGAGTAGTGGAGCTTGAGATAGAAAAGACTCCTGTAATCCAGTTCATTCCCAGTCAATACAGAGCAGTACATTTTCCAGTCTTAAAACAAAATGATTCCAAAAGCAATTCTCTGCAGTTAACTCTCTAAACTATGTTAGTATTAACTTTTTTTTTTTTTTAAGTGGTATGTTTGTTTGTAAATTCAATATTCATGGAAGGCAGTAGACAGCCTTAGGACTGCACATGGAGTGCCACATAGCAGCAACGGTACAAGCTACCACAGCGTGCCCACGTGCCACCACTCTCACTTAGAGAAAGAGCAGATCTATGGGTGAAAAGGTGGTTCAGGCTCCATGGCCTGTTAGGTTCAGACTCTCGGTCAGCTAGCCTACTTTTTTACTTGTAGGTTTTTTTAACATACGCAAATCTTTGTCATGTGTATACACGAGTCAGCATCAGTAACAGCGATATACACTGCAACCACATCCCAGAACATAAAATCATCCACAAAAACAACAGAAAGCAAAACCCCTTTGCCCTTCTACCTCCCCAATTAAGTTGCAGAGTATTTCTTCACGACCTGACATCATTATACTAGTATCCAAGTTAACTCTCTCTCTTCAAAACATCTCAGTAAGATAAACTTTACTTCCTGTATTTTACCTATTCATTTAAAACTTCTAAAAGACAGTCTGAAACCAAGCATTGCAGTGTGACCTGTGGGCCATCCAGTCCAGGCTCTGGATGCATAGCGAAGGTAAGTGAGCTCCAGCCAAGGTCATCCCACTGGAATAATTCTGCTTCAGCCACCTCCTAGCTAAATCAAAGCACTGTAAACTTAACGACTTCGGTTAAGTTGTGTAGGGTACCACAGCTCAGAACAACGACGCTGTGGCAGTGGTATTTTTCTTTTCTTTGAGATGCACGTTTGTCTACTGGGAAGTGGACTTAGACTGCCACACAGCCCTCAGGTATTAACAGTGCTCCAGTTCCAGCCTAGATTGAATTGAAAACTTGTAACCTAAAACAAAAAGCTTTTATAGCCCACTAACAAGTCCCCGAGCCATCCAGTCACAGGTACAGAAAAAGGTATAGTATAAAAGGATATTTTAGTGGAGAGTAAAATGCTGGATGCTAAAAAACACGCTGCATTTAAAATACCCATGAAAAACTAACAATCACTTCCAAAAGGTAATGCTTCTATACAGACTGCATCAGGGCTAGAAATTAAAAATAAGAAATTCATATCACCATTCAGTAACAATTTAAAGACATCAATGTGTGTTTTTTCCATTTCTCCTGGATAACTCTCTGAATGACTTAAGTTCCCTCCAGTTCCATCTCATGAATCAGCTTCTTATTTCATTAGTAGGCTTTTAGGATTAACGTTTTACTGGATATTTATTCAGGAAAAAAAAAAAATGATTGCATGACTAGGCACAGCACTATTCTTGGGATTTAATTATGCGTATTAAAAACATAATGAGAGCGTGCATCAGCGTGCCTCAGCTCATTGGAAACCTCATGACACAGTCCCAGTGGCTGAAGACTTACAATGGGTAAGACAATGGCTTTTAGAAGGTAAAGGTTTTGTCTTTCCGAATGTTTGAAGTTTTGCAACTGAGGATAGGGGGAAAAGTGAGAGAAACCCATTTTCCTAAGAAAATAATAGTAGTCTGAAATTCTTTGAAAAAGAGAACCCTATGTTTTTGTAACACGTTTTGTTGACAGATTATTATTACTGACATGCTTCCCATAGGCAGTATCACTGTAGTTCTGGAGCACCTAATTTTGCAGTGCCTCAGAAAACATTACTGGGTGCTAAGTGATGTGATTAAAGTCAAACAGCAAATGTGCAACAGAGCTGGGAATTTCTGCCTTGTAAATCAGGGCTGCCTCTCTCTCTGCTGGGGGGGTTTTTTGGTTTGTTTTTTTTTTTATGGTTACACAAGTAGAATCAGTTCATGTTCCAATTGTAAAAAGTCTTTTGTAAAAAACCTGCCTTTTTCAGAAGTATTATTTTGCATGCGTAGCAATTTTTTTTTTTTAAATACGAGAGGCATGTATGCTTTGGACTGACGATATGCCAATATTTTTGTTAAGTGAAGCCAGTTTTGCATTCCATCATCACCAAGGAAGAATAGAGCCTTGAAACTGTATCACGGATTTTATTTTCCTCCTATCCTTTGAATTTGGGGGGCGGGGAATAGAGGGGCAGGAGACCGCTAGAGAGAGTGAGAGCAAGCGAGCGAGCGTGTGCATGGGAGAGAAGAATTTCTTTAGGGACCAAGCCAAAAAAATATTTGCTTCGAGGCAGATATTTCTTTATGGTATATTCCAGCCTGGAGCAAAGTTTTACACACAATTTATAACCCTGAAAAATAGGATTTATAGTTCAAGTGTTACTGATACAACCTTAAGTACAGTGTGCTACTGACACAACTGCGGTGTAGCAAACGGAGCTGCTGAAGTAAACCATCTCATTTTTTGTTGTTGAGGGAATGCTGCAATCATTAGAGTCTCCTTGTCCTCTGTATGTTTGGGAGTGGTCTGTCCATAAGTTATTAATAAACCATGGAAAGGTGCAGCAGCAGACCAACTATTCATATTAATGACTCTCTCATGAATATGCAACTGCAAGTTGACTCTTACCTCAGAGGACTGAAGGAACCAAAATCTGGCCCCTGACTCCACTACTCGAAGGCTCTATCGTGGTAACAATTTATTTTCCATGGTGCTAACCGACCCTCTGAACACTAACGTTTATTCTGCTGAAAAGCTGAAGAACGGTCCAGCGAGTGCGTGAGTTCAGGGAAGAGGGGGAATTAGCTTTACTTAAAATAATAAACATACACAACATACATTTAAGTATTTATTTTAAGCTTTAGCTACATAACCTAAAGTGAAACAGCCAAACAGATTTAGTGCTAAAATAATAAGAACAAGAATACTCACTTATGCTGCCTGCTGTATTATGCTTAGAAACAAAACACATCAATTAGGTACTAATCCCCTCTCCATGCCCAAACACCATGCTGTGCATATATCATTCAAAACACGGCAACTGTTATTTACCCTCTCACTGAATGCCTTTCATAGCCTATGGTTGATTTTTTATTTGCCCATATTTTACATTAGAATCCCAGTTATGGTGACTAACTGCAGAAATATTAGGGAAACCTAGAAGCGGCGAGAAGCCGTTCCAAGTGGAAGTTACAGGTTTCCTAGCCAGGGTTTGTTTGCCTGAACTATTTTGTCATTTCAGTATTCTTTTTCAAACAAGCATTTCTTCATAAGAACAGTCTTTATGTGGCTGAAATTAGAATGCATTTGAGATATTCTTTCAAGGCCAGCATGCACTTCCTCATCCAAATCCTCCACTTCCTTTGCTAGCTAAACATAACTGCTTCAAATGTGTACATCCTTTAAACGTTAGGATAGAGCACCCTTACATGTAATAGCAGACAGCTGTGATGCCAATTGGTGCAGTCAGAGTGCACTTTTTAATAAGCAGCTCTTTAACATTCAATAAGTAAGTGGTAATTGGGCACAGAAACATAAACTGTCAAAGTGAATCAAGACACCCTCCCCCCCCCTTGCTTTTCAGGGCATTATTTTGTAAGAGTACACCGAAATTGAATTTGAACAAGTAACGACCCTTATGCATTCAGTCAAATTATATCAAAATATATATGTCCGTGCTTTTCTTTGGGTAAAATTAATGCCAGCTTTCTGTCCTTAAACCAGAGCCGATTGGGGAAATGAAATATGTTTAGCCCAGAAATATCTGTGGTAATTCAATCCCTGCACTCTCCTTATTTTTTTGATGACAAAGAGAAACTCCCAACTGGCAAGGCCACCTGCACTGATTACTCCTCCATCCACACCCACGGAATATGAAAATGAGCCAATGATCATTAACCTTAATTTCTTCTAACATAAACCTCAGCTCTTTTCTCAGTCTTGCTTCTTAGAAACTCCCTTGAGATAAGTAGAGATGAAAAAAAAAACACAGAAAGGGAGGAGGAAAGGCTCATAGCTGGAAAAAGAAATCAAGAGAACTAAAAAGAATTCAGTGGCTTTTTTTTTTTAATTTCACAGCTGGCTTATTATAACTTCACAGCACTTAGATAAAGGGAATTTGAGGCACTATCATCTCTCTTGATAGCAACTTTTTTTCCTTCCCTTCCCCCTCCCTCCAAGCAATAAGGTAAATACTTATGTGTTTGCTTCTCCCCCCCCCCCCCCCCAAGTTATTCCTATGTTAAGAGAGTTGGCAAAAACAAAGATGTGTCTGGCCACTCGGACTGCAGGTGTGGCCCTGTGATAGGATACTGTTGTATTTTCAGTATAACTGCTTCAAAATGCATCACGCCTTCCGGTCATCCACGTTCCCTTACCAACTGGAATCGGTTTTGGTTCAAGCTGCGTGGGGCTAGCTCCCCAAAGTACTACATCACCATCTAATGGGTGAGGAACTAGGATGGCCCCACAAAAGAATATACCCTGTACATAAACAACAATAATGCCGTAAAAGTAATGGTGCGCTCTCAAAATGGTAGACACCTTATTGCCCTGCCAATTTTCCATGCAGACCATAGCATACCTTAAGTAACATGCATAAAGGAATTAGAGGACTAGGAAACACTGGGAACTTCTCAGTTCATTGATATCTATGCAAACACGAAGAAATCTCTGGGCTGCAAGGAATTTAAAACATTGTTACATTGCTAAATTAAAGTAAAACAGCTTTAATGTGTCCTGTTTCATTAGAATTACCGAATGCAAAAAAGCAAATACATGTTCAAAGAGCATAACAAAAAGTGTGATTGTATTACCTTCAAATACATTACAACAAGCTGTTTGTCGCCTACCAAACACACACACCAGAGCTTCTGTGTAGGCCAGGAGGCAGGGAGTAACTTTGATCACGCAGACATTCCTCATTATTTCAGACCTCAAATCAAGTACCAACAGTCAGGGGAAGAAGGGGGTGAGAGACACCGGGCTGGTGGGAGGGGAAGGGAAGCAGACTGCAATTCTGTACTGGGCTCGGCATCCTAATTTAAACAAAAACAGGCTGTTGGCATCCCTGTGCTTCCCAGCCTCTTGGTTCACTAAAAATGACAAGCACATTTCTAGGCTCTGCTTTTTTATCAAGCTGACAAAGGTCAATGGTACTAGCCAGAAGAGTGTTGAAGTATTCAGTGCCACAGGTCATCCTAATAGATACTGGAGGGACTCGTTGCAACACCACAGAAAAGCCAAGATAGTTTTCCAGCAGCAGCACTTTGCACATTCATAGCCTGGTTAATTTAATACAATACCTGCCTCTTTTTTTGCAAAATTTCAATGGCATGTTTCCGAACGGATATCAGTTCATGGGTGACAGCGAGGTGACTGCATTCAGGCATGTAACAGATGCACCTTTTTATGCTCTGTTAAGCCATGTCACAGACTACAGCCCCTAAGTGCATGCCGTTATTTATGCTGCAGCCAGCTGAGCTAATTATCAGAGAGGGACCTGGCTCCAGCTCTGTAAAAGTCCACTGGCTATGTATGTGCCTATGCGCGTGGGGGTGGAAGGATTTCTTTTGAAAGAATTATCTCAAGCATATGGCTTTGAAATCTTCATATAATTTCATTTAATATCTGTAGTAGTGGCTGTGAGTCCAGGGAGCTGTTTTCGCAACTGAAGAAAACAGCAGTCACTTTTAGTTTGAAATAAATGGTATACGAGGCTTAATTTTTAAAATGCGTGTGCTTAGACCCAAACAGCTCAATAAAATGTATAATTGAATTAATACTGACTGTTAATACCTACCCAAGGCAAAGCAAACTCCCTGCTAAGGTATATATAAAGATGCCCCACAGATAAGACAGTAATATTATATTAAGGCTATATTTTTTGGCCAAGAGATCATTCTCTCTCTGCATAATTTTAGTCTGCCTTATCTGCGAGCAAAAGAACTCCCGTTTATTGTCCTTTTCACACCTAATGTTATAACATTGTTCTATTAGCTATTACCCCACACTCGTATTTTATAAGCAATAGCAGCCAACTCCTTTCAAAATTCTTAGCTTGTCCTGACCATTTTTCACCAAATGAATGTCTTTTCCTTGCATGACTTCTTTCTGTATTATAATTTTTGGTTAAAAGGATCATAATACTTACAAAAGAAAGAGAGGAAAAAAAAAAAAGACTTGATATTGAGAATTTTTATTACTTATGACTAAATGACCTTAGCTGAAGAATAAAGAATTAAGTCATTTATGTTACGAGATATGGTATGCTTTTTTTATGGTGCACAATTTCACTAATAACTGGTGGAGGCCAATTTTTAACAAGTCACATATTTCCATTGTCCCTTCACCCCCTGCTTATGCTTTTACCACATCCTAACAAAAACATGACCAGAACTGGTGAAAAACATACGGTTCCAACTAATGAATCACATACTTTCCCGCAAGTGCAGTAAGTACTACCAGCTGTGACAGTCTTGCTTTGGCAGTGGAACCAGTGCAGAACAAGGCCGACACATCTGAAACCAGCTGTACTGAAAAACCACAAGCAATATAAGTCTGTCTGCCTTCTCAGGGGCTTCTTTGTCTCTGTCTGTGTCTCTGCTCTGTCCCTAGAACTTGCCAGCCATCTTGTTTTGACAGGGCTCAAAAGTTTCAGACGTTTCAAAGGAGGAAAAAAATCCGCTGATTCAGGAAACTGGATTTGAAGAAAACGATAAGGAGGTCTTTGTCAGGAGAGTCCGCATCAGGCAGTTTAAAGAGACAGTGTTAGTTAGCATCCACATCTTTTTCTGTGTGTATTAGGCTTCTGCAGCAATATGTAAAAGTATACCAAAAGATATACAAATAGACACAGGTATGCGTGGGAAGTAAAAGCTACACAGATGTGGGTACATGCATGCATATAGATGTTTAGGAGTGGAGAGATTCTTCCGCCGAGACGTTAAGTTTTGACCAGCCTGCATTTGTGGAGGCTGCGATGCCCAGAAGCTACTTCGTCACGTGCGAGTTGATGAATGCTGGTAAAAATGTACACCAATCCATTTCACTGTATGTTCTGTATATGCCACATGCGTTACAGAAAAACTATTTCAGGAATGTTTGACAGTTTGAAAAAAGTCTATACTGGGACAATTTCTCATACCCTTCAGCCTGCAAAACCAGGTGTTGCCGTTACCATAAACCTAACTGTGCAGAGTTCTGAGGGAGTGAAAAAGTAAGCTAATAAATGTAAAACACTTCCAGAAGTGACCTAAAGAAGCTTTTCTACACATAAAAATGCCATGACATTGACAGGCTGATGTTTCAAGCTGTTCCAGGACTAGAAGCAACTGCTATATGTCCCATTGGGAAGTTCCCGTCTCCAACAGAATAAAGCTCCTGTTTCTAACTGTGCAAAAATGTAAGCTATAAGCTATGACATATTTATATAGAGAAAATAACCTACTGGCCCATAACTTAAATTCCCTTGTCTTGGGTCTCAGATAGGTACGTGTTTTAGGAAAATGCCAGTAGTTGGTGGGAGGAGAAGCTTCTGATATAGGCTGGTTTTTAAGAGGAGGTGTTGTTGGTTTGTTAGCAATTTAGAGTGATGCAATAAGACCCAGGTAATGGAACAGGTTGTTTTTGGGGTTTTTTTTAATAAACTTGGAATGATACTGCAATAAATGTGATAACCTTACTACTTAACTGTTCAACTTACCCTGCAAATAGTCCAGCAAAATATATACCATGGGAATAGCAAACTAAAGTCAAAATCTTGATACTATTCCATCTATCGAGGTGACTATGTGTATAGGGTGTATTTATACACAGTAACATACACAGAGAATATGTGTAGTGCTATAAAATTTTGGCCTTTACTGGGATGTCATGTCGCCCCTAGATAGTAAAGCTATGAGTGACTTATTCAGAGCATCACAAATAGGTGTCAACAAAACTTTGATGTGGCACCACACAGCTGTGTATTTTGGATGCAACAAATATTCTGTAGGAAAAATATTTTAGGAATGGTTATCAGAGGCTTTTAAAAAATACTGCTATTATGTTCTCACACCACTGTATTAGCACTACAAGTCCAGTTATACAGACCTCTAACAGAGACATAAATTCTAACACTTAGAAACCAGTAGAAATAAACCAAAAATTCTGCCATGCAAAACAACAGCTTTGTTTTAAGAACTGCTACCAATCCACATTCCTGATCCAAGAGAAAGTTTTAGACTAATTTAGTTTCACAATGTGTAAAGAGCTCATGAGATACCAACCCCAAAATCTAAATACTGTCTGTCCTACAGTGTAGTCCAGGGGGTGCTTTAAGTTATACAGGAGGTTGAACCACAAAGCAGTAGTGGTAGTTTGGACAGAGTGAATCTCAATCCTTTTCCTCTTTCAGATGGGGCCTTGTTGCACAGTAATTTTGGGCAGCTCTCAGCTCCTGGATTGTCCACACATTAACACCTGAAACTAGTTTTAAGCACTTGTTATACAGCTCGAAGTTGCGCCACTCCAGGGTAGGATTGCCTCTGATCCAACATGAAAAACAGAAGTTTTACTCAGAGCCCTTTATCTCATGATTTTAAAATATGCACAGGATTAAAAATTCCTGTTCTTGGGATGGTGTATTCAGCAGTAACGGGATAATAATATAAATAATGCACTTTCTTTATTAGTGCAACCTGCTATTTGCATTTTTTCTTTTAAAAGGGCAACATGTAATAGACATCAACACAGCAATTACTAGAGCACTGTTTCTGTATCTAAATATTGACACTTGACACTAGGGGTAGTTGAACACAGCCAGCAAAATCTGTTCCTAAGTATTTTACTAAATTAGAAAGAGGATTTCAATTCGGCTTCTTTCATATCCCATTAATGTTCATTGTTTACGATCACTGGAGATTTTTTTCATTCACATATTTCTAGAAATCAATATAGTGATGAGTTGCTGAGACTAATTTAAAGAAGAATGGAACTTGTTTCTCTTTTTTGGCAAAGGACTTCATTTCAAGTGAGGTCATCTGATCATGAATCAGAAACTACGTCATGACCTAAGCAACCGTTGAGTTCCAAAGATGGAGGTGCTGACTGAATGGAAAAGCTGTCAGTCAAACCACAACCATTTTTTAAAATTTGCAACTTATTTGTGTATGTTTTGTGACCCCCAAAAGGACTAAATTAATTGAATAAATAGTTTGGAAGGCATAGTTCATCGAGCCTAAATTACTATTTTCAGTTGTAGCCACAAAAATATGCTAGTTGTCTTTGGTAATTAAGAAAATATTTGCAATCAGAAAATCCTGTTTCCCATAGCAAGCATAGGGTATAAAGGCATACCCCAGAAACAGACAGCTTTCAGAAAAACAGCACTTTCTCTCTTAGATTTTATCACGGAATCTTTTAAATTGCTTGGACTTAATCACACTGTCGTGGACTGATGCAAACTGCAGCCCTCGTGATCATTATGTAGGTGAAGCCACCATCCAGCGTCTCTTCCCACGTAACAAGCAGCAGATCCAGAAGGGCTGCAGTAGCATGGTCCTTTTGGCGGTGGCAGACACGAGCTCTTGGCATGGGATTAGCCTGGATGCCCTTCCGTTAAATCACTGCATGCACCACCGGTGGCAGCTAAGCCCCAGAATACAAGGTGAAACCGAAGGGGACAATATTTTCCAGGTGACATAGGCTCAGGACACATCCGTGACATATACAGACCCACCACTTTTCCCCTGCCTACTATGCCACAGTGAGCTCAGAAATCCTTCCAGCTTTAACGGGGTTCGTAAAAGCAGACACAGAAGGAAGCATGTAAGCTGGAAAAGTTCAGCAAAAGACACTTCCCTGCTCTGTTCCTCCCAGTAGTACAACCAGGATTCCCTGCAAGTATGAAGTATGAGGGACCGTGTACAAAAAGTCCGCTGTAGCTAACTTTGCCAAAGTTATATTCCCTGCTCTGTGCCGTCTTCCTCTGCTGCTTGCAGTTCACATACTACTGAGCCAGAAATCTTCCCATGATCACGAGTTGCATGCATTACAACCACCAGACCCCACATAGCATCCTCCTGTATTCCAAACTACACCATTATGACATCATTAGTGGCAGATTAGATTAATTGACCCCTGACCATTCTTTCCTATATAAGACACTGAAATCAAAGCCACTTCTAGGGGAAAATTATACCTATGTTTAAACAGTAAAAAAGCCCCACTTCATAACATCTTATAGAAAATGTAAAAGAACAGCATGTCTAATTGAAAAGGCAGGGAAACTACAGAAAGTGTAATTACCAAAATAAAAATAAGCCTCGGATGAGCCAATATCTTCACAATTACAAAATAATGCCCATAAAAAACAAAACAAAAACGGTCTCTGTCTCTCTCACACACACGGTCAGGACATCTGCATTGTATTTTAACCAAAATATAACACCATCTACAGCAAAATGCCCTTTAGTAAGAACCAAACCAGAGATCAGATTGACAATCCTTAAACACCATTTTTACAGTGCCGCAAGATTGCCCTGAACACTGCTTGAAGCAAACAGATGTCCATGCCCTTTGTTAGGTCACAAATGCCCAAAATGTGTGGCTGTGACCAAGGTGGTATTAATTTGTGCTGCTATTTAACAATGGGCATCTATTTGCTTTGTGGCAAGAGACCCTGGCAGCTCAGAACTGCCTGCACTCATCACCTGCCCCAGAGGCTCGAGGTACCCAATCCTGCACACCACAGAAATTTCCAAACAGCTTCCCCAAACCATGCAAGTGCCTGCTCACATTTCCCCTTACAGACGCACCCCAAGAAAACTCACGGTGCATCTCTGCAAGTGGGAAAAAGCCAAAGCCCAGAGGACACATCTTTGCAGGAAAACCAGGGTTTCTTGCATGCAAATACTCACACCAGGAAATCTTGGGGCAAGACTCTGCAAGCAAGATCCTGGGGTGCATCTGTATAAGCGTGGACCCCCAGCTTTTCCTGCTTTTTTAATGGGCATTTTTTTGTGACGTGCCCCCAGGTTCCCCAGGATGCATCTCTAAGGCTGGGATTCTGAGCAGGTACTCTCAGCACCGGAGGGATCCGATCCTGCGTGGGAATCTCCTGGTTGCACAGGACCAGGACCCTCAAGCCCCAAGAGAACAAGTTGTGTGTTATCCCACTATGGGACACTGGGTGATGCGCGTTTCACCCAATGACATGGATCAGCTGTACCAGGATGCGTCCCAGCACAGCTCAGTCCTGTTCAGCTTCTAAGGCTACGACCAAGCTGCATTTTAATATAGTAACCAGCACTATTGAGCATTATTATTCCTAAATTTCAGATGAAAACAGATATGGAAATGAAGTGATGCACCCAGAAGGCAACTGCATAGTCAGGATGAAATATCTGGAAGTTTGGCTTAATTTCACTAAGCCTTGCTGCCCAAACTACCAGGGTTTCCAATCCATGCATTTTAAGGAGCTAACCTTTAAAATAATCTTTGCACTTGGCGAATTTTGTCACACTGAGATTCACTTCCCCTTCCAGTTCGTTCATGCATATATTGAACACCACAAACCCTAGATCACCTGAGAACTGGCTAGATCTCACCACAAATCCTAGACCACCAGATACCAGGATCACGTGAGAACCGTCTTTTTATTTCTATTTCACTCTTATCTGTCATCCAGGTTTTAAACTTTGACAAGAGTTCCTCTTCTCACGTTATGGTTGTCAAGCTCTTCTAACAGCCTCAGGGAAGGACTTTGACAAAAGCCTTGCGCACGTCCTAGCACAGTCATCATCTGCGTTACGTAGCTTCGGTCAGTAATGGAAATCTTTTCCTGAAAAATCGGACTAGTCCCAGTAATACCCACTTACACGCAGTCTACATAAACAGTTATGTTGGATTTAGCTTGTGTTTAGTACCACTTGATAAAAACTATTACCAATGTGGTTTACATCAATTACGTGTAGCATATTCCATATGGAAACCATATTTTAGTAACAACCAATGTTTAATAATGAACACACTGACTGGCTCTCAGGGGCAGGCACCCTCTCTAGGTGCACTATCCTGTTATTTGTCTGCTAAGATATTTAGCTCATAAAACTCAAGGAATTTGAATAGTCTCAATGTAGCTAAAAAAAGGATTAATTTTATCCCATGTTGTACTGGTAACAAGATAATTGGCCTCTTTGAAATGTAGTACAATAAATTACTCTCATCTATAAGTTATTCTGAACATAGGTTGGTAACAATAATCCACTGTATGAATATCATTATTTTTGTAAGTTATTAATGTCTTTTGTTTGTTTGCTTTCTAATTGTTAAATCTCTTTTCTTTGGTCTCTGTCATATAAAATTAATTAACCAACATTCCACAAAGAGATACAACTCTCTGCATAGTTTAATATTTTATACAACCTTTGAGCAACACTTGGGTATTTTTGTTTTAATAATTTCAGTGTCTTTATGTTCACATTTTACAAGAACCAAAAGTAAGGGGTTTATTAAGCAAAAACTGAGAAGGATTACGTGCCAGAGTGCTATATGGCTTTCCTTTAGATTTTACACTCGCAAATTCAATACATACATAATGCAGTGCCTCAGAAGTTTAAGCCAAAGATGATAATTCAGTTTAAAGGACCATAAAAATTCAGGTTTAAATCCTGGTCCCTCTGAAGTTGATGGAATTTTTGCTATTGACTTCATCTTCAATATATTGTTCATGTAATATACTTTAAGAAGAAAAAATCTGCTTCTAAACAGATTATTTCTTTGCTCCATAAAGAAACAACTACAACAAGGTAGTCGCGATTTCCCTACTCCTGCGCTTATTTATTGAAGGTTTTATGAGACAAAGAAGGACGAAGCTTGAAAACTTTACCAAACACAAAAAGGACTGTACTTACTACCAGCAGCTAAACCGTGACAAGAGCTATCATTAGGCAGGCCTAAGGAAAGCGTCCAGATGAGAAGACCAGCCTTATGGAAAAATCTGAAAAAATCTTAATGGACAAAGGAAACTGTGCTAAATAGTTAAAACAATCTTAATGAATTAAATAATTATCCCAACACAGAATTTATGGTATGGTTCAAAATAGCTTACAAAAAGGATTTAATTCGCTACAGCTAAAGGAAATTTCCAAATACGTGGTAAACTTCACAGCTTCTCAGAACTCAAATACAAGACACTTCCCGCACTGACTTTTATCCATTTCCTCATCAGGTGTGATCTAGAGGTCTGAAAATAGGAAGAGGAAGCAGGAACTCCTGTGGTCTTGTTCCAACTTTGTGGACTCTCTAAAGCTTCCAGCAAATCGAGTACGTTTTCTGCCCGAGTTTCACATCCTCTAAGAATCAGAGTATTAACTGCTCAATGGCATTTCAAGGATTAATTGCTCTAGTCTCACTGGGCAGCTGTACACGTGCCCAATGCCCATTCTGACATGTGCAAATTAGATTAACTGAATCTGCTGGCGTGTGCTCATTAACACACTCCAGCAGCCTCAGCATCAAGTGTACTCAGCATCCCCATGCTTCAAAATGGCAGTGGGGGCACTTTAACGAAACTCGTCAAATAAGCCACCATTTTAAAGTGTGGGATGCTGAATACAAGAAACAGTGCAGGTGCTTTAATTAGAGTGGCTCCTGAGAACTACTTTAATTAAAATGCCACTTTTCCTCCCTATCAGGAGCATGTATAAAGACGCCCATTAACTGCAGAATATACATGTGAGCAACCAACATCAAGTGATTATATAAAAGAACAGTTTGAATGTTAAGACCCACCCGATATGGTCTTAACAGAATTGTAAGAGTAGAGGTTTTCATGTTGGGGAGGAACAGATGTAATATTTATATTTGGACAAGCAAGAAGTAGGTTCCAAAAAGACACTATTTGTGAAAATAGTTTCACTTGTCAAGGGAGTAAAATTTTAGATGACTATTATGCCCTTTTCTCCTTAATTTAATCAGAAATGTAATTACAGTGTAATTCAGCATTAAAAAGTGAACTATGAAGGCATACTGGATCCCACGGTATGCTCTCCAAAGGTATCACAACTGGCAGCAGGGATGTTACCTAAGGCTGGCGTTCCCCCTGCCTGCCCCCCGCCCCACTTAGTTACCTGGCAATGAATATAGAGTAGTTTGAATACAACCTAAAATTGTGTTTGCACTCTCCTTTTCTCTCATTTGCAGCCTTTCAACAAAGTATGGAATTGTGCTGAATTTTCCAAAATAAGCCTGTGAACCTCAAACTCAGACAAGTTTTGCCCAGCCAGTAACATATTTCCCTTCTTCTCCTTTCCATCACCAAATCAACAGCAAAGGTTTTTCAGGAGCAGAAGAATCCGACAGTCCGTCAATTTTGCAGCCGTGGCATCTACAAGAGTCTACGTCCTGTCTCACGTATTACTAGATTGCCCATCTCAGTAATAGCTGACCGGCAAAGACAGTTGCTACCAATACTACAAATTTGAAACTGTAACGTAAGCAGGGGAGAGAGAATTGGGCTCCAGCACCTCAGACAAGCCTCGGACCCAAATGACTGATTTTGCAATGACAGAGGCTTTTATAGGGCAACCATTTCACTTGGTAAATTTAAGTTGCACAGAAATATAATAGCAAAGAACAGCAGAGTAAAACCCAGAAATCATTGCTCCTGTAGACTCTCTTCACTTGAGAAGTTTCCATTCATTCATACAAAGCTTGTGCCAACTAAGAAAACCTGTGTGGCATGGCAAGTACTAAGGTTTTAATTTCGAACCATAGCAAGTATTGGGGGAACCTCAGATCTGGATAAAACACTAAGAAGTGGTAATATGTATTCCACAAAGCTAAAACTTCCCTGGACTTCTGTGGTTGAGAAATGAAGCTAGCTATCCTGCGAGCACAGACTTACGACGTTTCCAATAATTTCTGGACTCAGACAGGATTGAAAACATCACAAATGCTCTAGTGTCAACCTTCTGATGCTCCTCCTTTTAACTGAGAAATAATTGAGATGCTATAGATTTACTCACACACACCTAACCAAGCTTTCTTCCAAAACTTTGGAGTTCCAGGGGAAAATTAAGTTTGGTTCCCAATTCATTTCAGGTGGACCTACCAGAGATAAGAATAAGCTGCTGAAGGCACATTCAAGGCTAATGAGGCTAATGTCATCTCATTTTGCAGATACCAATCTAAATTCCCAGAGCATCTTTCAAGTTTCATTTACCTGGGATATAAAGACACAAGATATTGTGTGTCTTCTTATGGTCAGAAAGTCCATTTTTTTTCTGATTTTTTTTCCAAATGTGGACATGTTCAAAGAACAGTTGTGGACATTTTTGCTCAGATAGACTCATGATGGAAATACTGAGTGACCTATAACAACAACAGCGTTATTGTCAGCGTCTCCTACTACTAGAACAAGATTTGATTATGTTCATGTTTTCTTACTTCAAATTTCAGCATTCTGGTACTAATTATAGATGTCAAAAATAGAACAAAAGCTCACTGGTTTGGTTTGTTGACTTCTGCACACACGTCAAATACACAGAGAACATTAATTATGTTAAGGTGCCAGAAATTATAGTGATTTCTAAAACCGTATTAGATATTATTATTGCTTCAGTTCAAATTAACATCTTTATCTATTGAAAATAGAACTGCTGAATCCAATTGTTTAATTTGCCATATGTATTTCATTATTTAAAACAATTTCACATAGTGTATATTAATATCTCATATAACTGTCTGGGCTCTCTCTTTTTTATTTTCTAATTTACTGAGATCCAAATTAGAGCACACAAGCCAGTTTTGCCCAACTGCTTTGCATCAAGCTACCACTAAACGTACAAGATTAGCATACATATAGGTAGAGGTAGTTGAAAACTAGGAAGCCAGTCCATGGTCCTCAGAGATACAGGATGCAGACCTCTTTTCTGTCTGTTTTATTTAAAAATAGATTTCTTATTGGGAAAAAACCAGCACCACAACAACAGAGAGCTATCTAGCTATCTGTAAAGAACACACCAAAGAAAAAGATGCCATTTCTACAAAGCAGGATAAAATATAAAATGGGCATAAACAGCTATTAAAGATAATAACATGCTTATGTATCATCTTTTGTAATTCTGGTGATCTCCACCTATATTTAACATGACATTTTCTGATATCAGAATGCTGTAATTTTTTTTTTTTTTTTTAAACTTAAAAGCACTTGATTTCAGCCCATTAATACAGTAAAATACAAGAGGCTAGGAAAGGATGCTCAACCTCCAGCCCACGGGCTAAATGTCAGTCTGCAGCATCATGTTATCTGGCTGCTGGGCCCCTAGGACTCGGTCCCAGTGCACAAGGGGAGGAAGTGGATGGTGCTGGGCCCCAGAGCCCTATCCAGTCAGTAGATGGACCATGCACCTCACCTGGCTCACAGAGCCATAAGGCTGAGCACCACTGGGCTAGACTAATTCTCTCAAATAAGAGACAAATTTAATAATTAATTCCTCCTTTCCACAAATTTGGTCAACAGCTGGCCAGATAAAGTAATAGTAATAGAAGATCTAACCTGTGACACTCCAAATAAAGCTGCTTAGGTAAACTAAATACCTCACATTTAAGGCAGTCCTAATAAAAATCCATCTACTCACTCCAATCATAAAGATGAAGACTCACAGACAATCTCGGATCTCTCAGAAGGATCTTAATCAACAAGATCTTTATGAAAATCTAGTCGATTTCCAATTACCTCCGCTCATCTACCCACAACTCTGTGAACTTACACTCGTGCTTTTTAAAAGAGGGGTTCTTCCTCCTTCCACACTGCTGCATTAAAGAAGAGTCCTGGGGGCCTTGGCAAACCCTGTCCCCTACCCCCAACCAATTCAGCTGATCGCTGGGGAGCACCCTCCTTCCAGACCCCCGAGAGAATGATCCCCCCCGCCTGCCCCCGCTTCTCTCACTCCTCTAGCGCTATCCAGGGGAGGGCGGGAGCAGCGCCGCGGTGCCAAGGCTGTCAGAGTTGGGACTCCGGGAACTGGGCTGCACACAGATGTTGAGAAGCCAGAACCTCAGAGGAAGCAGAGCTTCCCTGAGCCCAGTACCCAGCTCATCAGCTTTTCAATCACCGCATGAGCTGGGATAACTTAAAAGTCAATGGACCAGAAACTTGGTATCAGGAAGACTCTCCCTGGATGGGTTTTTTGTTTGGGTTTCTTTGCATCTCCAACTTTTTAACATGCAGCTGCACTGTATATGCAGTGACTTAGAAGCTCGCAGGCCAGGTATTGGGTTGAGGAGGCTCCCCCAGCTCTGCTTCTCTGCACCTCCAGCTATAAAAATAGCTATTGAAAGCCTGACCCCTTCCCAGGCAGGGAATCGATGAGCTCAGAGGTGCCCCAAGGAGCACAAACAGCTCACTAGTGCCCCATGGCTGAACAGCTCGCTTGTGTAGCTCTTCAGCCAGGGGCCTGGAAAGCATGTATGCTCCAACTCCCTGGCTATTTTTCTTATGGTAGGAATTTCACAGAAGTTCTCTCCACTAGAAATGAATGCCTGCCCATGGCCAAAGTGGTGTCAAACACACAACTGAACAAACTGGAGGAAAATAAAAAAAGAATGTACTTTTTCAACTCAGTCTTTCAGACCTAGTAGCCTGAGACATTGTGTGTAACACCAACCAGTAAATCACTTGCAGACATGTGTTATTTTTAAAATTCACATTTCTTTAAATTATTCTATGCAATAAAGTAGACCAGTCCTTAAAGATAAATAAAGACTACAGATTACCAAGAGAAGCTAGCCGTTACATACAGATCCTGTGTTGGGCTTTTGGTACCTAGATTTTTCTTCCAGTAGATTAAAACTGTATCTTTGCTGTTCATGAAAGACATCTATCAAATTATTTCTGTTATAGTCTCAAGAGCTTTTGCATTCAGACAGGGTCATGCAAATATCATAAGCATTGTAGAAAAATTGCTTTTGATGCCATTTAAAGTGCTTTACTGCCATGTCCAACAGAAGTGCATGGCCTTACAGCACTTTAAATTAGTCCTTGTTAAATGAGGCACTAGATTTGTACTCTGTATTTTACAGCACTTTAGCAACCTACAGTGCTTTAAATAACTTCTGTATGCTGGCCAAATTTCAGGCAATTCCACCAGTATCCTATGGGCTTTATGAATTACTGCCCAGCCTTGTGGCAGATGCAGCGTCCATTCCTAGTGAAGAAGGGGGTGCGGTGTGGGGGTGAAAGGGACATGTTTTGGGCAAAAAGACCACCCCCGACCCCGAGACCTTGCATGTCTGAGAGGGGGGGATCAGGTGCTTGGACATGCCGTGAGTGGGACACATACACACATGCACACACATCCTGAGACCCTACATGACTGGGAGGACCAGATGCTTGGGCATACTGTGAGTGCACATACGCACACATCCTAAGACTCTGCATGGCTTGGGACCAGGCACCTGGAGCTGGGCTCTCAGCCTGGGTGAGAGGTGCTGCCTAGCTGGTGGCAGAAGCAGTGCTTGCTCCCAGCACTGCATTATGGAGTGGGCATAGGATGAGAAGCGGAGAGACAGACTCATCACAGCTGCACCTTCTTCACTGGTCCTCCTGCACAGCCCGAGGAGCCTGCAGAGCAGTACCCCCGTTCTCTAACCTGGAAAGTACAGAGAGGCTCAGAAGCGCTCCCCCCGCCCCTCCTCTGACACCAAACACACTTCTTTCAGGTTTAAGAGTGCTGCAACTTTATAGTGCTATAAAAATATTCAAAATTACAGCACTGTAAAACATGCATGGAGCACTTCTATACATACTCACAATGACAAAGTGACATTTTTCTGACCCCAATTTGATTTCTCACAGCAATTTGTGAAGAGACAGCCCTACAAGATGTTTGCCTGGGAAGCAAAAAAAAAAAAAAAAAAAATCAGAACAAAGAATAGGAAATACTTGGTAATGTCCAGCCATGCCCTTTGGCAAGGCAACGGAAAATGCCCCCCCATCTTCAAATAAATCATTTGTACTCATTATGGGAAATACTTGTAATAAGCAAAGATATGGATTTTCTGTTTCCCACAGAAAAATGGAGAAATTCACAGCTTTGATTCCAATTTGCAGAGGCAAACATGGACTTCTCACTTTATGGGAGAAACCCCCAGATTTTGCTGTTTTGCAAACATTTAGCTCCGTACTGGCTGGCAGAGATGTAGCCTGCAAGGGGCTGGAGGGCGGTCAAGCAGGCAGTGCCTTGTGCAAGAACGTGCTCATGGTCACCAGGCAAGCTGAGGAGCAGCTCCTGCAGGCAAGCGGGGTGGGGGACTGTCGTCCCCGCAGGGAGAGAGTTGAGCGGGGCAAGGCTGGGACTGCTGCCCAGCTGGACGGTGCATGGAGCCTGGGGCCCAGGGTTGCAATGCACCGCTGCAGCACCTCGGCGGGGGTGGGACAGGGCCACAGGAGGGGCCAGCTCCCCATCACTCTGCACGCTCCCGGGGGGGCAGGGAGACCCTGTGCCCCCCAGATCCGTGGGCGGGGCAGGGACGGGCTCAGGCTCTCACCTTTCTGCTCTCCCCCACGGCCTCCGCAGCCCGGCAGGTATAACCTGATGCTGCAGGTCAGAGAGGGGCTGGGCAGGGATCTCCTTGCCACCACTGCCCTATTAATGCATTGCCTGTGCTTGTGGCAGCATGGTGCTGTGCCCCTTGCTAGTGCCATGTGCACAGAAGATGCATCACCAGGGCAGTGTGGCTCTCATAGTGGCAAGGGGATCCCTGTGCAGCTTTGCTGTTCCCTGCAGCACCAGGAGGCTGTGGGAGCCCCGGGGGAGGACACCAGGGCAGGAGCCCGAGCCCACAGCGGGAACCCCATGCCTGTCCCCACCCCACACAGATCTGGGGGGCACAGAGCCCACCATGCCCCCCGCAGTGTGCATACAGCGGGGGGAGCCAGCCCTCCCCTCCCTGCCTGAGCCCACACTAGGCAGGGGGGTGGCAGGGGAGGGAAAGGCAGGCTTTGCTCTGTTGCAGCAGGAGACAGCAGCTGCTGGAGGCCGAGGGCTGTGGACCTGGGCCCCCAGCTTGGGGCTCCCCCTTCCTGCGGGGCCTGGGAGGCTGTAAGGGCGGGGGGGGAGGGGCCTTTCATTTTAGTCACATATTTTGTGATTTTTTTTTTTATCATAAAATTTGCAATTTATCACAGAAAACCAGGAACCCTAATGATAAGTAGCATTGTTTGTAGCCAGAGTATTCATACAGAAAATGGTGCTTTTGTTATGTTAACGCACACCTGTTTTGGGGCTGTTTAGGTAATAGCCCAGAATCAAGTATATAATTTTCCCCAAAACACAGATGGTACCATACATTGTACAAACACACACAAAAATTAAATTGTTCATGTGAGCCAATGACATTATTTGTAACAATAACATTTAAAGTAAAAGTGAAGCCTGTCAATGATTCACATTCAGACTGAAACACTTGGTTTTTTATTTTAACATTTACTTCCGTTTAGTTAAAAACTTTACTCACTATATTGGAATGGTTTTATATATGTTGATAAATTAATCATTAGGCAGATCAACGTCTATGACTCAGGTCATCATCTTTGATGGATAACTCTGTAGGAGGAAATTATGAAGGTTCCCTACAGAGCTGCTTCTACCCTGATGTCAGGAGAAGGGCAAGTTTTCACCCAGAAACCTGCATCCAAAAATAGCAGAACCTGGGAGATTTGGGGGAAGCTGTGCACATCTGTAATGCTTGGTCTTCCTCAGTAGCCAGGTCTTTTGGAGCTATGCTATTAGGACTCCCCAAAACCATAAGCTACAACAGAAGCCCTGCATCTGAAGAGGGGATGATCCTGTTCCCTCCATCCTGAGCTAGCTCCTTTCCATCACCTCCCCCCAGGGCTGGGAAATAGGACTGGGCTGACTGGATCCCAGAGAGAGTTATAAACTACACCACAGAAAGGTGAGTCCTAGTCTCTATAGATGATGGAGCAAGAGGAGAACCACTGTAACCAGGAGCCTCAACAATGCCCACCGAGGAGCGACTAATGACAAAATTAAGTGCACCTCGGTGTAGAAAATTTAGAACTTTTTTTTTAAATGTATCTACTAAATAGCATTCTCTCTTTTGCTTAAGATAAAAAAGAAACCACAACAAAAAGACTAGAGTTCATCCATATCTTTCTACTTATGGCAAAGTATTCTTCCCTCATAAGCAAACACTAGAAGTAGCATGTTACTAGAGCAATGTTTATCGTTGGGCTTAAACCTCCTCATCCAGTTGAGACTTAGACCATTTCATAAGCCAAGACAAACACTGCCCCTACCTTTATTACACTGTTTTCACAGGTTGTTAGTAGAAGTGCACTTGATTTCTTCTAGGTAATACTAAACTTTAAAGCTAAAGTTTGGCTGTTTAACTTTTCTGGTCCATGCCCATGATAGATTGTACTAAAACAATTTTACATATCCATTCACTTTTATTAAAAGCAAAGAAGTTATCTAAGAAAGAGTTAGCTAAATGGAGGCAATGAAGACCATCAGAAAAAAGACCCGAATTTCAGAAAGTCAAACCTTTCAGATTGTGAAGATCAGCACTCAAACATTCAGGCAACAAGAGACTGTCAACTCTGGCCAAAAAAATGTTTGGTTGTAAACAGTGCAAGGAAGCATTTCACAACCCAAATGCTTTGGTCTTGTGCTAAAGCAGGTTAACCTGAACATCAAAGTGGCCTCACTGTCTTCTTCTGGACACTGAAATCTCATATTTATAAGATAGTACTAGTGTTCCAAAGAAAAGGGTTTTGGGGGGGAAATCTTTAATATTTCATAATTGCTGAAGTTATCAGTAATTATACTTGGGAAAAATATGTAATACACAAACACATGCACATACATGTGGAGGGTGTGTGTGTGCACGTGCTCATGTTTACCCTGAGACAGGGAGGAAGTAGTAGATACATTATTCAGTTAAGATTGCAAGATCTTTTAATAATATTTGCCAAAGCGAGATATTTCACTAGGAATAAAGAGTTTACAATTAGCTAAACTGCAGTCAATATGAATAGAAGAAGTTGCATGGTTCCCTCTAAATTTTGTGAATTATCCCTAAAAAGGTTCTGCAAGTTATGCTCCTTCAAAACAAAAATAAGTTGCTGCTCAATATTTCAAAAGTGGAAAAGTGGCATGACTGAAATTAACTGCTATGTTGTTAGAAGTTACCACCTTAAGGCCAAACCCTGAAGGTATGTCCAATTCTGGCTGACCTTAAATTCACTGGAAGTTCAATAGGTGTTCAGCAACTCTCATGATTTGACATGATACAACTAGGAGAGAAGCCGTAGCAGAATATTAAGGGACCAACTTCAGCTTTTAAATTTTATTTTATACTGGCGTAACAGATACCATACAACTGTTGCCTTTATCTAAACAAGATTTAGGAAGGACAAGTGGGAAATTACAAGACCATTTTCTTTTAACTTGGTCATCAATAAAGACAGTAGTAATAACCAAAGGCCCTAGTTGCAACTGAAGCCTCACTGTAACAAATGCTCTACAAACATATGAGAAGACATGGCCCTGCTCCAAGCTTAAAATCAGAGAAGACAGAACTCACACAGAGCGCTAAGGAAAGCTACAATATTAAATGGAAATGAGCAAGGGCCATGGTTGACAAACAACATGTCTGTGTCACTGTCTTTGTTATCTTAAATTTTAATATATTAGCAAGGGGAAACGGAACAGGGCAGGAGAAGGGAGGATGGCAAGGCAAAGCGAGTCAATATGGAAATGGGAGTTAGAACAGAAGTGCGAGGAAGAGCAAATGGCCCGAGTTCAAATGAAAAAAAATCTTGAGGCTCAATCGTATTGGTCCTCCCGCCCCCAATATACAGGGCCAGGGCCAGGAAAACGGAAGGGAAGCTTGGAACACGTTACCGCAAGAAGTCGCCTCAACAGGAAATGCCAATCACTTTTCCAGGTCCTGGGTACCGCTCTGCCCAGTTTCTCCTCAGCTCGAAAGCAAGAAAATGGGCACATTTTAAGTACTCATTACACACATGCTCAAAGGAAAGGATACACCTTGTTATCCCAGGATCAAGATACAAACACAGACATTCAGTATTATAAGGATTGCTCTTTCAGATCATTATATATATCTATATATATGGGTTAAAAGGTTTGCAGAGTATGACATAACACCAAAAAAAGATGATTTATTTTCCTAGGAATCTAAGGATTGGGATCAGATATCAGAAGGTAAACAGTCACTGAAAGCAACTGGATTGCGATTACTCATCACAGTATAATTAGTTACAGTTTTACCAAAAACATTCAGTAAAGGAGTAAAAATGTGTATCCCTGAATGCTGCATTAATAGGTATTATTTGGGAACTTGTGAAGCATCGCAATCAGGTTTAAGGAGATCTGAGAATCGGCTTATTTGCTGAAGTCAGAGAAATGATTCTTCATTTTTTCAAAGGGCCTCATTCTACATTCTGCGTACGACCTCCTACATGCATTCAAGCATTGTACATACTGAAAGTCCAGTGATTTCAGAGCTGTACAAATGCTCAGAGCAATGCCCCATAATATCCTCTTAAATTGAGAAGGACAACTATTGAAAAATATTGCTATGAATACCAGGTTAATTAAAATACCGAACTGATCCTTCTTGTGTTCATGCATTCCCCTTTTGTATTCATTTTCTGGTGACATACCAGTGATTACATTTCCTGGCAAGACTGCTTTCAAAAGCAGTAAACTGAACGTTAGCGCTCTAGAAATGGATCCAAAGAACGTGAGATTAGCTATCAAGGCATTACGACACAAATATTATTGTGTCATGGAAGAAATGCCATAGTATCCAGGCTCCTGAATTCCAGTGTTTAGGATCCATCAGCTTACCTGCCTGTTACTCGTTCAGATCATCTTGGATCATTTCCCTGAATTAGCCAGCCTTAGAATGGTAATAGTCCTGTCAGTTCAGCCAAATACATGCTATAGAAAAAAATTAAGTACAAACAATACATCCACAGTCTCCAAAGGATTAAAACTTGCATTTTTCATTCATATACCGCCTTTCATCTTAATGAATTGTAAAGCTTTCCACAAACACTTGTGTATATTCATACCACTGAAATGCAGCCACATCTGGTTCAGACAGTAGGAACTTAGCTAATGAACACAGAGGGATTAGGGAAAATTTTGGCTGAGACCACTGATTTTTATTAAGTGTACCATTGGATGTTTCGGGCTTTAGTCTCTGACACCAGTGTAAATCAGAACTGAGACATTAAACAGAATTACTATAACTATATATGGACATAAGATTAGTGTAAGTAGAGAATGAGGCTCTTAGTGTCCCCAAAAAACACACAAGACTTCATTTTCAAGGTCTCATCTGAAAAATCTCTTGACATAGTAAAGTGCACAGTACTCAGTTCATCTACCTCAGAAGGCTGAAGGCCTGAGTGGATCCTGCTGTGAACTGAAACTAATTCCAGGGAACACAGGTACTTGAAGCTTTGAGCCATTTGTTGAAGTATTTGCTCACTCCTTGCTCTCGAAATATTTCCACTGATTTGAGTAGGAATTGTAAAAAGGGCCAGAATTTGCTCCCTATTATTCAGACCAGTAAACTATTCCTCCCCTCTCCAGGTTAGCCTGGCTTTGTTTTAGGTATGGACTTGCTGCACACCAGAGTAGAATATAAAATGTGTCACAGCATTAGAAGTTGAAGACCCTCTTTAAAATCCATAACAGAACTGATATGTGCATTTATTATAACAAGAGATTTTACTTTCCAGCCGTTTTTAATGGGGTACATAGGGTATTAATGGGGCTGTCTTGTTTAAATGATGTGCAAATCTGAGATGCACAGCACATAGGTGCAGGTAAAATAAGGCCCCTATAGACTAGTGACAGTCACTGGAAGGTTTACACATTCCATGTAAAATATTCCATTGTTATAAATTTTGTAAAAACTAATTAAAGAGTGTTCAGAGCTTCAACTCCCAGTCTGTACGTAACAGACTTTTTATGCCAGATCTGCAGGAATAAAATATCTTAGACTGCTGAACTGCCTGCCTGCCTGCCATCACAGTAGAAAAATATTATTTTAAAAACTAAATTTGAGTTCTTTATAGTACGGTAATTGTTAAGCTATTCTTAAGTAATAAAAACAGCTGTTTCCAGGTTATTGCCCAATTTCAGAAAATGTGTAGAAACTTTTCACATAGATACAAGTGCTAACCAACATATGATTATTGCCTCTTCTATTAAAAAAATTAACATAAAACTCTGGGTTCAAAGTTGGCTTTAAAAGTTATATATTTCAAGGGAATTGTTCCTACAGTATTGCCTAATCAAAGAGACACATTTCAATTACACCAGTTGAGGGCTGGAGTAACTCTAACAAAATCAAGACGATTATTTACATTTGTCTTTGATCTGACTTGGTTTGGTTTGTTTGGTTCTAGGTGACGGTGAGGGTGGAGGAACATTGATATTGTCTAGTCGGTGTGAGTGTGACAGTTTTAGTTGCACCTTGAATGGGACAGAAAGACTGATACATCAGACAACAGTGTAGCAAAGCAAACTAAGAAGTGTTTATTAACAGCTTTCTGTTGATAGCTTTTCATCTTGCAGCTTCGCCCATTCTGCCGTCTCTACGGCGAACATCAACTTACCTTAGATTCACACCCATGCCGATCTGTAATTTTTCCTACCACTTGAATCATTTCCAAATTTGGTTTGAAGGGTTATAGATACAACTTGATCAAAACAGGTTATGAGACTAGAGTTCAAATTTTGTGCGTTTCATCTGAAAAAAAATCCTTTTCTTTCCCTTTTATAATCAATGAGGAAGAGACACTTCCTGAAATAGACACTTGAGACTTTTCTGACGAAATGGAATTTTAGCATGATCTCTCAGTGATTTTCATAGATTTCATAGACATGAGGGCTGGAAAGGACCTTGAAGATCATCAAGTCCAGCTCCCTGCCCCGGGGCCAAGAAGTCAGCTAGGGTCAAAGGAACCCAGCAAGATAAGTGTCCAAACATTTCTTGAATGAGTAGGTGCTTGCACCACTTCTGGAGGGAGTCTATTCCAGGCCTTGGGGGCTCGGACAGTAAAGAAGTTTTCCTTTATGTCCAGCCTAAAATGGTCATTGACGAGTTTATGACCTTTGTCCCTCGGGGTGCTCTGGTGAACAGATGTTTCCCCAGATCCTAATGCACAACCCTTAAATACTTATAGGCAGCCACCAGGTCCCCCCTGAGCCTGCGCTTTTCCAGACCAAAGAGTCCCATGGCTCTTGGCCTCTCTTCATAAAACCTATTCTCTTGCCCTCTGATCACGTGTGTGGCTCTCCTCTGGACTCTCTCAAGCTTCTCCACATCCTTCTTGAATTGTGGAGCCCAGAAATGGATGCAGTAGTCCAGCTGCAGCCTCACCAAGGCCAAGTACAGCGGGAGGATGACATCCTGAGATTTACTTGAGAAGCATCTACAAATGCAAGCCAGTTATGTTTGCTTTACCAGCTGCAACATCGCATTGGTGGCTCATGTTCATCTTGTGGTCAGGAATACTTGCCAAGTCTCTTTCAGCCATGGTGCTAGCGAGCGTAGCACTGCCAAGTCTATAAGCATGTTGCGGGTCCCCCCCCAGGTGGAGTACCTTGCATTTATCGGTACCGAATGTCATCAGGTTTGTATCCGTCCACTTACTAAGCTTATCCAAGTCAGCCTGTATCACTAGCCTGTCCTCAGGTAAGGACGCTATGCCCCAAAGTTTGGTATCATCGGTGAACTTGGCCAGCGCGCTTCTGACACCAATGTCCACATCGTTGATAAAGATTTTAAAGAAAACCAGTCCAAGAACAGAGTCTTGGGGGACACCACTGGTCATGGCGTGCCATAATGATTCACTACCATCGACTACTGCTCTCTGGGTCCAACCTCAGAGCCAATTTCCCAGCCATCAGACTGTAGCTGAGGACACAGTAGGCCAATTTTTCCAATAGGAGATCATGGGACATCAGATCAAAGGCTTGTTTAAAGTTCAGATCTATGATGTCAATCTCTTCTCCCTTGTCCAGGTGATATGTCACCTAGTCATAAAAGGAGATGAGATTGGTCAGACAAGACCTACCCATGACAAACCCATGCTAGCTGTGTCTCAGGATGTTGCCATCAGCCAGCTTATCAAGAAGGGTCTCTTTGATAATTTTCTCCAGAATCTTACTGGGGATTGACATCAAGCTGAGTGGCCTGCAATTCCTGGGATCTACTTTCCACCCTTTCTTGAAGATGGGTACCACATTGGCCTTCTTCCAGTCTTCAGGTACTTCATGTGAGCACCATGAGTTTTCAAAGATTTTTGCCAATAGTTGGGCTATGACACCTGCCAGCTCCTTGAGTACTCTAGGGAGGAGTCTGTCAGGACCAGCTGACTTGAAGATGTCCAGCCTCATAAGGTGTTCCTTTACTAGGTCTACACTGATGCAGGGTATAAAAACTCACCCTCACCCTGGCCCTCCCGCATCATGCTAGGCAAGGCAGTCCCTTTGGGCTGATGAAAGACCAACGCAAAGTACCCATTAAGCAGGCTGGCTTTTTCCTGGGTATTGGTTATAGTTGTCTCATTTGGTTCAGCAGGGGTCCAATGTTACCCTTGATTTTTTTTTTTTTTTGACTTCCTACATATCTGAAAAAGGACTTTTTATTATACTTGATATGTAAAGCCAGATGGAGTTCAGCTGCAGTCTTGGCTTTCCTGATCCACTCTCTGCAGGTACAGACCAGACCTTCCTGAAGTCTAAGTATACGACATCCACCTCTACTCCTGTGTCCAGGCATTTCGTAACATGGTCATAAAAAGAGACTAGATTAGTCGGGCACAATCTGCCTGCTACAAACCCGTGCTGGTTTCCCCTCAGCATAATTTGTCCTGCCGGGCTCTCACAAACGTTAGCCTTGATAATTTTTTCAAAGACTTTGCCAAGGATGGAGGTGAGACTGACTGGCCTATAGTTGCCCAGGTCCTCCTTCCTCCCCTTCTTGAAAATGGG
>JAGPOW010003395.1:24067288-24094927 GCA_030014935.1 Caiman crocodilus
AATCAGCTTTCCTAAAGTCTAGCACTTTCACCCTACTAGTTACCTTACCCACTCAACGTCTTATGAAGAATTCTATTATTAGGTGATCACTGTCCCCCAAATGGCCACCGATCTGTAGGTCCCCTACCACATCATCCCCCGTTGCCAATATCAGATCCAGTATGGCATTCCCCCTAGTGGGACCGTGTACCTCCTGTGTCAGGTGGGGTCCTGTACACAGGATAGGAACCTGCGTGAACTGTGGGACTTTGCTGTCTGTGTCTCTCAGCAGATATGGGGGACCTAAACTACCCAGACGACTACCACCTCCTTAGCTTTTACGGTCTTTTGTGCTGTCAGCATCACTCCCTTGAGGAGCAACCACTCCTCTTGGGCTCTTTCTCCTGTTGAGTCACGGTCCCTTAGGGCCTTGACAATGAGCCTCCTGAGCTTGTGAAAGTCAGTTTTCCTAAAATTGAGGACTTCTGCATTGCTGACTGACTTGCCACCTTTGTGATGAACAGTAAATGTGAACAGCTCGTGGTCACCATCACCCATCCAGTTAGATTTCACCACAACAGTAAAACCCATCCATTCTTAGGTCACTGACTAGATCGTTCCCTTTGGCCAGTACCAGGTTCAGCAATGCTTAACCTCTTGTTGGCCCATAGGCTTCTTGAGTCAGGTAGAGCTCGTCCACACATGAGGAAGTTTTGTGACCATTCAGATTTGGCCGAGTGGTCTTCCCATGAGATGTCTGGGTAGTTAGTCTCCCATGACAACCATGCACCAAGAGCGCACAGTCTCAGGCAGTTCCCTGGTGAATTCCTGGTCCAGCTCTTGTTTCTGGTTAGGAGGTCTGTAGAAGACTCCTACCATGATGTTCCCTGTGCCATGTTCCCCATGTATTTTAACCCGAAGGACTCCAGTTGTCCTCCCTGGGTGCCAATGTCAATTTACAGGGACATGTAGCTTTTCCTTGACATAGAGCACTACAACCCTACCTCTTTTATCTGCACAATCTCTCCTGTACAGGGTATAGCCATCTATACCTGTGGCTCACTCAGAGGTGGAGTCCCAACAGGTCTCTGTTATCCCTATGAGATCATAGTCTTTCTTGCTTAACAGGAGGACCAGTTTCTCCTGTTCCCCAAGCTCCTGGCATTGGTGTACAGACACATTAGTGTTCCACTGGAAGTCCTAGGTTTCCTTGCACTTCTAGGTGGACACTGTTCCAGGGCTGGGGTAGGTGTGGATTCCTTTGGATGCCCTAACCTGCTGGTTATGCAGTAGTTGCCTAGTGGGTTTGCATTGGCAATTATCCACCCATCCCCCACTGGGCTTGCTTTTAAAGTCCAGTCAAGCAGGTCAGCCCGTCTGGCTGAGAAGAGCCCCCTCCTCAGTGCAGAGAGGTGGAGACCATCTCTTCCTGGAAGACCACTGCCTCCCTCATAAAAAAGCTGACTGTGGTCATGGAAGCTGAAGCCTTCATGATACACCAATGCTGCAGTCTTTTGTTGACTACCTCAATGCTCCTCTTCCTCCTCAGCCCATAGCCCCAAACCAGGAGGAGCAAATGGGAGTGGTACACTGTTACTTTTCATACCTGCATCCAAATGTGACTAATTTTATTCACAATAGGGCACATATACACATCGCCCTATGGTGACGTAGCGAAGTGCTATGTCATTGTATGGCACACTATGGCAACATAGCAATTACACAGGTCTACACGTAATCACCAGCTATGTCACTGTTGTGGTGAAATCTAACCGTGCACCATACGCATGGCACAGTAGCCACCAGGGCTGTGAGAAATGGCTGTGTTTCAATTTGGTTTCAGATTCAGCCATTTCAGAGGACAGTGATTTGTTTCAGTGTTTCAGAGATCACCGTCCCATTTTGTTTTGGCTAAATCCGTTTCAGAAGATTCGGCTCTGCCAATTCTCCCCGAATCTGTTTCAAACGGGCTGCAAGCTTCGCAGAACCCTACCTATCCAGGCAGGGCTGGCAGCCCCAGTGAGGAGCAGGACGGGGCTGTGGGCGACTTGTCCGGGGGACGGCCGCTGCCCTCCGTGCAGGCAAGGAGATCCCCATCGCACTGTGTTGCAGGGCAGGGGAGCAGTGCAGAGGAGCGAGCAGGCGTGTTGGTCCCCACAGCATGACTGCTCCGCAGCGAGCAGAGATCTGCACCGGGTTCTCCTCACCGCTGCTGCCCACCCCGTGCAGCCCCGCGTCACCAGGGCAGCGTGGGGCAGGCACCGGTGGCAAGGAGACCCCTGCTCACATCTCTGCTCCCTGCAGAGCTGAGTTGCATGGCAGGGCAGCAGCATACAGCTGTCTCCCTGCAAGCCTGGCTCTGAAACGCCGAAGTTTCCCAAAACAATTCTGAAATGTTTTGGATGACTCGTTTCAGTTCAGAGATGTTTCTGAGCCTTCCACTTTGATTCAGATTCAGTGTTTTGGGCACTGAAGTGGCCCCAAACACCTCTGTAATGAAATGGCTGCCAAGATTTCGCACAGTCCTAGTAACCACCCGTACTGTGCTGTGCTTTAGTACTTCAAAAAGTAGGTACGGAAGTACTAAAGTACTTTCAAAAGGAAGTACCAAAGCATCGCACGTAATGGGAGGTGCTCATTATGACTTTCATAACATAGATCATTTACAGTTTTTATTGGATAGTATTCCTGTTTTGTGTTGCAAGGAAATTTGGAAACAACAAAAAGTTGAATTACTTCCCAATTCCACTGAATTTGGAAAAATCAGAGACTTTTGATTTTCTTATCTCCAACCAGTCACTTGGCCTATGAGCTGAATGGTATTTTCAGTTCTCTGGCAGATCATGGCTGGTAGCTCATTAGCTTTTTCTTCACGTTAAATTACTGAAAAGGGTGATGTATTTATAATACAGCTTGCAATGCTGTAAAATGGCTCATCAATCTGTTTTATTCATGCAAAGTCCACATAAGGCCACTAGTCTGTTACTGGCAATAAACCTTGGGTGCGTTTTCAAAAGACCTGCATATTAGATAGTGATTTATAGCCCCTGTCTAAGAAATCAAACATGGTACTAACAAGGCAAGGGATAACTCAACTGACACTTTCAAGAGCAATATAATTCTTTAAGTACATCATGTGTGTGTTACATGCACAAAGAGAAGGGGAACAGAATGATAATATATATTTTTCAAGTAAACTATGTGCTTGGGGAAAAATACCAAAAAACACAAGCACTTTTATTTCAGTGTCATTTTGTTTTAGACATTCTGTTTTGAAGTACTTACTCCTCATACTACCCATCTTCCCATCTTGTGACTTTGCAATATACTGTCAAAAAGACTCTATTGCATCACCTAGGGACTGTCTATATTTTTGTAGCCTGTACACCACTGAGCACATCATCAGGGCTTAACAAACAACAACAATGTGGTCTGGTTTTTAAAGAGACACTGACAGGTACTTTGAATCTAAAATGCAGGTTCAAAGGGGCTTGGGGTCTACAAAATCTAACAAAAATGTAAATGCTTCCTTTTTTTTTAATCTTCACGTAATCAGAGTTTTTTCTGGATTTGGGCTCTCAACAGTGTAGGAAAGTATTTAGTGACAATAGCATTGTATGGGTATATAAGAAATAGAAAAGTAAACTAAGCAGTTTAGTTACGTTCTTTACACTGAATGAAGTTCAAACGGGAAATTGCATAAGGGGAGGCAAGGGGAAGACAGCAGTTTCCCCTCCTAGTTTTAATAGTTTAAGTGATAACAGTGATAAGAGTAATTTTTAAGATTATATTTATATTTATGGCCTTTTAAAGGTCAATATTTTGCAGAACACTAAAGAATTACCAAGGGGCATATTCAATTCTAGAAAGGAAAAACAATGAATTACAGGGTTTAGGTGCAGTATTTTGGGAGCCAATTCTTGTGCATTTACAAAAGCATTCTGGAAATTATGTGTTTTATAATTCTTCACCTTTATCCCATTGTGATAAAGGGAAAGGTAGGTTAAAAAAAGGGGGGGAAGCCGAGCTAAAGTATTCATACATAATGTGTATGCACAAAACATGAATACACAAAGTAAATAACATGAAAAAAATAAACCACCTTTTTTTTCTTATCAATTACAACGATCATAAGCTTTATTCACCTATTATATGTGGAATGATGTTCCTATGCCTGAACCCCTGGAAGTCTATGGAAACTTTCAAGCATAGAGCTTTCTTTCTGTGGTCCTTGTATATCACCACAGCTGGTAAAACAGTTTCAGAGTGTGTGATTTTAAATATGACAATCTCCCTTTTCAAAGCATGACACTCAATTAACGATCTGCCATGTATTTTTTAACTAAGTCATACCAAATGTCAACTGTAGGTCCAAAGCTGAGAGGTTTCTAAGATTATATTATTCACAAAAAAAAAAGTGTTATCCCAAGATTTATAAAATGTCACGGTTCTTAAGTGTTCTGGATAGTACCTTTTCCTATTAGTGTACTAAGTCCTCTTCCCTGGCAAGACAGAAATCATCCGGCCTCACCACTCGTTTCCTATCCTGCATAACAGGCTCATGAGACAACGTTCTAGTTTGAAGAGAAGCAGCACCTGGAGCACAAAAATCTGCAAACTACAGGATAGCAAATATTTTATAAAGTTCCCTTGACCCTTGCTAAGGTGCTCAGGGCTCACATATTTTATAAAGTACCTCTGGCAAGATGCTTAGGACATGCATAAGAAATGTAAAATGTAACATTAAAAACAAAACATTTTAAATTAAGGTGTACAAACATCAAATTCTCTAACTACGTGTTATTGCAACCTTTTGTCTTTTATCTGCCCTTTTTTGGTTTTCTTTCATTTGGTAGGTCATCTCTTATTCAGATAGAAAAAGTATATAATTTCAAGACAGGCCATATTTCAATATTCGTTTTATTAATAAGTAGAAGAAAGATGGTGTAGTTGTTTAAGATGCTGTCTAAAAGACGGGTGGGATGAGCTGAAAAAGATTATGTCAAGGGGAAGCGAATGCTAAACTCGAGACGTGCCAAAGAAAATCACTCACTGACCCAACCATAATGGCAGAATTCATAAATGACAGGTAGTGTCAGAGTACAGTTATGTATCTCCATTTGGCTCAAGAAGTTGACTACAAATATAGCTAAGGCTTCTGCAGTTCAGGGTGTAGCACCATTCTTCATCTTCTGGCATAAATACTTTGACTCATTGCAACAGTTGCACAGGAAAAGATCATCCAAAATGAGCTGACTAGCATTAATATTGTTTTAGTTTTGTCACCTAAAAACAAACAAACAGTAAAGCACAAGAGCAAACTCTGCACACACAGAACAAGAGTCCCTTGAACACAAGTGCAACCATCTAACAAAATACAATAGCATGTTAAGAGTCAGCTCGACGCGTTTCCCAGAAACATGGTCATGTTTTCACATTCGCAATAAGCCTGGGTTATTTTACTACACGGGCACAAATAATTACAATTCTATTAAAATGATCCTAACTGCGACTGGTCCAAGTCAGTTTGTTCCCCACTCCTGTCTCAGAAAACCCATAAAAAACACCAAAGCATTGTCTTTTTGAGGTTGTGGGATTTTTTTCCTATTATTTTTCTTAAAATAGTTCTTAAATACTTAACTAAGGAGAATTAATGTCTCTTGAATTGAGGCACCGGGGGGGAATCGAATTCTGTCATATGGATTGTGGTGCAAAACGGCTCCCATGGACCTCTGGAGGGAGAGAGGGAAGTTGTTTCAGCAGGTTTGGGTTTCTCTCTGTTTATGTGAAACGGACATTGGCATATCTTGCCTGTACTTTTCCTGTGGGGTTCATGTGGTAGGCAGGGTGGGGAATAGTTGTCTGAGCCATACCAAGGTCAGCCTGCTAGAGCTGACAGTTTCTGTCTCTGTACAAAGAAAAGAATCAATACTTTTGGACTACGGCTGTGCCCTCAGTGTAAAACAACAAACATGCAGTGTCTGACATGTTTCTAGGTGATTTGTGGCAGAACCTCTTGTCTGATCTGTATCCAGGAGCCGCTGTGTTACTGCTCTTTGCTTTTCTCTTCTTCCCCCCCAGCTTTGTGATGTCTAATACTTTACTCAGGTACAGAGGCGTGTGTTCTACCCTACAGCTACTTGTCACTCAATAAATCACACCTACAAGCACAGTCTGCACAGTGATCTGGGCTTTAACAAAGGATCAGAGGGACAAAGTGCAGGCAAGATACTGTAATTATAACAAAAATAAAACATTCAGTGAGTTGTAGCAAAGGCACAACCTCCAAGGCACTGATAAAGTGGTATTAGAATTGCAGTTTTGCTTTGGTACGCTTGTTTTCACTTTTAATCATCTTTCATTGTTAGATTTCTCTTGTTCACCATGTCTCCCAATTAGAAAATAAACTTTAGAGAAATAATGTATTATAAAGACACCTGGCTGGCCCTAGATAAAAAAAAATAACCATTTTCTACTATTTGAATGGTAGTTATTTTCAGTTAGTGCCGATATGTTCTTAAATTCTTTCTTTGAGTATTTGTACACACGGGCTATTAATTTGTACATATGAGCTTTAAACCTACTCTAGCAGCAAAACAGCACCAAGGAGACATCTATTAATTATTACTTCAATTTAATTATTTGAACAGTCTTGAACCAACCTACGTTTATACAGTATGCATTTGTTTTTTTGTGACGGTATAATCTGTGTAGAAACATCTCAGTGAAAATGTAACATATACCATACAGCTAGACTGGTTTTGGAAAGAGTTTTATACTAGGCCTGTTCTCCCCAGCTAAATTATTTTCCAGCAGGTAAACCATCACCCAACTGGGAAATGAGCGCTAAGGACAACTTCATCCACTCTAAATATTTTACATGCGTCCGTATGAGTTAACCTAGCCATTTCAGTTAAATCAGACACTTTTTAAAACAAAGCAAGTGATTCACCATAATGGAGGTTTTGCATAACCCTAATTGTAACTGTTGCTGATGGAAAAAAGAGGGTTAGACTAGCACTATACTTCCTTCCTGCTCAATCAATGCCTGACGACAGGACCAGTTCTTTCAGCCATGTACTTCAACAATGATGAATCAATAGATGTGGTTTAACAACAGGGAGCCACCAATCATTATATGAATGATTAAAACAAGTCTGTAAGCAAACACCTTTTCATGCGACTGGGCCATAAAACCAGAAACTTACCATGTTATGTTTCATGGTGGGGGGCCAAGGTGAGGGGGTGGTGGACTCACAGAAGATGGAGACAGTGAATGCATTAAGGATACAGCACTTAAGAAATAATATGTTGAATGAACCTGATTTTCTTGCTTATTCAGGTTTTGCACTAGTGTAAAATCACAAAATACCTGAATTACACTCCTCTGCTACAAGTCAAAGCAGGATCAAGTCCTCTATATTTGCTCTATACAGTGCGCAGTACCACTTTTTCCTGACACTGCTTTAACAATGGCAGGCTCTGATACCCATTTCCTTCCCTGAACTTCATTAAACCTCTATCTCAGTGTCACTGGAAAGAACGGGTAGCTTTACTTGCATATTACAATGAAACATCCTGATCATTACAAATTAAAGTTATGTTGTTGAGCTTGCAAAAGGTCAGTGCTTTCTGACTGGGAACAAATGACCTTCTGCCCATACCAGACATGCTGACTTCCCCCCTGAGAAAGGTAACGGACTACCACAGAGGCCTGCCCACACGCAACAAAAATGATATCACCCTCCTCAAACAGCCATATTTCTTTGAATTACCCATTATCATAGGCCCTAAGACCACCCCTGGTTAAACAGTAAAAAATATCCCTAGGAAACAACAGGAGAAGCTTAACAACAGTCCTAGGTCTGTTGATCATTTACTGCTAGCCTGAATAATTCCCAGATGATCCACAGCGAGTATCACATTTTGAGCCCTTAAATTATGATCTTGAGTATTCGATGAAAAAGTTAAGATCCTGATGTTGAGTTTTTAATGATCCACTTAACTTACAGAATACTGGCTAACTTCTACATTTCAGCTATGAATCCAACCCTGCCCTCCTCTTGCTTTACGGATCTGCAAAAATTGGACCTGCTAATTGGGAAAAGTTTGCATCTTGCCACACAGCTGTCCATCAAACCAACCAAGCAGCACAAAACTAAAGTGGCTAAATAAAATTGTAGTTTTGGGGTTTGTTTGGTTTTTTTTAATCTCATCATAAAGTTTAGTGCAAACCAAAAAGTACAAAATGCATTAATGACTATGATGGAAAATCTAGCCAGGAATTATTTTTTGTATTGATTTTATTGTTTTAACCAGGGCTCTGAAGAAGGGTGGCCTGGTGGGGCTCCTGGTGCTGTGGGAGCTCCCAGGAAATCCCAGGCCAGTTGCTACCCTGGCAAGTCAGGGTGCCTTAATAACCCCTAGCCCCCATCCTCAGGTGGATTACATCTAGCAAGTGGGGCCAGGCATGGCTGAGGCCACCTGAGCCCATAGGAAACTGAGACCCTAGAGACCTCGGGAGGGGATAGAAGTGCAGCCCCAGAGAGGGGGGCAGTAGCATGGTCCCAGGGAGGAAACAGGCGTTTCCTAGGGAAAAGGGCAGAGTTGTGTGGCCCAGCACAGAGTAGGGTTGAATGGGAGAAGGGCTGTGCATGAAGAGGGGCTATATAGGGCTGAACAGGGAATAGGCCTGAATGACAGTCCCAGGGGCACGCTGAGTAGGGCCAAACTGGGAGTAAGCCTGAAGGGCAGTGCAAGGGCTTGTGGAGTTGATTGTGAGGATGATGAGCAGACCCTAGGATGGGGCATGGTGTAGAGGCCCTAGAATGGACATAATAGGAACCCCATGTCTGGCGAAAAGGCCAAGGTATGTTTGTGCATGCCTGAAGCCATAGTTTGGGCCAGAGGCCGGTGGGGGGGAACACTCAGCCAGGGAGTATGGGGCGAGTCCTGACCCCACTAAGTCCTTCACCACAATGAGGCCACGTGCTGATCAAAATAAAGAGCTACAGGTTGAGCACAATGACCTGCTGCTCCAGGGAGTGACTGAGAGTCCCTCCGAGACCCCGTCATGCGAATGCAATCTGTGAGCCATGGGAGGTTGGAGCTGCAGATAACGCCCCCTCCCACCTGGGTAATATCTTAATCGTTTTCCACCAAGGTGTAGCAGACGGAGAGGTTGGTGGTTAGCCCACAAGCAGGTGGGTGAGCCAACATCTAACCAGCCCTAGGAAGGCCCCCATTACAGTAAGTCATACTCATGCCTATACCCACAAGTTTGAATCTAATTAATCTTTTTGCTTCCTGCAATTTCCTGCAGATAGGGATACATTGGCCCAAGTCAGCTGAAAAGGAAGCAAAAAATGCAGAGGATGCCACACTTTTTTTTTCTTCTAATTGAAATGCCTTCCATGTGGGTTTTTTTAATCCCCTTTTCCATTTTATGTTTAACATATGTTGGACCTGAAGACAATACTTTCCTCTCTTTTCTTGGCTTCATCTCTTGTTACAGTGATTTGTCACTGATCAGATGAAATTCCTATAGATTTACTCCGTGCAAGAAGGCACAACCAAACTAGAAGTCAACTCTGCCTTGGACAGCTTTGCCTCAGACTATTTTGTCTCTTTACTATTTACTCACCAACTGACGTAGTCAAGGGACAAAATTAACCCCCATGTCCTCTTAGTATATTTGGTATAGTGAAAAATAAAAATAAAGGCTATAGATCATTTCCTTTGTGCATACAAGTAAATTAACTAAATTAATCATTATTAAAATATACACATGAAAACAAAGGTATCTGACAACATGAGTACAGAAGTAAGTTTTACTGGAAATACAAAGGCTGTACACGAAGGCATAGCAAGCTTCGCCAGTGCCCAGGGCACGGCAGGTGGGGTGCGGGGCAGGGAGGGGAGAGAAGACGGGGAAGGCACTGGGAGCCGTACCTGCCACAGGTCTCCTCGCAGTGGAGGCAGCTACTATTCCGGGCACTGCTGCTGTCCTAGCAGCTTTTGCTCAGGTAGCAGCAGCTTCATGGCGTAGGCTTTCCCTGGTGTCCCATTCGCTCCTCTCATAACATGCTATTGGGCACAGGGCTGCACCCGCCGTGGCAAAAACTCCCCAGAGAAGGAGAAGCACTGTTCTGTTGGCACCATAACCCTCCTCATCCGCCCTGGATATATTGCTGGGTGCGGGGCTTTGCTTGCCCAGCTCCTATGGCCAGGCAGCGCAGGACTGCTCCACCATGGTAAAGCCTCTGCGGGACGCATGCTGGGCAGGGTCCAGGGCTGGTAGCTCACTCACCCCGGATACTTATACTACTGGGACGCACTTGCTGTCCAAACGTGCTGTCTTTATTCCACACCTACATGTAAGGATGTGCCAAAAGTAGTGGGAATTCCTTCTGAGTGAGGACTGCAGGATTTTGCCTTTAATTTATTTACATTCATAAGGACCTTTATGATTCATTTTGAAGAAAATCAGTTGAAATCAAACCAAATAAATTTAAAATACTGCACCAGCTTGTGAGCCTCTTTTCACATTTTTGGGGTTTGTTTGGGATTTTTTTTTTGGCGGGGGGGGGTACAATTATGCTGTCCTATTTTGGTTCTTTTTCTACTATGTTTCTGTGAGGAAGACCTGCACACACCGCTAAGGAACATTGTAAAGATGTGTATACATACTCACATACTTTATATGGGTTTATTTATTTAATTTGAGAGCATCCATTTGAATTCTTATTGGTGTTTATCAATAACCTCACCTCAGCACATGACCATACTGTGAGAGAGTATACATTTGTTAAAAATATAGGCTGACAATATATCACTGATTTTTACCTCTTAATCTCCTTAACTACTGGTGCAGAAGATTTGGTTTTAGAAAGTACACTGTTCAGTCAAGTATTGTTCTTTCACCTTTTTCATTTTTCTAGGAACCATATTAAACTGAGCTTTCAAAATCATTAATTAATCATAAATCCTGTTTTACTTCCTGCAAAATGCAATTACAAACCTCTCTCGTCTCATATTTGGGGGTTGGACTAGATGACTTCTCGATGTCCATTCCAACCCTAATTTTCTATGATCCCGGGCGCAGACGGAAGTGACAATTTTTGCCCAATATGGCCACAGAAAGTGGTCACAACTGCATGGCTGCAAAATGCTTAAAAATGGCCGATCAGGTGAAATCTGAACCCTCACTGCAAGAAGGATGACAGGAAGACATTTCAAAACACAACACCTTCTGTCACTTCTGTCTGCCCTGCGTACCAGTCTCAAGCTGGTTTCCGCAAGGGAGGGAGTGGACGGAGTGCAGCCTGGTTTTTTTCAGCCCCCGCTGGAGGGTGGGTCAGGAGGACTGGAGCAACGCTGAAGTGGGAGGACTCCAGTACACTGAACCCCACCCTCCAGCGCTAGCTGAAGAACCCCCGAGGATGAGCTCCCTCTCCTCTCTTTCATCCCTCCCACTCTGAAACAGGGATAGGCGGGGAGGGAAGGGGGCCATTGCTAGGGGAAACAGGCTGCAGGCTCCCAGGCAACAGCTAGATTCCCCTCCCCCTGGAACTAGCATTGAACTTCTGTTTGGTCCGGGGGATCGTTGCAACTCAGAACACTTCCTGCAAAGTGTTCTCAGTTATAGCAGGGAGCCGCACTTCTGTCTGCACCCTTTATGATTTAAAATCTTCCAACACTAATGCATAGAGATCAAATCTCAACCTAAGTGCTGCATAAGATGGTAGAGATTTTAATGGTAATATATATATTGAAAAGTAGATATATTATATTGCAAAGCTACTGTGTAGTTGGTTCCACATGGCCTATGATATGAATGATACACTGGCTTTTCAAGTCACGCCATACACTGCAAAATGTGTACTGTACAAGACAGAATAAGGTTGATTTTCAGTAAACTATCTGAAGTTCTCTAGCACCCCTACAAATTACTAAAATTCAAAAAACCACTATGAACACTATGGAATTAGGCAGTTTTTTTATGTCATGCTGGATTGTCCATCCTACCCCGCCCTTGTGTAAGACTGGAAAAAGATTACTCATTTCTTCTACTCCACCAATGCCATTATGATATTACCATAGCATTACCATCTGCCACAGACAATGATACAATTTATGAATCATTGTACTACTGATTGATTTCTACAAATAGACTGTTTGGTAAACAAGCTGTAGAAACATTACAACTCTATAATGGAGTCAGTATTCTTTTACATCCATCATGCAACAGGAAATGTTGTATTAGGTTGATTTTTTTTCCATGTTACTTTTCTTCTTCTACACCCTATGTACAATTTTAGGTCTGAATTCTGCATTAATGTATTCATAAACTTTATAATTCTAAGTAAACTTATGGCACTCAAAGGGACTAGCTAGGCATAAAGTTAAGCAAGTTTCTAAAACAGAGGTCAGTGCGCTTTACTAAGCATACTTAAAAAAAATAAAAATAAAAAAGCTTCACTGTATTTTTGTGTGCTTTTTATTTTGAAAATAGAAAACTTTCTTTTACAAAGTAATTGCATCACTGGACAGCCACTTAGCTATTGTAGCTTTTACTTTACTTTATCCTCATTTGACCTAAATTTTTCTATTTTTCTCCAGCTTCCTAAATTTACATTTTGAAATAGCCTTGTTTTCACTAGGTTTTAAAGGAATATATCATTTCTCTATAATATTCTTGGGTGCTCTTGTTAGGATTTATATTTTAGCTCTAGGGCTCTTCTATCTATATGTTACCCTAGGTTTCTTCTCATCTTCAATTCTCTGTTTTCTTTCCTCTGGTAATTTTGGCATTCCCTTGATCTTTCTCAAGTTGGTTGCTGAATTTTATATATCCTTATCCTATACAAAATATACATGCAAAGAGAGGTAGATGGAAGAGAGTATTAAATGAGACTCTAAAGGAGAAAAAGGAAAATCACACACAATATCATTAGCAAATACTTTTTGATTATCTGAATTCGAATTCTAGATTGGTAAGTAACCTGTACAAAGAGCCAGACACCTGCAAACAAACTATTGATATCTTTAAAAAAAATCATAGGTTCAGTATCATTACTGAGTAGCACTGGATCATCTCATGGCTAACCACCAGAAGAATATGATCCCTCAGTTTAAACCTCACATATAAACAACAGAATCTCATTTGTTTTACTACTTGCATAAAAGAGAATAAAAACATGTCCAAGGCAGCATCCATGAAAACATTTTCAAGTTTTGCTTTTCATCAGATGCTCACATATATTGTATTTTCCAGTAACTGGTTGATACCTCCTAGCCTAAATATACCTGTCGTAACACATTTTATAATTTCCCACGTCTTAATTTTATGTTATAAAATACAAATATTGCTAAATTCAAGTATTGATACCATATAAATTCTGAAGCCACTTCTCAATAAGAAGTCCAATTCTGAGATACAGGTACTAAGCCAAACACTCATGCAGGCACTATAGGAAATAATTAGAAATTAATTCTGAGTAATGAAAAAAAAAATAACTACAAATCAAGTATCCAGCAGTCTTCAGGCTGCATGGAACAGTCTAAAACAAACCATACAAATCCCCATGACAACAAAATGGGAACCAGAACTTTGTAAAATTTTCATAACCAGGCCCGAAAAAGTGGCTTTAAAACAGGTTTAAAAAACACCCTAACTAGAGTAAATATAACCCTTAGAAAAGTACTATGCTTAAAATGGGGGAACATACTGCTACAGTATTCAGCCGCTGCCAAATGTGTTCATGATGGCGAGTTTAAAGAAAATAAATTAAGAGTGATACCATTTCTCTAAGAAAATACATCCTTTGGTACTACGCTGACTCTGGGATCAGCCAAGAAGCTCCTAGAAGCTGTTGGCAAAAGGGTATGTATCCCTCTACAGATAACTCCACCTCAGTATACTTGTCATTACTCTAGTTAGGAAACAGATGATATTCCAGTGTCTAGTCTCTTTTCTTTTCATATGTATCCGTCTGCGACTGGTCTCTAGGATGGCTCTAGCAGGAAGGAATATATAGTGTTACTATTCTGCTTAGGAACAGATTTTTTGCTACCTTGGAAGCAAATGATTCCCATGGGATGCCATGGTGGCAATGCTGTGCCAGCATCCTGGACACTTATTACCTCAACTCCAGGATCAGTGGGGCAATAAAAAAAATTGGCGACTCTAGTTTGGTTTTTACAGTAAAGCTGTGCCAGTATACACCATATTTTTCATGGTAGAAGACTAACCTGGTATAGCAAGTAATACATCTCTGCCTTCATGGCTGAGTGCTTCTTTACCAAAATACACCCACCCAGACTGATGAAAGAATTAGTGATCCATCTGGAAAGTATTCACCAGTTAGTGGCCTTCATCTGATGCCATTAGTGAGTAGTCACCAGGTTCCCCAAGGAAAAAGGGATGTAGGAGTGGCAGCTTCCACAGCTCCGTGGCAGGAGCCATCACTTGATCAGCCATGGTCTTAGAGGGTTGCAGCACTTCTGTTACACTCTTCTCCACCATTCTGCTTTCAAAGCCATTCAGCACGTGAGTAGGCATGCATAAGCCCTAACGCACAGATTTTTGTGGGAAACAATTAGCCAGTACCAGTCAAATCTTGGTGCGAGGGGAGATAAATGAGGGACCCTCTTCCCCCTGCTTCAATTCCAGAAATGGGTGCTTTGGTTCCTTGTGATATCACCATGAGTTAGATTTCCACACTCCAGCTATTGTAACCCTGTTTCCTTAGTTACCAGGAACCTGCGTCTCTATGATGTAAGCAAGATGCTATTGCCAATGCCACACAAACCACCATGATCAGAATTTCCCTCCGATCTTGGGAGGGTATTTTTGGAAGCTGGAGTATTTTTTGGAGACTGGGGATAAAAGGGAAAGATCTTCAGGTCTGCTAATCATCCCTTTTAATGACAGTACATATATTTACTCATGTGTTTTCTTTTGTGAATCTGTACTCTCTTATAGTCCTTTCTAAAATGCAAATTAATTTGACACCAGATCACAGATACCCTTGATTTGCATCTTTAAGCAATAATGCAGCACCAATTTTACTTTCTGAATATAGCTATTAGGCTTCATGGCATTTTCCCCTTGTATTGCCTTCCCACTGTAGGACATAAAACTTAATTTTGTGTTTACATTGTACTTTTGATTGGAACTTGGATAAAGCTACTGTTGCTACTCAGGATAAAACATACACTGAAATATTGTTGATGTTTCTCATGTTGGACAGATTAATGTAAATATACATCTTGCTACAGCTACAAATATGGTTTTGATAGATTTCTAGATTTTAAACTGATTGTAATTCAGAGCAGGACTCTGCCAAAATGAGTTGATAATTCACAAAGCAATCCTGTGAATGAAAAGTAGATGACAATGGATCAGTCTGGATGTGAATAACTTGACCTAGTGGTTTATGGTATTGTAATCTCTCCAGTTCTCCCACAATTCTCATACAAAGGAAAATATCTCAGTCTGTACTGGGGGAGGTAGAATTAGTCATGGTACCAACATTTTTGGACTTTAAAAGACTTTTACAGTAAGTGAGCTACTCATAAACCACATCTTACATTCTTAGATCATAATGTAACTATAAGGTATAAAGTGTTGCATATATTGACTGGAGCTGACATTTGGGATTGAAAATACTTCCGTACATGCACGTGATTACAGACGATAGCCAATCCAGTTCACTTTTTCAAATCCATATAGCAACAGTTTCCCTATGTATAGATATGCACACTTCATTCTCTGCACACAATGCATGCAAGGTTTACAAATGCCTTGTCGGCCCTAAGTAGACTTCAGCATCTATCATGTATGGCAGGATGCTGGCGTAACAGCCGTGTTACGCAGTTCACGCCCATTGATACAGACTTGATCATGTGCTAAGAATAGCTCTGCTGCTCGACTGCTGCCTTAAGAGCTCGATAGCTTTCAGCACAAATAAAACAAACAACTCCCTACTCCATTACTGACAGCAAAGCAAACTGCTCAAGAGGTAACATAAGCCCGTCTCAGTCAACTGAGCTTTGAGCTCTCTTCCTTGCTGCCTGGCTGGTTACCCGATTAATCCCATTTCCTTCTACCTAACACTAAGCTCTTAAAAGGTGGAGTGCAATGAAAAAAAATATTAATTCAATTAGGCAGAGAAGTTTTAACTAGGTTGAATTTTTCTTTCCTTTTCTGAAGCCATCTTCAGAATGGCTTTTCTGAAGCCATCTTCTTATTTTTGGTTCACTGAACCTATAGCTTAAGATGCATCACATCATAAATACCACGGACTGCATGGCTGGCAGAGATTTCAATACCTGCGATTCGCTGTTCCAAGACCTCTTCACTGAATAATGGAAACAGCAACAGTATTTGCTCTGTCTGGCTGGTACCTAATATGACCATAACTCTCAATCCATAACTGGCTGTGGCTCCTAGGAATACTGAAGTAAAAATACGCAATGTCAGAAAAGGAAAGGAATGTTTAAAAGGCTGTAAAAATTCATTTCTGGCCTGGTCTTGCTAGTAAATTAGTTTCATTGGTGGGAGCATCTACTATAAGGACACTATGAGATATATTTAGTTTTTAGCATGCTATTCTTAACATTAAGATATTCTGAGTTTTGTGATAACTTTATGTGCAGGGAAGGGAAGCGGGAAGGGGAAACAATATATTGGCTCCTTCAGATATACAAATGCATACAGAATTAAAGAATTTAGGTGTACCCTAGGGCCTTCAGTCTTAAACTTTGATGTTGTTTCAGTCAGTTGTTCCATGACCGTTCCACCCCCCTAACCCCTCTGCTATGAAGCCCATAGAGAAAGATAATCACAGCAGACAGTCATAGTGTCACTTCACCCTCTTGTCCGTCATACATAATATTTACTAATTGCTAGCTTCAAGGCTAGTATTTTGGGAAATTTAGCAGCCATTGTTTGTCTTTGGCACCTGAAAACACCTCAAGATCCTGTCTGTCAGCTGCCATAAGCCTTCGAAGAGGACCCTGGTTGCAAGCAACAAGGATCCTGTCTTGTTTCTCAACCTCCACTCTGCCACAGCATACCAAGAAACAGAAAGTCTTCTTCAGAGACCTGAATTCCACCTTAGGGCTAGGGACAGACATTCAAAAAGCCTGAGCCTCAATTGATTCACTCTTTGAAGGTTAGTCTAAGCTGTGCAATTTAAACTGATTAATCTGGACAGACATGCTCTGTTAAACCAGGAAACGCAGGCCCATGCCTGCAGCGGCTCAAGCCAGAATGCCTGCCAGCCACTGCCAAAGGGGAGAGAAGGGAGATGCCCTGCAAGGCTCTCGCCACTCGCTGCTGGAGCGGAAAGGGTATGGCCAGGCACCAGCCAGGGCTGGCAGGCACAGGGGATGCCAGCCACCAGCTGGGGAGGGGGCAGTTGCTGCCAGATTAGGGAGTGGAGATGGAGAAAAAGTTCCCTCTCTGAAACAAGCATGTATTAAACACAGCAATCTGCAAAGCATACGACAGGGAACTACCAAAAATCTTTGCCTAAGCTAAGATTAAGACCAATAAAACACAGCATACACAACTTCATCTAATTTAAAATGTAAACCAGTTTTATTAATCCTGAAGGCAGTGTGTCTCCTTACAGCTATGCATTTAGAAAGGCTTTCTTTAAGTATGTAGCACTCTGCATTCTTTGGTGAAGCTGTCTGCAACTTCCTTGAACTACATCTCCAGCATGTGTGATGATTATCAGGTCTTTGCCAACACCACCCACCTCTCAGTCTGGTCCCGCAGGTCTTGGCTCCAAGCTTACAGGTGCAGGGGTTGGGTCTGCACAAAGGGACCTGCTTTGGCAGAGCGTGCAGGCAAGCCCCCAGTGGTTTGGAGTTGTGGGGAGAGAAGACACAGAGGGAGGAGCATTTGGCCACACCCACCCCTGCAGAGCAGAGGGGAGGGGCTAGCTCTGCTGTGGAGCAGAGAGCCCCACCCAGCCCAGAGGGCATGTGGGGATGCTGGGGGACTCTGATTTATCTTAAGCCAGCAAGGGGTCTGGGACAGACATTGCATAAGCCAGTTTGAGCCAAATCTACTACATTCAACCAGGTTTATCTCAAACCAGTTTCAGCAATTTTCAAATTGGTTTATGTGCACTGAATGTCTGTTCTGTTACAGGTTTAAACCAGTTTCTGATCACTTAAACCAGTTTATATGTAATGTCTGTCCCTAACCCAAAAGCAAGTTTCCTCTTTCCTGCTAGAGTGCTGCAAAGCTCAGAAACACCCTCAGACCTGAAGATAGAATAGCAACCATGCTATATGGCACCAATGCCAGGGACCCTCAAGCATGCAACTACTGTGGCTCAGTAAAGACCTGAAATCTCACTTATAAGAAAGATTTTTACCACATGGGTATGCACATGCACGTGCACAAGTGACACCCTTGGAATTGAGGGCTAGGGAATAAGGCAAAGTAAGGAAATTACATTTATTTATTTATTCATTCATTTCTTTACTTATTTAAAGTAGAGAAGAATCAAGAGAAGAACAGGCAGCAAAGTCAGACAAAGACAGCAAGTGGGATGGGGAAAAGAGAGAAAAGGAAAAGAAAGAAGGGTAATAGCAGTGAGAAATCTACCTCTTGTCTCTCCTTTTTATAAGGAAGCTATTTTTTCAATTTTTTTATATTAAATTCCCTTAGATGCAAGAGTGGCTTCCACTAAATCAGTGGTTCTCAGACAAGGCACCACAAATCCCTTCTAGGGGAGATGTGATGTGGATAGCACCAAAAGCCAGATTAAAACGCCCTTCTTGCTCCTACAGAGTCAGATCGGGAAGCAGCTGCAGCTACAGCCAATGTTCTTCTTCAGCCCTTTGCAATTCAGCTCCACACTCTCCTCCTGGTAACAGGTGCATCGGGCAGCTGAGACTGTCCGGTGCCCCTCGGTTTCCAGCAGGAGCAGGCAGGGTCAGAACGGAAAGGGCTGCAGCGAGAGTACATGCTCTGCATAGCATCCAGAGTGCAAAGGTTTGCAGCCATGGGAGAATCTAGGATTTTGAAAAGGGAGTGCAGGTGGCATGGTGCATCCTCACCCAATATATTGCAGATTTCTCTTCAATTAGAAAGAAATTAGAAGCTTTGCTAATATGCTACGGGCTTAGGGGATATATTCTTCAGTTTAAGATCCAAGCACAAACAAATACGACTGTGTTGGGAGATGGGGGCAGGGAGGGCTGACTGCCAGCTCAAGACAACATCCCAACACATGGGTCTGGCCAAAAAGTGCCCTTCACTGCCCATTATGGATTGCTCCTTCCCTGAAATGCCCCCTTGGCTCGTTTGCCACCTGTTATCTCATATTCATATGCCCTTTCCCCTCAATTCCCCAGCATGCCTACAGTTGACCTACACTGCCCTCCACCCTTAACACACAGAAACAAGCAGCAGGGGTAGTGAGGGGAGGACTTCAGCTGCTGGCAGTGCCCCTACTCAGGGACACCAACACTTCACAAACATCTGTTCCTGCCTTTATGCTGCCCGGGTGGCACCACTGGTTCAGCTTCTCACAGCCTCCATCATTTGCTGCAAACCCAAGAAAAGGATCACTGCAATAACTTATCTCTTCACTTCACCTTTGCAACTCACTCCCACCTCTGACTGCTGTACCACTGCACAGCTCAGCTTGCCTTCAACCCCCAACCCCCACCGGTCTCTGGCTTGTTATGGGTTTAAATCCACTAGGAACAAAGCTGCTCAGTAAAGGTTCCTAGGTAGCAGCACATCTTTACTGGAAATGCTGGGGGACAAGCAGAGAAGCATTACTAAGAATAATGGTAAGGGTAGATTGATTAATGGAAGATCAAGGCTTGCTAACACCTATGGAGTGAAGAGATTAGCTAGAATCAAGTGGATAATCAGCTATGAAATCAACCTCACCTTTATAGAAATATGGCTGTCACGGTCAGGCAGTCTGTTTAAAATTTGGAGTGAAGCAGGACTCAAAAGGGGTGTGCAACTGCACCATGAACTGCCCTTCCTGGGTCTGCTCCTGGTTGCAGCCCTTTACACTGCCCAGCCAGAGAAGCTGGGTTTAAAAATAAAAACCCCACACAGGGCAGGTAAGACCACTCTCCTTTTCCCCAACAACCCACACAGATCAAGGGGACAGAGGAGTTTTGCCCAGGGAACAAAACTCATTAGTTAAACCTAAAAGCAGACCAGAGTAGAAGTGTATCAGAAAACCCTACTATGGGCAGGCTCCCTGGCTGAGAATCACCAAGGTAAGCAGAAGCAGAAAAACAACGGTTTTAACCAGGGGTGCTGCCAAAAATAAAAAAAGGCTGTGCAGGGGTGCCCTGACTCTAAAAAGAGCCACTGCACTAAACCATAGCACTCCCCAAGCCCATATTGCCAACCCCACTTTCTGTTGCTTTGCCACCCATAGAGCTCTTGTTTTTCACTATAAACTTCATCTCCAAATCAACAGATTCATATTTTGGTAAAGGAAGAATAATACTTGGACTGACTGATTTCCAGAAAACAGACCAAATCTAACTCAAATATGTCTGCATAGCTCAACTGTGACTGTGAAAAATTTGTGCTTAGTAACATTGTCATGCTTAAGAGCTTTCAACAAAAGCCTAAACATAATGCTAAAATGTATTTTTACCATTATTGTGATGTGGTCTTATCCTCTGGTTTTTCTCATTAGAAAACACTGAACAAATCATTCATGGATAATTTGTCTGAAATACTTCAGTGACTACTGGATTCACAAACCACAGAAATAATACATAATCCAACATTTAAAAAAGGATGTCAGTATTGTATGGTTCACTACTAAATAGTTGTTTCAAAAGAATCAAAAGGCAGCAGTGTCTTCAAAATAAAATGCTTACAGTTTCAAATCATTGTTGCTTCTTAAAAAATTAACGTTAGACTATTTTTTATTCCTTAGCACAGAATGAATCAGAAAGTACCTTTTCTGTCATATATGCAGTTCTCCTCTCTCAGCTCACTCTAAAACAGTATAAACCAAACATAATTCAAGGATAAGTCTATGAATGCCTACCATGTCTGACACTAATAGCTCGATTCATAAAAATAATATTTTGGAGTGAATTACATGGGTTTTGTGTTCATTCTTTGTGCCATAGTGGGGAGCATATTTGATATCCAGTGCCCCAAAGTCAAGTACGTGCATTTGCCAGACAGCTACGCGTACAACGAATTGGAAAAAAAGTTAAACTTTCTTTTCTTTGCTAATTACCATAGAAATGGCATTCACAGCTTTCTTTTGTGAATTAAACCCTACTGGCCTGATTTTCAGAACTGCTGAGTATCCACAAATCTCACTGTACTCAATACAAGCTCAGTGCATTAAAAAAAAAAATGTAAAAAAATCAGGACGTGTGTTATCATATTCATTCTCTCCTGCAAAGTTGGGTCCTGGTTCTACAGCTGCTGTTTGCGTCCAACGCCCTCAACTCAGATGCGAGTCCAGCATACAGAACAGTTCTGCGATCAAGCTAACTGCTTACGTGAACAAATTCAGCCACATGTACTTTGCTGTTTTCCAGGCACCAGTGATGACGGTCACAAATTTACACAGCATTCAAGAGAAGTGCCTTGGACATTTGGCTGATCATTTTTACAGTGACTGGTGTAAGCCTAATTCCTCCTCTGAACACTGCGCTCAGAATTTTTTTTAATTGTGATAAAACAGCACAAACGAGCCTCACTTTTATACAAGCAGCACTTGCGGTGAATTTTTGCTGTTCTTGGAGAAAATAGCGTCTAAAAGTTATTTGTAGTAAGGAGGCATGGAGTGAAAAGAATACAAATTGAATCTGAGAAAAACCATATTTCCTTACTAAGTGGAAGCGATGCTTATAGCTCTGTTGCACAATTTTTTGTGTGGAGGCGAACAACTGCTGCAGGAGTTGTGTGTGCAAAAGAACTGCCCAACTACCGTAGCTGATGACAAAAACGTGTGGTGTTCTGTCACCACAACACACCTGTCATTTCATCACAAGCCTCACAACCTAGCTTTCTGAACAGAGTACATTGCTATAAGCGTGCATTTAATATCAGTACACTAACCAGGCTTAATTTGCATCACTCCAAGTTTCTCAGACAAATTAATTTGGGGTGGGGGAGAATGGCTTTTTGAAGCCTGAAAGAGAAGACAGGTTCCTCTAAGTCACATTCACTCTTTAAAAAATACAATTAGAGTTACAAGAGTTTGCATTTTGCTGGAGCTAGCAGATAAATGTTTATATTCTTTAGCATAGCTACCCTTGCCTCCCACTGTCAGGGTTTACTTTTACACTTAGATCATTAAGTTTTAACAAATATCTGCAACAATTTCTCTTCACTATGCAGCTGTGAATTTGGTTCTCTCCCTACTCCCCTCCCCAAACCCTTTAGAGAGAAAACTGTCAGAGTCTCTCTCTCATGGTACTCTACCCTAACTCTCTCACTCTCACAGTAAACTAACTTAAAAATACCAGTCTGGGGCACACAGCACTTTTATTTATATATCTTCCAACTGCTAAGGAGCTATTTCTCTCCAGGTTCCAGCAGCATGTAAACAACTACGGATGATGCATGGTGGGGATTAGAGGGTCAGAAAAGGATGCTAGGATAGACCAGTACATAAACTAGCTTAGTTGCAAAAGCCTAAAAATTTACTTATTTGTTGTTAATCCAGGAAGCGCATCGCATAAGAGAGTTAGTTGGGAAATAGGATCAAGTGCTTGGGAGAAGTAACTAAGGATCATAATAACAACAGAGACAGAAAAAGAATAAATGGTATCTTCTTCAGTTTTTATTCAGTAAAATCCAACTACATAGCAACTTTTCTCTTGCCTCAAAGATGCAATACACTTAATGGCAATACTTTTAAAACCTATCAATGGAAATGCAATATGTAACAAAGGCTTGAAATTGAAACATTCAGCAAGGTGCTTGAGTTCATTTAATTTTTTAATGACGCAAAGGAAGTTTTCACAACTAAAACTAAACTTTTCAAACTTGGTTGCCTAAATTTTGCAACAAGCTACATATTTACATTCCTAAATTGACAAGATTTTCACAGATCACCCCAAACTTAAATACAAGTAAAAAAGTGCTCAGCAACTCTAGCAATCTGGCTGTGTTTACTTCATGTTTTAAGATGGCTTTGGTACCTAATCCATGCTGGCCAAATAGCAATGGAGCTTCACAGTGACATGTGGTATATGCCTTGCTGAGGGCCCAAATTTATTGTTAAATCACTGCACAGCTCGACAAAGATTCTGTAAAGTCAGACAGGAAGGGGTGTTGCGATATAACTTACGAATTATCAATTAACAATTTTTAGAGGGCCAGAAGTATATGCATTTTTTATACTTTTTATATATATACACATAAAAATATATATGTGAATACACAGAACTGTGTGTGCACTCGGACGTGTGCGTGCAGACGCGGGCGCGCACACACGGACGTGTGTAAAAAACAGTGCATGTACTTCAGGCCCTCTAAAAATTGTTAACTGATAATTCCTAAATTATATCCCCAAACCCCTTCTTGGTCTGACTTTACAAAATCTTTGTTAAGCTGTGCAGTGATATATATATATATATATATATATATATGCATGCATGCATGCCAAATACCATTTTATAAGGTTTCTCTATTAGCTCTGGTGAATGCTGTCTGCAAGAGGGACAAGAAAAGTCAACAAAGTAATAAAAAAAAGCCAGGTTAGTCCACCAGTAATGTGGAAAGATTACACATCTCTCTCCCTCTCTCTTTCTGATGCTGCGAAAAGAACAAAGGAGGCTATCTTGAGATCTGTTGAGTTCCTTCACAATCCCTAGGAGAGGAAAGGGTTGAAGGGGAAGTTGAAGGAACAGCTAAAGGGACTAGGACATTTACAAGACTGAGCAAAAAGAACAAAAATAGGAAGTGTTATTAATGCTCCATAAAGACATCTCATGAAAATAAAGATAAAAACATGCCATTATACCTAGCAAAGAAGGACCCACAGAAAATGGGAGTAGCCAGCTTTCCCACCTCCCACCACCGGTCCTTTGCTGACTCCAGCAGAATTCAAGGAAGCCTCGAAGCTCTGGTCTCCTAGCCCTACTGCACCCCACTTCTTCTCCCTACTGCTCGTAAGTAAGGATAAGTCCAGAAACAAGCAGTCCACAGGGAGCCTGGTATAAAGCAAGTCCAGAAACAAGCTTCATCAGGGAACCTGGTATAAATCTTACCACTGCGCTCCAGAAATAAGCAGCATGACCCGGATGGCTTTGACCTGGATACAAGGTCTACAAAGATAAGGAAGGTGAGATCACATAGCTCAGGTTGGTTGAGGACCATCTCAAAGTCTACCATACAAGACAGCACTGACACGGCCTATATTCATGCCCAGACTGTGGTTAACAGTTGCTGTACAAAGCAGGAAGGTCAGTTCTCTGCACCTGCTGGTGACTCTTTTGCTCCAGGTGAATCCCTTTTGAAGTCTGTGGCCAGTTCTCATTTCCTTTGAGATCTGCAAAGTCAGCAATTAGGATAAATTAATCTGTCTTATCCATGCTGGCAAACAGTAAATTGATATCTAGCAACTGTTCAGGGGAGTTCAGCCATGTGAAGCCATCATCCCAAATACAGCCAGCACTCGCATGGAACGTCCTATGAGGAACAGTCATGCAAAAGCAAACTAAAGAGCTTTACCTTTTCCAATTCCTCCACTTCCTTTTTATTTGCTACAACACGGAAATCCAACACAGCATTAATTCTTTGTGTTTATATAAAGTACTGATGCATGGAAACGAAACCCCTATTCTGGTAAACACCCTTTCCGGATAAGTGAAAACACTGTGAAAACTGCATGCAATTTTACCAGATGCAGTCAGGATGGGGCATTAGGCCGTTATAACATTTATAGGGAGCGCTCTGTATGCAAGTATAGATATTTAAAAGCTGTTTAGATGGTAGATATCAGAACTTCTCAATCTTTCCATTTTTCTTTACGAACCTAGGTACACTGGCCAAATGGCAGTCGAAAATTTATCAGTGCTACTCTGTCAATTTAGGTGCGATTTTGAGCAAAAATTTATAAAAATAAACACTTTTCTCTATATGGGTTTTCATAAAGCTCATTCCAAATGCTCTTCTAAATGATGTCATCACACTGTACCTCGTTTCATTTACAGTATCTGTTTCACTTCTATTCACAGGCTAATATAATTCATTTTTTTTATACTGCACGCAGGCTGCTAGACACATGTGCATGGCAAATGGAATCTGAACTTAGCTTAACAGCCTCATTTATTCCTGATGGTTTAAATTATTTCATCACAATTAATGACACCCCCTCAGCTTCCTGTGCAGTGCTGCCAGATGTTCAGAGACCACAAAGCCACTCTCTTCTTTGACAGCTAGTGACAAGTCGTCCTCTGAAGGACATTCCCTAGGTGTGCCGGCTGGATGACACCTCCATTGCTTAGCACCTCTCTGCCTCCCTGGGTAACCATGGTGAGAGCGCAGGAAGGCATGAGAAACCTGCCAGTGCATTATCGAGGACAAATTATGTGAGGTATTCTGAACTTGAAGGGTCTCTTCTCCTCCTCCTGAAGTTTCAATGCTGATGGCTTTATGAAAGGGAGAGAAAACTTTTTGCCTTGACATTCAAAAAAAAAATGTTAACTTTTCCTTGTTTCCTTGTAAAATAACTTGTTCCTTCTTTCCTTTGTTTCAGTTTCTTTTTTAAAGAGTAAGATGATAGCCACATGGGCAGTAAATCTTCACTTGCTGTCCTGTCCCATCATCTTCAAAACTTGCAAATCAAGAAGCCCCCCACACACTGCAACAGTTCCACTCTCTTTATCCATTAGCATGACTCCTTCTATTTGTATAAAATAAAATGTCCTACATCCCCTTTACGCCATTCAAACTTAACCTGCGTTTATCTCCACAAAGGAACAGGAGGGAGTCTTTTTAACTCCATGTTAAAAAGTTAATTATGAAACCTAGGGATGTTAAACGGGGTTCTAGACCTGTCACCTAAAGAGCTTGGCGGGGAAGGTAAGTGCCAAGGAAATGTTTAATTGTGATCATCAAGAAAAAAAATGACTAGTATATATCAAGCTTTTAGGATTAAGAAACAATTGTTCCTGTTTTAAGCACATATGGCAGACTTTCCGTTGATTTTTTTTTAAATTAAAAAAAATGCTGATCTTTACTAGCGAGTGAGAGGCTGCTTAGTTTGCCAAAAGTTCAGTATTAAAACAGAGAGGCCACCTGTGTCAGCCTACTCAATGCAAAGGTTGGGAGCTGGAAAATTTGGGGGCTTTGTTTTTAATTAAGAAAACCCACATTTCAGAGGGAATTTGGGAGGGGAGGGCAGGGGGCATCCACACAAAATCCAAACATGCCAAAAAGGCTTCTGTATATGACTCCCATTATGTGCATGGTCATTTACAAGATTATTTTTGTGCATCTTGAAATTACATCTTTCACTTCCACACTAAACGATGTTGCGGGAAACCCTTGCAGATTATCTTTAATACGGTAGCTAGAGGGGACTAAAATCTTCTATAAACTGTCAATAGCTTATTTTCACACCTATATTTTAATAATGTCTTTAACACCCGTTTTGCAGAAGAGAGGTCATGTTTGATATTTATTTAGTTATTCATTACAATTGCTTCAGCACAAGATCCCACAAAATATCATGGCTTATTTTCAAGAGGTGGTGGTATTCATACGTTCTGACACCAACAGGAACTCCTAAGGACTCGTATCATTACATCATACGTTCCACATCTACACATAAATAAAACAAAATAAAATAAATTATACGGTTACCTAGATGCAAATAATTAAAATAAACAACTTATTGCTAATACCACCGAGATTTATGGAGAGTCATATGGACTTAATTTGATCATCTCTGAATGCTTTCTCTGGGGGCAGGAGGGAAAAGGAGCTAAATAAACTTTAAACTCTCATGTAGGGAAGTATTGCCTGTGTGTCCCTGGCAGATGTGGAAAGGAGATGAAATGGGCAAGGGAGAATCGAATATCCCATCGCTGCAGGTTTGCGGAGGGGAAAGAGCACTGCAAAGATCTCACATCTGGCAATCATTTGTCAATAGCTGGAAAGAGAACGGCAGGAAACTTTCTGGCTCTCGTGGAAGATGAAAAGACAAAAACCATGTGTCACACATGCTCTGTGCTGGTACAATGACTACTACATTTATCCCCCCTTTTTAATTTACTGATCTTCAGATATACTCTGCTCCATGGTCAAAATCATACAGTCACTTGACTTGTTAAAGCTGCACTGTACAGTGTATGTACATTTTTCAAATAAACCCCAGGGCTGATGTTAGAAAATCAAAATCATTCAAGCGTAGACCGCCTGGTACTTTGGGCAGGAATCCTTGTGGTTTAGTCAATAAACAGAATCCAAATGAAAGACACCACAGTAACTAGACAGTAATGTTTTGAACTGTTCTAACCTAAAAGAAAAGGCAGAAAGAGAGAGAGACCAAGCAGTCAGATACAATACTATCAAGTCCGCAGAGATCGCTCTACTGTGCAGAGCATCTGTGTTTGAACACAAGGTCACTTGCTATTTCTGAGAGAGAGTATGTCAATATTTAGGGGTTT
>JAGPOW010003395.1:24123588-24134587 GCA_030014935.1 Caiman crocodilus
CACATCTTAGTGCCATCAGCAAACTTGGACAGCGTGCTTTCCACCCCCTCGTCCAAGTCATCGATGAAGATGTTAAACAGTGCAGGCCCGAGGACCGAGCTTTGGGGTACCCCATTGCTTACATCCTGCCAGGTTAAGTACAACCCGTCTACCACTACTCTCTAGGTGCGCCCCATCAGCCAATTAAATACCCATCCAACTATGTAGACATCAGTGCCACAGTCACTTAATTTATTGATGAGGATGGGGCGAGACAAAATCAAAGGCCTTCTTAAAGTCTAGAAAGACTACATCCGTGGTGACACCATCATCCAAGGATTTAGTTACTTGGTCGTAAAAGGCAATCAGGTTGGTCAAGCAGGACCTGCCTTTGGTGAAGCCATGCTGATTGCCCCTGAGCATGATCTCCCCTGCACGCCCCCACAGGTGTGCTCCTTGATGATCTTCTCCAAGATCTTCCCATGCACGGAGGTGAGGCTTACAGGCCTAAAGTTACTTGGGTCCTCCTTCTTCCCTTTCTTAAAAATTAGGACCACATTAGCCAGTTTCCAATCCCCTAGCACCTGACCAGATGACCACAAATGCTCATACAGCCGGGCCAAGGGCTCCGCGATGACCCCTGCCAGCTCCCTCAACACTCTTGGGTGGAGGGCATCTGGAATTGCAGATTTAAAAATGTCTAGCCCTTCCAGAAGATCCCCAACTACATCTGCACTGACTGAAGGCCTGACAGAGCTATCCCCAAGACTGTCCCGGTCCTTGTTCAAGAAAACAGAGACGAAGAAACTGTCAAAAAGATCAGCTTTCATCTGGCGTAGCCACAAAATTACCATTTGTGTTTTGCAGGGGCCCTACATGGTCCGGCTCCCTCCTCTTGCTCTCAGTGTACTTGAAAAAGGACTTTTTGTTGTCTTTTTAACTACATTTAAACTGATCTAACTGCTATGCCCTTAAATGCATTGACATATTAAATGAGACAATATCCACTCTCTCTTTCAGGTTGCCATGGAATTTGTGGGAGTTAAAATTTATATGATGCAGAAAGGAAAGAGAAGTTACACCCTTTGTTCTTTACCACCAAGACGCATTCCCACTGCTCCCCCAGATAAAGGGCCTATCAGGAAAAGATGCAACTAGAGTTCAGCTCTCCAGGAGATACCACAAAAGGAACCTAGATGGCTTGTTTCATAGTCTGCCCACCCCAGCAGTTGTCTGAGAAGAAGGAAATCTAGTCTCAGATGTTGCTGTCCATTTCTTCAGCCCAGGTCAAGAACCCGAGGTATAATAAAACAAACAGGACCATTTTTCATGCTAATTATAGTCAACCCCAGATGATATTGTGGATGAAAGGAAAAAACTAGCTGAGTATTAGAAGTTAACTTTTTCAGAGCTCCGACTGCCTCTAGAGACTGCTCAGACAGGTATGCGGGAAGAGATCCAGTTAATCCGTCAACTATTTTGTGGGAGTGGAAACAATAAGACAGGAGGAATATATATATTTTTATTTGGTCCCAGCAACTAGAGAAGAAGATAAAAGGTACTGCTCTTAAGAGGATCTACGTACTTTTTCTTCTTTTTGTAATCTTTAAGTCACTGAAAGGGTATTGCTATAGCAGTGGCTCCATGGAAACTGCCCTAGCCTTAAGTCATGTATACAATATGAAACAAATGGTGAAAGTCACACATTTAGCATCAGGAATAACCCTATGAAGTTACAGGCAAATTAACACCTGGGTGTTTGCCCGACTCCTCTTCCACATAACATGGACACATTCCCACTCAGGATTTGGAGCCAATTCAGAGGATGGTGCCAGAGGGGCCAGCTGCACAGCCTTGAGGCGGCGGCATGCAAAGGAATTCCAATCTTCCGGCTGCTCCTACAGGTTCCTCTATCTCTGGAGGAGTATCTGAGATGGCTGTCATCCTCCCAGACTTGGAGAAGTAAGGCAAAAGGATCTCTTGAACGCAAGTTTGATATTGAGCTAGTATGATCCTCCTCCGGTTAATCTGAAATGAACTGAACACTTAGCTGCTATGATCTAGTTCTGCAAGATACAATACCACCATCTTTCCTGGAGATCCTTCCCCTACCCCTTCACCCCCGCCAAAATGGTTGAAAATAAGAAGTTCTCCTTTCACCAACCAAACACGAGTCATTGTGATGTTTGCTGGGAATGATCCAATCTCAACTAAAGACTCCCGGCATATAGAGTCTAGTAGCTTGTAGCACAATCCTTTATTCCCAACTCCAGGGTATGCACTCTGGAAAGAACTAGACAATTCTCCCTCCAAGTCATCTTACTCCTGGTAAAATAGCAAATTAGTTCTACAACATTTTAGATATGTGAGGACATACATGTGGACCATTACCTAGTGTTGTGTGGGTTATTTCAATATAAAACAGGAGTCACTTGCTATTAAGATGAGCTTGCTATTAAGAAAAATAATCAGTGGAGAATGAGAAAAGACAAACCTCCATCCAAGAACATCAATATGGCCAGTCACTCAAGTTTTCTTCTTGTTGACCAACCATGAATTAAAAATGGGAGTCTGTTGGGGAAAAAAATCACTCTTTTAAACTAAATTATAAAGCAGGAGCAAGCAGCTGCTTCCTCTTGGAGCTTTCCCCAGCAAGATATGGTGGGTCTTCACTCTGTCTCTATCACTGGTTTAAATCAATAATCACTAAGAGAACTGCTAAAGGTACATGACTAAAATGGTTTATTAATTAACACACCTTGAGAAAAACAGTAAAGTTAACTACAAAGTACAACTACAAACGAGATAGTGAAAATTCTATAAATCTGAACGTTGTCAAAGACCAGAGGGATTCAGAGAAGGATTTATTGAAGGCTCCACCGGTGTTCAGCCCCGTCTCCCGTTCAACCCAGTACCAGAAGCTTACCTACTTTTGGGTGGGTTACTGGTCACTTACAGGGTTTCAGGACAGTGACGGGCAGTATCCAATCCCACCTAGGAGGAGGGGTGATACTGGAATCAGGGGAGCCACCCTATAGCACTGTCGTGCACCTGATGGGGAGCCGACTCCTTCCCAAGCAGCCTCAGCGATGGATGGTCCCCGGCGATAGAAGGAATCTCAGCTCCGTGCTGTGGTCCTGCTCGTGTTCGGTCTTTCACCCTGTCACTCATTTCATCCAATCTCTCTCATTGTATTTCTCAGTCTGTCCTTTACTCAGTCCCCTTGTCGCTCACTCTCACCTCCCCTCACACTTGCACATACCCACACAGAGAGCCCGGTCCTCATAGGGTCTTTTAGAGGGCCTTTGCGCACATTCCTCCAGCAGGTAGCACATGACACACAAATGCGCACGTGACTCTGCACTTTCGGAGCCTTCTTAGACACTGATCCAAGCCTAAAGTCCACTGGGCTGTACGCAGTGCATGAGCTGGCCTACTTATAACTAGTCCCAATGGAATGCCATAGAAACCGTAACTACACCGTAGCCATGGCTCAGTTCCAGTCTCACCCTCAACAGTCCGCACATTTCTTCTTGCACTGAGCACTTAAAATGCTTATAACGTCTTTGAAGAAGTACAGACTGTGGAAAACCCAATGATACTACATATTTAACTCTATACAAAGGCAAGACAATCTCTTGGGTCAGGGACAGGACTGGTACCATTGCAATTCCTAGTTCCATGCTTTATTCTGCCACTCAGGCACCATATAACCCCTTTGTGCCTCAGTTTCCTGATCCAAATACTTACCTACTTCACAAGGGTTCTGTAAGACATAAAAGCATTTTCTCTGCGATTCATTAAAGAAAGGTGTATGCATGCACACATTCACTCACACCCAAATAGTAGATACAGACATGAACATTGAGTCAGTTGGGTATGTATGCTCCTGGTAGGAATATAACCAACTCAGGCAAAATCATAAGCCAACTAAGAAAAAGTGAAAATATACACTTATTCAAAATTAAACTTCTTTTTAATTTGAAAAAAGCTGATACTTTCATGCGCTTTTATTTGCTGAGTAGCTACAACAGGACCTCTGCGTTTCCTTCCAGGTTTCTCAGCCTTTTGTTGTGTCATGTTAAGACTGAAAGATCTCTAGGTAGTGACTGTACTGGAGTCTACACTACAATTCATGTTGCAACTAAAGCAGAAGTCACGTCTAGATGTGCTAGCTTTAATTTAGCCAACCTCAGTAAGGACACAAAGAGGTGGAGACATGGACTGAAGTGTGGGCTGCAGACATCTCCCAAGGATCCCAAATGCATAGGCTTGTGGTTATCCAGCTAAATTAGCTAACACAAGTGTCCTTGTCCATGCTCCATGTTATTCATCTTGACACTGAGATATCCATCTCGCCTCTGGAAGCTGTAGAAGTAAATCAGCGACATTGTAATAATAAACAAGAGTCCCCAGTAGCAAGTGACAGCTACCTTCTTTGGAATCCTTTTCAGCACCTGAACTTTGTTTTAGTTGTATTTATTTGTTAATTAGCTCAATCAAAACTGGAACAGCTTTATTTTTACTCATACAGCCGTCCTCATTCATTCTTCTGCAGGCATACACATTTATTCTACCTCTTTTCTGAGCAAGGTCAAGTAGCTTCTTTGAAATTTGTCCTAAACTACATCTCAGCTGGCACTAGGTAGACTGAGGGCATTCATGCGGCCCTTGCTTCCGTCAGTCTCCCAAGCCAAGTGTATCACCTGCATGATTAAACTAGTCTCCAGTGGCTCAGGGCACCTCTGTTAGTCTGAAGTAATAGAAATGTATACATCTGCATACATGGCATATCAGATGCACTTCAGCATGGCGTCTCATGTTTATGTAACATCAACACAGCGGGACACATTTGGGTTTGTCCTTCTCTGCAGGCTTCACAAAGTTACAATGGCGATGCTAGCAACGCTCTCTGAACAAGGCAACATATTTGTGTAAAACATGACCTGCCTCTTCTCGTTTCAATTCTGTAACTCATCAGTGGTCTCAATTACCCTCTTAAATCACAGTTAAAAGAAAAAGTTGTTTAATTCGTTCACCACTATGGGGCCACACAGTCTACAACTATTATCCCCCAAAACTATCTACATGGCCTCCGTCAGAATATCATACAAGCCCTACTGTATGTTGCATTACAGATTCAACTGTAAGCACCTCAAGGCACAAAACCTGTCCTCCTCTATATCAGAAACGTAATGTGAAGACAGGAAAAAAAAAAGCCACCAAACACTAAAATCTAGTAGTTTAGAAATTTCATAGTTTAATATCCTCTGGAAAGGCAACTACTAAATCTTGCAAGGCAAGAGGATAGTTCTGCACAACAAAGGCCTGATCCTGCCAACATCTCTCATTGCCTTTACGTGGACTATATTTTCTTCCAAAGAAACAGGACCTAAAAGTGGCACTAAATACTATCCACCTCCTTGAAAGCTTATAGTGATCAGAAAACATAAGAAAAATCTTAAATATCAGTTACATGTTGCAAATATATTACCTTAAACTATCAGAAGTAAACACTGGTAACAAGGAAAATAGAGATTACAGCAGAGCAGAGCTAATGAATATATAGTGTAAAAGGATGCTAACCCACCACTCAGTGCTAATTTACAATGCAATTCCTTCTTAGGCTCCAGAAACTTTTCAAGTTATTATGCCAAGGAACCACAAATAAAAACATCATCATTTTATTAGCTGGTTTAAACAAAATGTAATGTTAATTTCATGTGCATAATCTTCATTACTGAAATACATGTATTAGTAGTGTAATTTAGTCAATTGGGGCACAGCTACATATCTGTCAGATCCCACCACAGCAAATATAAAGTATGACATGGTACTGGAAACATTAAAAGACAAGAGGGAGACAGAATGAAAGGAAACAAAATGAGGAGAAGAAAGGAAGAATGAGAATAAGAGAGAAGGCTTGTAATGATCAGCTTCCAATCAGAATCGAAAATTCACAGCTAACAGCGTATTTCTATACAATGATATAAGTGCAAACTGCTCGAGTATCTGAGAAGCAACCAGATGGACGTTGAGACCCAAGATATATAGTTTAATATTGCAATTAAACATCTCTTCTGACTTGATGCATCCCTTCCACGTCTTCTCTCCTTCCCCTTTGACTCGGCCACTGTACAGAATACTTCAGCACAATGCAAATGGAGTAAAAGAACAATGTGCAACTTCACTGGAAATCCAGGCAGCTAAATGTAGCCATCCATCCTTACAACCCCTCCCTTTCCCTTTCTTCAGTTCAGCCAAAACCATTACATACATAGACACACGTGCATATTACGGGCTTTATGTAATGAGAAATATGTTAATTTATTCAGCTCTGCGAGGCACATTTGGTGAGTGTATTACCTGGATTAGCTAAAATAACAGAGGGGAAAAGCTGGGGTAAGCAGGCTGAAGCCCTGTGTGTGGCCAAGGCAGCGGGAAGCAAGGCAGAGAGAGAGAATGAACCCAACAACACAACAGTGGAACAGGCAGCTGGCCTGAGATGCTAATTCAGCGCTTTAACAAATCAATGCCACTTGAAAAGTACAATGCGAGCCCTCACTGGGTAGATGTCAAGGGACTGAGAAAATGCATTCTCAAGTATTCCACATTAAGAGGGAATAATGTGTTAATTTATAACTCTTCACCCTATACACTTGGATTATCCATCTGTGTCAGTGATTTGACTTCTTAAATTTATCAAAAACATACGCAAAGGGAGGCATCTTCTGTTTAAGCACTGGGAAATGGAGCTTCAGAAAAAGCCTGTCCAATTTGGTTGAGGGCTTTTTGTTTTTTTGAGACCCTTTGGTCAGGCTGCAGGAACAGCCAAAGGAAGGAGTCGCCCTGACTGTGGTTGATTGCATTAGATACCATCCGTCAAAAGTGACACTGTAAAGGAGGAGAAACTTGAATCAGCAGCCAGAGATGCCATCATCTGAATTTACGCTTAAGGAAACTTCGCAAAATCCCCCAGCACACCTAGCAGAAGAGAAGCGGCTGTAATTAAAATGCCATTCTACATGCCAGATGAGTTCTGCAGTCACTACTCACGGGGTGGGGGGGAAGGTAGGGGAAACCCCTGCTCACTCTCTTTCTAAGGCAGACCGGTCTGTTTGGAGTTTATGCTCAACTTCACATATACAGATGAGGAATTAAAATAAGGAACAGGGTTACTGACCTAAAAACACCAATCCTGTTCCTGGTTAGACTCTTGTTTTCTAACCATTTCTTAATGTAAAGAAAATTAATTTTTAATTATACAAAACAGCAGAGCTGATTGTTTCCCCTAAACAAAATTGAAATCCGATCATAAAACACCAATGCACCCTCCAAATGACTCTAGTCTGAAAAAATATTTTAGAAGGCTTTATTCTGAAAAGGCTTTAAAATTTAAGTAATTTCTACACACAGACGCATTTAACTTTTCAGGTTAATTTTGTTTTCATAGTGCAACATTGGGGAAGGAAAGCCACTGCCTGCCTGCAGAATAACTACAACAAGGACAACATTGGCAGCAGAAGTGTCTACACATTACATGATCTTTACACCTCACTTCTGGTGCAGGGAGCCACTACCTCCCATGGATGCTTCCTGAAGCAGAGACAGGAATTAAGTCGTGCATTTTGTTGTAACACCATATCTACTAACAGTATAGAACTGAAATGTATTTATGGTTAGAGATTTTCTTTTTTAAAGAAAAAGAGAAAGGGGGGAAAAGAGAGAGAGACCTTATGACATAAATATTTCTGGAAAGAATAAATGGATGATACTGTTTTAAATATATTAAAAGGTTGTTGACAACTTGCTAGATGTTTGCGGATTTGCCAGGGCCATTTCACTATATTTGTACCACACAGTAACGCCTACATCATTGTAGGATCTTTCTTGGTCAATTATACAATTGCATTAGAAACAGACACTCTCTTATTTTCAGAACATTCATATGTAAATAATATGCTGATGAATGGAAATGAGATACTATAGATGATGTGCAAGTATCCACATCTAGTAAAAGTAAGTGCTACCTCATTTAGATAAACCAGTTTCCCCTCTCTATTGTGGACAGATATAACATTAAATGAAAGAAGGTGGCTTCTCATAGCTAGCAAAATAACCTGAAGAAAACTGCAGGATGGAAAAATAAACCTGTGCTCAACAGCAAAATGTTTTGTATACCTTGCTCCTCCTCCTCTTTTTTTGGCAGGGGGGAGGGTCTTTTCCTTTAAAAAGCAAAACCCATCCATTGAAAATTTCAATTTCCTTGTACACTCAAAACAGGCCAAATCCAGAAGTGTTAAGTGCTTCTAGCTTCCACCGGCTCCTCTCTTTCAAAGCAAGTAATTGTTTTAGGAATATTTCATATTTCTGGTCACAAAGTACCTCCCTCTCCCTTTACAATATTTCAAAAGATATTGCATAGGTACAGGACAGACTATTAAAATACTTAAGAATCCTGAGAGGGCTTTTTTGGTTTGTTTATTAATAACCCAGAAAGGTACCACATCTCTGCACCGGCTGAAGAAAGTCTGTACTAGCTGCTTACACAAATGTCTGTTCCGGTCTGTCCTATCCAGGCTTCTCCCTAATGCAAGCGATCTATTTTTATCATTATACTACAGTTAATCCCCCTCTGTTACTCTCCCCCTCCTGGACTCACCTAAGGGGTTAAAAGACTAGAGTACATTTGTGACTTGTCAGTGACATATAATACTCAGGTCCTTCATGCAATCAACTTTTACTTGACATGTATTTGCTCATCACAGGACCCTCATTACTACTGGGAAAATGAAGAAAAACCTAAATTAACACTTGACATTCAATATGGTCAAGTCCTTAATTGGCTGGGCTTCCTGAGAAAGCAATTTTCTATTCCCCAAACTGTTCGTGAAAAAAAAAGGAGGGAGAGAGACTAAAAGAAATGTTAGTGCAAATAGTTTTATGAAGCATTTAAAAAATAATACTCTTAAAATGTTTTCTTGGTATTCCTGAAACCTGGCCATTTAATAGCAGCGGGGGGAACAGGAAGATATAGTAGCATAAAGATGAAAGGAATTAACAGAGCTGGGCTGATGTGTGTCACTAACTTCCAATAACTTCCATATTCCTGTATTAAAAATGCAGAAGCCCAGTAAAAATAGAATTTCCCTGCATTACAAAACTTGGATATCATATATTTTTGGACAGTGCATGAACCAGAAGACTTAAAAAGATGTTTTTGTTCTTATTTCATATAAAGGTCATTTTTCCTTAAACTAGAGCAATTCCTTATACGCTATGTTTCCCTGTGTGACAAAGGAGCATGGTCTTGAGAATAATGCTCCTGCATCATGTCTGAAGATAATAAACATTACCACCAAGCTTTATTCTGATTTCCAGTAGCTAGGAAACTCTTCTATCCACAGTGATTTTGCTCACTTATATTCTGATGTTCAGCCCTCACAAGAGTTTAACTATATGGATGCTGAATGAATTTCCCTAGGGGGAGCTAGTCTTCCTCGACGGTTCACGTGCTTGGTGGGAGAACAGCATTTGTACTGCTGAACAGAAACAGGAAGGTAAATGAATAACTAGAGTATCAGTTGACATCAGAATTAATATATTGGGAACCGAGACTATGTGCTAGTTAAAACGCTTAGAATGCTGTACTCCCCCAAATAAAATTAAATAACCAATAGGCAAACCCAAATATTTTGTATTAAAAATAATTCATTTTATTGTTAAAATATACAAATGAGTAGCAAATAACTTGCACATAGCTGGCAAGATATTGCCATGTGTGTTACCAAACTTTATGTCTGTGACACAGAAAGCGCATAAATGTTATGTATTCTGAATACATGCATTTAAAAAAAGTCTGGTGTTGTACAATGAGTTTAAATAAAGGATTATAAAAGGTTATATTAGTATAAATGAACCTGCTTCAGGAAGAGTTGCCTTTGTCTAAAACAAACACCAAATAACTTCACCATCTGCAATTCCTGTCTCTGGCTCTGAACCTAGCCTTGTAAAGTTACATTGTTCATTTAATTACTGATAAGTGCCTACTATTGGTCACAAGGCAATAGAATGGGAACATTTTACCTTTGTAAAACACATTGATAAAATACACTTATCACAAATGGAAAAGCAATTTTTGCTTTCTGCTTTTGCAGCTTTTGTGGCTGCCACTGGAAATATTTTATTAAAAAGCTACACACACACACATCGCAGTTTGTTTTTTCTCTGCCCCCTTTAAGATGCCTTGGATATTCTTCTCCTAGTTGTACAGAATGAACAGAGATATAACTTGGAAGTGAGAAGAGCATTTAGAATGGCCATGTTTCTTAGCAGCTAAAACAGGTCCAGAAACATAATAAAAACCCCAAAGGGCAATTAGAAAAGGAAAGCACAAGTCATTTTCCCCGTTACATCTTGTAAAGGAACAAGAGAGAGCAGAACAAGCAAGCAGTCACTGATCATACTTGTACCAGCAGATTGCCAAACACTGGAACATCTTTGCAATATACGTAAAATGACTCAGAGTTCATGGTACTTGTTTTAAAATGGGTTTGGGATGGCAGTAAAAACAAAATCCTTATCTTCTTATAATATAACTCAATACATGTTATCCATATAACAGCTATCATAGCAGAGGCATCACTGAGAAACAAAGGGCACTGTGATCTAACTAATAGTTTTGTGGTGACCTTTGAGATGCTGGCTGGTCCGTCAAGCTCCATCTGTGATATGCACCGCATAGTTAAAGGAAGGGTTATTAACTGTCATAGAGGCTGGAGGCTGACTGAAGGGTCATTTGAGTCTCAACAAAGAATAGTCCTTTAATTTACTAAACTTGGAAAGTATGATCCAGTGAGCTTCTAAGTATTCTCAGTTGAAAGTATACAGTATCTTTACAAGACAGCGCACTCAGGTTACACCATATATGGGCCACCAACATTATCATTTTTGGTTTTCGTATTTAGTGTTTTCAAACCACAAAATAAGTGACCCTTTTAATATTTACATTTTTTTTTTT
>JAGPOW010003395.1:24134687-24149521 GCA_030014935.1 Caiman crocodilus
TAACTAACTAACTTCTCCCACGCCCCACGAAGGAATGAAAGCATTTTCTCAGATTTATTCTCATCAGCAAAGAGTAGCCAAATACAGCATCGGCCTAGCCACTAATTCAACATCCTTAGATTTTAAACCCTTTTTGTCCACAGCTGGGCTATCTAGGGATGAAGAGTAAAGATGACAGGAATAATGTGCCAGAAGAACTACTCAGTGCTAAACTGGGAAGAGCTTCTTTCCCAACTGCCTACAGTAAAACAGCCCATTAAGAGTTGCCTTTTGATTAAAGGCAAGTAAGTAATTTCAACCATGGCAAAGTGACATGTTTTAACTTGTCATTTTGTTAAGGATGAGTACTCTTTGAAGCTCATAAAAAAAGTGAAGTGAGTCGGCTGAACATTAAGGATTACTGTATACATCCAGTGCCACTGTCACTCCTCCCCAAAACATGTCAATCCGGAAATATCTGACTCAACAGCCCTAAGGTTATTCAGACTGGAAAGTGAGATTTTTACGTGTTTCACTTTGATGCAATGAGAATGGCTGCATTAAGATACCTCAGTGGTTTGCAGAACTCAAATTAAATGCTTGCTCTGTGTTTTAAAAAGGTACTGTGCAAACGTATGCCACCCACTCAGCCTGCAATAGCTTACATTTCACCATTTTCAGAAAAGATAAACACAGCAAAGAAGAAAACTATAATGTAAAAACAGCCTGGTACATGAAACGAGGAAAAGCATTGTAGACTATCTGGCAAGACAAAGCACACAAATGTTATTTTGTGAAAATTAATAGCATTTAAAAATGGTACTCCCCTCCCTGATCTCTCCCTTCACTGCTTGCCCAAATTAAAGATATTTTATCTAATTCCCAGTTGAGATGTTTCTAAAAGTGGTAGGTCACAGCTGTGTTGACATTGAACTTCTTGAACATGGCATACCAACGTCAGGCTGACATACTTTACAGATGCTTCGTTACAAGCGGCACCAGTCACTTGATTTGAAATACCTGACTAAGCTGTAAAACAAACTGTTAATCTCTGGTTTTTCCTCCAGCTAAACTCTTCTTTACAGTTTTGGAAACAGGCCAATGTTTGTTATGTTTATACTGGAGATATCTACATTTTGATTGGGATTTGACGATGACCAGTGGTTCAACTCAATGATACCCCAGATGTCACCTAGGAGCACCTAGGCCCCAGTTTCCTCAGCGTTTTAACAAGATGCTCTCTTCTTTTGTTCCCACAGAAATCAATAACATGATGACCTTCAATTTAAAATACGAACTAATTAAATAACTTCTTCTGTTGAAAAATGTTGATATCTGATTTGCCTAGAGAATTTCAATTATGAATAGACCGATTCTTTGTAGGCCTCCTTTAGCACAACACAAAAAGCACCAGAAACCTAATGCCATACAAGCCAAATGATAGCTCTTCAGAGCAGATATAAATATTTGCTTTGCCCAGCTTAGTACTGCAAAACACTCTTCTGCATGGCACATTTCTTCTTTCAACGGAACTGCAATCCTCTACATGGGCGAGCATGACATCATAATCAGCCCTTATGGAAATTATGACAACCTTATAATAAAGTAGTTTTATTACTTAAATGTGAACAAGTTTCAATTTGTTCCTGACATGATTTTTCAAGTTTGTGATGAAACAAAAAAAGTATTAACCTGACAAAACCACCAACAGAATTTAGCAGCCTAGTAACTACAGTAATCCTCATGACATCCTTTGAGGGAGGCAAATATTATCTCCATTGTATAAATAAAACATCTGAAACAAACAAATGAATGTCATGGCTATGACCATCCAGCACATCAGTACCTGATTTCTGTTTAGGATTCTGTGTATGAATTACACCACTCAGTAGCATCCTTAATGTCTACAGTTGGAGCTAGCCAACAGCCAAGGGCTGCCTTGTAGGCAGCAAACTAGAAAGTGTTCGGCTAGATTCAATGAGCCCCATGTCAAAACCCTAACGCTGCGGTTGCAATTAAGAGTGTCGTGAACAAGGTCTTAAATATATTGCCTGTACTACATAGTGTGTACTGCAAAAGTTAGTGTGGTCTTCAGCAGTGATGCAAAGAAAAAACAATTCTGAATTCAAGTCTATGGGAGAAAGGATAGTAGCCCTATTTTGTTTTTTCAAACGATAATCATACATTACATGGGCTCTGGAAATTGCTGAGAGCTTTGTAATTGTCTTCAGTTAAAAACAGCACTGGGCTCCATCTATAAGACTCTTACTTGTTATATGACCAGAATTCAGCTCTTAAACTATTTTTTAAAGAACTTCAGACTACAGTTAAGATAAATTATACACAACTGTAATGAATCACAATCATACCAAAAAAGTGTTTAAAAAATGAATTTTATTTTACTTTACATATTCAGTCTAATGATGCAAATCTTCAAAAAAAATATATATATTTTTAAGGATGCTGTAGTATTTTAATGTGGAATATCAACATGAAGGTTAGGATTGTACAGTTAACCTAAATTCTAGAGGAAAAAAGAGCAGGGTACATAAAAGAGCACGTGGGCAAGATTTAGTCAAGCACACAGTTGTGCGATAAAAATCAAATACGAGGCATAATGGGACATAAGGAAACATATCTTTTTGTGCAGGGAAGGATGAATCACAAGTTCACAGCTGGAATTTATGTGGATCCTTATTCAGTAAAACAGCTGTAGCCACTGTTTAAGCTACATTCCCACATCAACAACAAAATGGTGCCACAGAAGGGAACGCAAGCATCAGGCTCCAGCTGGTATCCGCACCCACCTCCCCTCTCCCCAGTCCCTAATGTAACATTTACTTGGTTTTCCTTTCATAGTTTATGGATATATAAAAATGCATGTTAGTGACTGGATAGAATCAGAACCACGTCTGACCACCTCTCAACACTGGAAGGGGCGGGGAAGATGTATACAGAAGAATGATTACGAAAAAATCCTAATTTTTGTAACCAGGGCCAATTTCTATCACTTTATTCTTATGCATGCACACGTGCAACCACACACACACACACACAAACTGTATTTCAATGGGGTAGTCTAAAAATATCGTAGAACGTTAAAGCTGATTTTTAAAAAACCCATTAAACATACTTTAGTTGAACACGTACAGCCTAATTTCTGGAAAATGGCTTCCAACTATGCAGATGTGATCTTGCACACGCAATTATTTGTACATGTATACGACAGACTTTATTTGAAGGCACTTGCACAAAACAAAAGCAAGGATATGGGAAAACCTACGTTCTTCTCCCCTCGTGTCAGAGCAAGCCTTATGGAAAACATACAAACTTGCGTGTGCAGTATGCACATATTTTTCAGGCTTTGCTGTTCAAACCTACCTTAATATATAGTTACTTAAACAAAACGTTAGATTTTGAAGTACGTATTCATGACTAAGGTATGTGTTCAATATTCACAACTACATACCCATTTTTGTATATGAATTAAGGATACCAGCTGATGCTCTTTTTTAACCAGACTAAAACACAATATGGAAGTTTTTCATGATGTCTGACAAACACTTTAAAGAACTCATTTCAAAGCTGGTGCTTTTACACATCTATTCCATCGTTCAAAATGAGATAAAAATATTTCAAACCCTCCAAACACATTTCTACAGTTCACTTTCCATTTGTTGTAACCTTCTGGTGTGCCCTTTCTACATAAGTGATTCTGCCATAAGGTACTAACAGCAGATTGACTTCAATAGGAGTAAGGACTGTTAGCCTAACTCTCCTCCAGCTGAAGTCCTGGTTTCTCCTGGGAGCCAGCCTAGATACTTACTGCTAAATTCTTTGTGGTCACAAAATGCTACAGCTACTCAACAGACCTGAACCATTTCACATCAGTAGAGAATTGCATGGTTTTGTCCCATGTTACAGGAGTGAATGTTCTTCCCTTCACTAGGTAGTCGGGCAGCTTGATGAAGTAGGGGAATTACTAACCACTTTATTGTCATCTCTATTTACAAGGCAAGAGGGATATTCTAAATCTGATATTTTGATTGTTGCTTTCAGAGATTAGGTTAGCGGAGGGACCAATGAGACAAGTCCATTAGTAAGGAAAGAATTTTGGCTACAAAGGAAAAGTTTTTTTTTTAATTGAATGCAATTTAGATAGTAAAAAGCATATTTGCAAAAAAAGTTAACCTAGTAATATTTCCAGTTTCTTTTTTTCTTTACAGTTTACCCCCATGATGAAAATGGGTATCTTGCAAAGAGGTCCAATTTGCATGAGAAGATAAAACAATGATCTCTTCTTTCAGTGGGGAAGGATGGATAGGCTTGAAAACATTTCAATAGGAATGTACACGTGGCATAAAACAGTCAGCTACACAAGCACAAAATGTTTAAGGTAGAGACAGTGGTTAATGTTCAGCTAACAAGTCTTATTAAAAAGAAAAACCAACAATTTGTTCGTTACAATTATGTAAAAATAATAAAATGAAACACTGAAGATGGACCACATTTCAAGGAAACTGAGACAATACCTCTGATTTCAATGAGAATCCTAGAAAACATATGCAAAGTGATGAGTTTGTCTAGATGCGAAGAGAAAGAGTGACTGGTGCCCACAGATTACTCTTTATTTGTATTGTGATAATCTTTCCAGTCCACTCAGTCTCTTCACTCTGGACTGAATACCAATGTTACACTGATGATGGGCTGATGAAAAGGAGAAGTGTATTAAAAATAAGGCAACTCACTCTGATGAGCATATTATTCTTGCAGCATGCTCCACCTGCATGAAGCCAATGTTTTGGCAGTCTGAATCCGCTACTGAAACCAGCTCTCTTCCAGATGTCAGTGCTGCTCTGCCTGATTTGTTTTTGTTTGTTTGTTTGGGTTTTTTGAGAGTGCTTTTTGAAGAGGTTTTGCCAGGATGCCTTTAAATAAAAAATGAGACCTGAACAAGAATACTTTGCATTCAAAAGCTTGGATGACCTTATCCCAACTATATAGTTGGCCCAATAAAAGTTATTACCCAAAAAACCCTTGCCTCTTGCATAATTCCTGGACCATCACAGCTACAATGCAACTCTAATACTACCATTACATAAGAAATGCAATCAATCTGCTATCTGGGACATATATTTAATCATCTACACTCTCTCAGATTATGTGGCTTGTGGAGCTTTAATAAAAAAAAAAAAAAAACCCCATTGAGCTCCACGGCATTTCTTTTTGGAGCTCTGCACAAAGATACCCAAAAGGTCTTTCCTCTGGTTCTGGTCCGACAGCACCCTCTCCCCATACTGTAAGGAATTCTTGCTTTTTAAAGAGCAAGTTGTTTTGCAAATCTTCTTGCACTCCAAGTTCAGTTTTATGCTTCATGTATATGGTAACTTAGCAAAAGGATGTAATTTTTTTGTAGCCCTCCAAAGTCTTAAACAAAGTAAAACGTACATCTTTTCTCCTGAGGAAAAAACAGAATCTTCACAACCTACAGCAGCGCGAATGAACAGGTCCTGTCATGCAATGCTTATGGGCTGTTTAAAAAAAAAAAAACAACCCGAAAAAATGTATGTACGAGTAAACCAGAGAGTTGGCATTCTCTCTTTCCCCTCACCTGATTCCCTCAACCATCCCCTCCGCCTCCTGCCATGAGTTCTAATTTGAAAGAAAAACTAATATTAGATAAAGCAACACATAATTTGACAGCCTACCAGTTAAATTCTGACAGGGTCAATAAAATGAGAGCTTGCCAGAGTCCCAGATGAGGAACACTTCCATGAATGCCTCTGTTGTGTAAACTCTCCGTATATCCTGCCTGTAAATGACAGTCATATGCCACCAGCTGCAGGAGGCATTCCAGCAACGTCAAGGCTGCAGGGTATTAATGCAGGGTAGATCCACGGGTATGTCTTCTTTATGCTTGACTGGGGTAAAAAGCAGCCATGCTGACTCATTTAAGTATTATTTTTTAAAATAATCTATTTAATTATATATTTTCTTATATTTTGAAATAAATGCAAGTCCTGCTAATGGAGCCTCTCATTTTAATAGTAGTTTTATTATATAAAGCCAGCTGGAAGTAATTATTTTTTCCATGTATAGTCTTCATTAGTTTGTGTTTTTGCCCCCCAGACATTTAGTTCAGATGTTCTTATCAAACCCAAGTCCCCCATAATTGTGTGGAGAGCAAATAGCCACTAGAAGTTCCCTCAGTGAAGTTGAAAACCCACACCAATTATTAAAAAATACATGTATAAACAGGTACTATTTCTGAAAATACCTTTTCCCCTATGAACTCCATGTTCTGGAATACCTTTTCAAAATGATGTTTATCTACTTAAATTAATGTTTTAGATAATTATCATAACTCAAAACTTCTCTGTCACATAACAGACATTTTCAAGTAAGTTTTCAGTCTGCTTACATTAGGTCTGGTTTGGATTTTTATTTTAAAAGCAAACTCTTGGATGCCTAAGTTCGTGAACACAAAAGCTGTTTTTAATGAAACCATCCATTATACTTCACTTTCTTCTTTATATTTAATTGTTTTAGAAACAAAATTAATAGTCAATTAATTTTAAAAAGATTGAAGGTTTGAGGGGTTTTTTAATAGTAATATTAGCAACACCTTGATGTAGCTAAATTACTCGTTGTACAAAGTAAATATCAAATGAAGCTGCTTTTCAGCACCCTCATATGATAAGCCAGGGCATCTAGTCACACATTTTTATCATGCCTTCACTTAAGAGCACACTTACATGGCAAAGCACTGGACGCTTTGCATGTCAGCACCTAAATACAGGCACCTCTAGAAATGACGCTTTCCCCTTCTCTCATCTTTGCCACAGTAATTTATCACCAGTATTGTTGCCTTATTTCAGTTACCACTAAATAGCAGATTTGTATTTTCTTATGCTACAGAGCAGAAGTGAAATAGCTAGAGCAAGAGAAAGAAGAAAAGGAGGAGAGGTATAAATAATAAAATAAATTCTGATCTGTCATAAAAGGACATCTTCCCATTTTACTTCCACAAAAGCAATAACATCTCAAAATATGTCCCTGAGAAAGTAGCAATAAAGCAGCCAAGTGCATAAGGTCTTTTTCTATATATGCTATTGAATACACTAAAAGGAAATCAATCTTTGCATTCGAAGATCAGAAACTAATATCTATGAGGGTTTTTAAATGCTCAAGCTAGAAAGAACTCGAAGTTGTTAAAATCCCAAAAAGGGGTATGTAGTCAGGAACACTGCTATAAAAACTCTCATCTAGTTATATGATTACAATCTTTTTTTTCCCTTTTGGATCGTTATTAGAGCTATGTAGAACCTGACAATTTCAGTCCGAAGGAATTCCTACAAGCATTCCTTCTTCAGTTTCAGTTCACTTGTTGCTCCCTCCCTTCCTTTGGTTCAAACAAACTCAAAACTTCAAAAGCAAGCTTAGTGGAAGTAACTTAAGTTTTGCCTGGTTTCTAGAGAAAGCCATGTAAAATTGGATTTCCCATAACTAGGCCCATATATGATTTTGCATGCAAGACTCCTTCAAACTCAGACTTGGTCAGGTTCTTTAATAGTGAACATGCCTGAATTTGAGGATGAGCACTAGGACATGCTATATATCATATTTCATTAAGAAAGCCTTGCAAATCGAAGTTTCTCTTATATGGTATCTATCTCCATAGTATCTTAATGCCAGAGAAGATTCAAATACACAAGACCCAGGAACCAAGAAATGGTTTTCTTTCTCCTGCAAGACATCCACGCACGGACATCTTACAAGCATCACCCCTAGTCACATCTCCTACTTGGAAGACCAACATGCCAGCATTTATAATTCGCTAACAAAACTATACATTGTCCTTGATCCATGACGGGACTTCCACTGACGTCAGTGGCACACACATACGTGGATGGGACTGAGGAGAGGATCCTTTAGATTCTATTTTACTCTTATTAGTATACCCCAGATGTGGAATGCCATTTGAAAAGCATAATGCTATTGTACCATGAATGTTGTTATTTTAATATTAATTATTTCGAGTCAGAACCTCTAAGGTAGGTATGCTTCAGGAAATATGATAAAAGCCTAGAGGAAATAAAGTCAATTACTGCATTCTGCTTTGCAAACCTTTGAGACACTGGAAAAACTGGGAGCCTCTGGTAAAAGAACTGCAAATAGCATGACTGACAACTTGCTCTATACATTTCCTTAAGTTTTACTGAGCTGGTCAAAATCATTGAGATAAGAAAAAAAAAAAGAGTGATCATAGATAGCTCTTTTCAATATTAGTCACAGCAGGCATCATTAAATCCTGAGACATTTGCCACAACATGCAAATTTCACTATAAGAATCGTATCATAAATACACAGATAGACCACAGAATTTGCATCTTGAGGTATTTGTGGCATTCCCTGTATTTAACTAAGAAACACCTCAGATGCCATAGCAAATATACCTGTGGGTGACGATGAACTTCAATTTTAATGACAACTACTGTACACATTTCCTCCCTTCCCATGCAGCTTTTCCCAAACTAACATTTTTATTCACTTTATAAGAGAACCTTCCAATCTTCTGCATTCGTTTTTCAGTCACGTGATGACCAGTCATCCCCTTGAGAACGAATGCGACAAAAGTTCCCTTTCCTTCTTTTCCGCAAACACAGGGATGCCTCAGCAATAGAGGATAAGAAGACCCCAGCTTTTTGATAGTATTAAAACAGCCTCTATAATTTGCTGTTGCTGCCAAGGTTGCCATGGATAGAGGCAATTCCTGGATGTCCTACCCATTGACAGGGACTGCCTTGCTATATAGCATACTAGTGCAATCTTAGTTGCAATACATTGCAATCTTAATCCTACCACCTTTGAAAATACAGTAAAATCATTTAGGAGATAGCCTCTGAGTGAGTCAGAGGAATGGAGTCACTAAGAAAGCATCGTAGCAAGTGGAATAGAAGAAACTAAACAGAACAGAAATACTGTGCCAATGCCTGCTTACAGGCTGGGGTATCGTCTATTGTTTTGGATGTTCTTTGGAGAGAATAGCAAGCAGTTGAAGAACCTGCCCTGTTACACTGAACAACTATAAACAAACAAAATGAATCAAGACCTTTCTTAAATAAAAGCTACGTTTTTTTAAAACCCCCAAATGGTACACTATGTGGTACAACAAAAAAAGCTTTAGAATGGTTAACATAAATGCTGAATTTTGGAGCGACCGCCCTCTGAATGGTAAACTAATGCTGCATTAGCAATTCTCTTCCCAAATTAAACCATTAAAGAAAAACAATAGAATCCTCTCATTCCCTCTGTCTGTTTCTGGCTTTTTTTTTTTTTAGGAGGCCATATGATTCACCACCTTCCGGGTATGCTGAAAACCCCAAGTCTGGAAATTCTTGTAGGCTAGGAAGAGCCATTAGTCTAGAAGGCAAATCCTTTTACAAAAGCAACAAGCACCAGTGTTTGCGAAAAATCACAGAAAAAAAAGTGATACATCACATATATTCTACTTCTAGTAAAAAGGAAAAACTCTAAAGCTTTTGTTCCCGATTGTAGTTTATGACGGCAGCTCTATATCAGCGAACAGAGTGTTCCTTTGCAATCAGCACACTGTGTCACAATGACCTGGCAAATGTAAATGCTTCCACTATCACTACAGCCCCTGCAATCTTGCCTCAGCTGTGACCCATTCCCTTTTGCCCCAACTTCACGGAGATACCTTACTCAGCATCTAATTAGTTAGGGAAGATTTGCCTTGGCTCTTAACCCTGACATAGGAGCAGAAGATTCTGCTGCTGTTACATCCTAAATCTGTCCCATCACTACATTAATCAAATCCCCCCAAGACTATACATAAATAAGCAAGTGCTAAAATACAATGCATATGCATATTTTAAATATGTATACATAAGTATGTACTGCACAGCACATACACCCAATAGGTTGCCATGTGTGTTACACAGTTTTTATATCTTTGCTTAATTTTGTGGACACAGCTATAATGAAATGTTTCCAAAGCAAAGCAATATTATCAACTAAAATATACAAAAAAAAGTTTTAAAAAGTGTACTGGAGGTATCTAACTGTACGTTAGCTTGTAAATAAATGAAAACATTAGCGAGCAACAGCTCCTAGTGTATTTTTTAATTCATGCGTCATAAACTGATATATCTATCTAACATAACGTGCTGAAGTTTAAAATGTTGTATGGTACATGCACAATATGCTGAACTTATATTGTTTACTCTATTTTCAAGATGTTTCTATTCTTAAAGTAAATAAAAAGCCATAGAAAATTCTTGCTGGAATCATAATTCATTTGTAATCATATTTTGAAACACTAAAAGGAAAAGTTACAACTTATTGTAGTAAATTATAAAATGAAAACCACATGAAATAAGGTACCGTAAACCTGAGAAATGTTATGCAACAAACTAAATCTCAAAGCAATTCACACTAACACAAGAGACTCATTCACACACCCACAAACCCTACTGGACATACTGAGCTTTAAAATATGATAGAAACAATAAAACCCAATCTACAATCGCTGATGACTAGTGACAAAACTGTTATTCACAGCAGCTAACTACCAACTGTACTAGTAACAGTTAATCTCCCCCAAAATTTTAATAATAAATCTATGTATGGAATTTATAGGATGTTGTCATACCAAGTCTTTATACTTTCTACATGCATACATGTAAAAAGCCCTTGTGCTGCAGCAAAATAATCAAGCTTTTTATATGTGGTAATACTACAAACATCCTTTATAAACAAGACAAAAAGTAGTCAAATGGCACTTTGCCTTCAATGTGTTATGTAGTGAGGTATGGCCATTTTCTCTTTTTAAAACACCAATTCAATAAACAGTATATGTGAAGTGAATTTACTGTACTGTATCTCCCTAACACAGATGTGTCTGTATTAATATACATCACTAATTTAATTTTTAGTTTTCTTGGTTTGCCACTCACCTATCTCAAAGCGATTCTCTGGTGATAACTAACAAATCATGCTAATGAGAGAATCTAATGTACAATAGAGAAATGTCACTACTAATAATATTTGCATGAAGTTAAATAAAGCAACTGTAAGAGAATGTCAGACAGTTGTTCTTTAATAAGATACAGTTACACAATGAAATTATGTTGTTAATTTTGTTACATCATTGAGTGAATCCTAAATTACTGTATAATGATGCACAGACCCATTTATAATTCTAATATACTCCCTTTCACTCCTGACTGTGGAGGGAAAAAGAGAAGGAAAAAACCCTTCTAGAAAGGTTGCTAACTTTTATCTGGAACAGGTTAAATATACTTTCTTTTTATTAAAAGGTACATGTCTCTGGCATTTTCTGTCACTGTGGGTTACAGCCATTTCTCTTATGGTCTCATTTCTGAAAATGACTTAAAAGTATTTTAGAACATTACAGCCCTCAAGGTAACTGGAGGAAGAAAAATGACATTTCTTATTCTGACAAATGCACAAAACATTTACAAAAGCAGAAAATCAAAAAAGCCTGCTTTTTTTAATCAATCAAAACCAGGCCTCCTTTTCTGCTGTTAACAACCCTTTGCCAGACTAGAATGGGCGCTGGACACAACCAGACGAGCAGGGAAGAGAAGTCAAGGGTTTCTGGTCATTCTCGACCTGTCACTGATCAAAGTGACCCAAAGAAGCACTCCTTTTAAAAAGTTAAGATTTATGCCCTTTGAGGTTATCAGCCATTCTTCTGTATATAGAATGGGATGACCCCTTTTAGGGAAACCACACTTTTATATTAAAAAATGGTGCACAGGCAAAAACAATTCAGTCAAGTGGCTGTTTTAAACTTCTAGCAGGTAATTCAAAATACATTTCCAATCTCCCTCTACCACTGCAAAAATCAAAAATTTGCTCTGGAATGCAAGGTCTGATTTTTCTTTCACCAGTGCATATTTTTGCATTAACATGAACTCAGCCTCTATGGCAAGAAAGCAAAAAACAATGACCCATGAGATATCTAGCTATAAACCAATCTATATGATCAAACCTACATGTGACATTCACAATTGCACTTCCTCGTCATGCCGTAACACATAGTTTTGCTGTAGTTCTTGAGAAAAAGGTATATTTCTATAGCACATAAGTATATAGCTCTGTAAATAATATTTCATGTGCCTGGGCCGGTTCCTTTGAAGCTTTTTTGTTTTGGGTGTTTAAAAAAAAAAAAAAAAAAAATCACTGTCACGCTCCAACCTTTCTACTAGAAACCTGCTTGAGTTTCAATTACAACTAAGGAAAGGTGGGGGGGGGGGATTGTTTGTTTTTTAAAATCATGTGGAAAGCCCACCATTATACTTAGAACTTTTTTTTAAAGTAACTTTAGAATTACTATGAATCTCTGGAAAAGTTTCAGTAAGTATTCCTTTCTAACCATGCCAAACTTTTTTTTTTTGCAAGTTATATGCATTTATTAACAAAATAATTGGTATTCAGTGACCAAAATTTATTGTAAAGCCTAGGCATAAAAAGTAACACACTTTCATGTTTTCAAAAGACAGATAAAATATATAAGTAATTAATAAATGAGAGAATGGACGAAAAAAAGATAACAAACGTGCTATGCAAGGCTATAGTGTTTTAGAAAGAAACCTTGACACAGATTTGCAGCTGCACTTCCACATAGTTTTTGCTTACAGTCTGCACAAGCTAATATGCTATAACAACCTTAACAAAATCAGAAATAGAAGATAAAATGTTGCCTTTTAAATAGGGAGATTACCAGTAGTGTATTACAAAATAACTCACCCTCCTTTTAAAATCATGGTGAAAAAGTATGTGAACTGAATGTGTTTTAGTCAATAACAAACATCAGAGCATCTGATAACCAGATGATTAATACAGTACATTAACATAAAAGTAAAGGCTTTTTAAAAAAAATAAATAAATCTGTTCAATGATACCACCTTTACAATATGTATTCCAACGGAAGGAGTCCATTGATACAGGATCTGCCATGCATTTAGTCATATGCTACATTTCTTCCCCCCACAGCCTTGCAGAATACAAGACCACAGATGTCCTGTATTGCACAAAATCCATTTAACATTCAAGCATTAACACAATTAAAATAGCAAAAATATAACAGCTTAGGCTAAATGCCAGTTTGCCTTGTCTGTGAACTAGTTGCCTCAAACACTTTGACTCCCTGCTACTCCATGATGTCCTTCTTTTAGTTTTGTTTCCTTTCTTTGTTAATGCTGAACAATTTCTGGTATTCCTCAGACTGTGTAGATCTAAATCTGTTCGAAAAAGGTCTAATACCAAACAGGCAATCTAACACTATCTATGTGGTTCAATAGCCATTTATCAATTGATCGTTATCTGGATCTGGTTATGTTAACTCTTTTCTAACTGAAGTCAAAAGAGCCCACTCCCCACCATAAACACTTAACCTCACTACCCAACCAAAAAAAAAAAATAGAGCAGGTAAGTTCTTAAATTGCTTGAAAGTCTATTCCTAAATATCAATAAAACCAAGGAAGTGTTATATCAACTGTATAATGCACACAGCATATGTCCCATTTAACAAGGCAGCAGTAGTCATACACTTTTTAATAGCATACAGAGTGCTTGAAATATGCGTCTCTACTAGGAAAATAACTTTTTTACTTTTAGGAATGGGAAATCAGACATAAAGAGCTGGTTATTTGCCTTATGTTGATTACATTTCTATACTGGCTTACTGTATCAGCAGTAATCAGGGTCCCTCTACAGGATATATCAAAATATACCTTATTCAAATGCTTTCATCCTGTCTATAGCTATGTTGCTTAAACTCTCTTCAGTAGACAACTGCTCTAAGTTAACTATCCACCGTCAAGGTTTGGCATTATTTTTTCTTACACTAATTAACTGCCTTATGGCTAATATTTAGGACTGTTTTCTTAGCATAAGCAGCTAATGACATTACATTCTCCCTTAATGCACAAAGCAGTGCTTTTCAGGTAAATGCAAAGTTCAGTCATCCAATTTCCAGCATCACAAAAAAATCCAATTTAAAAGTCTAAGTCATTAAATGACTCCTCCTGTGAAAGGAGTGGGAACGTTTGAAACACCTTTAAAAAGAAGCAAATTGCCTCTTTAAGAAGGAGGCATCCTGTTAAAAAGCTTCAGTTTGAACTTCCCTCCCTTACTTGAGCCTAGTCCAGGATGGAAGTTTCTCTTGCTTGCTTTTTTTTCTTCTTTTTCACCCAGAAGAGCCAAGCAATTGTGCAAGAGGAGCTGTAGCACACAGGGCGCGTATCACCATGTGCATGGTACAGAGACACCAGCTCCTGTGATTAATTATCAGTTATTACTGGCCTTGCAGTAACATTTTAGCTTTCCCGTCAGAACCAGCATACCAAGCTGCCTTAAATGCGGCCCCCGGTGAAGGAGCAACTCTGGGGAGGACGCCAAGGCACAGCTCCACAGAAAAAAAAGAGAGAGAGAGAGAGAGAGAGAGACACCCGACAAACGAAATTGTCTCCTCTAACGACCCTCAGCTCTGCGCTGGCAACAATTCCAGCACAACTGCTCTCCACTCTTTAGGTCTGAATAAAGCTGTTTTCTGCCACATGAAGTCAATTAAGCTGCTCTGAGAGGCCCCCTAAATTTAGTATCAGTTTGATTTGGGGGCTTATGTACTCTGGAAGAAAGAAAGGACTTTTGCTGGGATAGCAGATACTTTTATTTATAGGAGAGAAGGAGGGAAGAAAAATGAAACAAAACAAAGGCAAACAAAGAAAGAAACCAGTCTTACCATAAGCAAGGATCTGTTTGGAAACTTTAAAACAAATGCCTCGATCTTACTTCAAGCTCTG
>JAGPOW010003395.1:24149920-24168101 GCA_030014935.1 Caiman crocodilus
TTTTTTTTTCCTTTTTAAAAAAGAGCCCTTAGGGAAGCAATGAAGTAACCATGCACATTCCAATGACATAGTTATGACAGTTCAGAGGCTACGTGGTGATAAATGAAACAAAAAGGAAATGTAGAAAGAAAGAAAGACAGAAAGGGGGGTGGGGGGGGGAATATTGGACTACCAAAATGCTACGTTTTAAAATAAATGAAAGCAACATACCTGTTGGGACATTCTGAACAGGAGGTTAGTGTCAGCGTTCTGCCATGTCCCCATGAAACCAGATTCGGTCGCTGCCGCTCTTGTTCCGAACTGCATGGAGTTGTCAATGCAGGAGTCTCTTAAAGTCAAGTCTCTTGCCCTCTTTCGCTCTCTGTGTCTCTGTGTGTCTCTGTCTCTCACATCCACTTCTGCCTCTTCTGACTGAAAAGTGAAGGTGGATTTTTTGAGCCTCTTGGCAGCCAGTAGCAGGAGTGTAGTGTAGTGTAGTTAAGAAGCTAGCTGCACTGTGCGTTTCATTTGGGAAGGGGGGATTTAGGGGGAGGGAGGGGGTCAGAGCTTCTTTCGCACCTTCTGCACAGATACCCCTATCATTTATGCATAGATTGTGAGTCCCCAAGCTTGCCTTTGCTCAGTTTAACAGCTGTCTGTCAGGTGTGCATGCAGCACTGAGGAGACCCAACCATCAGCTTCAAACTCTCAGCCACTGGATGTCATTGGATAGCAGAGCAGAGTCAACTACACTGCTCCACTGTCAGGCACCAAATGACATCCTGCACTAAACCCTCTCAGTCTACAGATGCACAGACACACACTGTAAGTAGCACACTGATCAGAGTGAACTGGGAGGAAAAAAGGCTGTGGCCCTTTCTCTTTCTGTGGTTTTCTTCAGCAGTGCTGTCAAGTACAGCATGTAATAGCTGACACTTGCCCACCACGCAGGATTTATAAAGCTCGTTTTAAAAAACAACAACAACAATTACTCTTAAATGCAGTCAATACTCACTGAAAAGAGAAATGCAAAAGTTGGCCTGGTTATTTTCTTAATTGTGAGTAGCCAACTACTGTGAGAGAGTCTATTCCTATCCCAAATAAAACTCCTAACACAGGAGGGAAAAAAGCACAGGATCCAACCACTTTTGAAATTAAACCAGAGAATCACATACACATTTCAGCTTTTGAACCCCATTTCCTTTGTTCAAGTAACATCTTTGGGAGGGCAAGAGGAAGGAAAGATTTACCTTTTCCCCACCCAAAGATCAAAAGTAGAGATTTTTCCCCCCAAGTTTCTGGATAATGCACATGCAGTACACCTTTCCAATCAGAAAGATAAAGGAAATTAAAGCAGAAAAACAGTGCCACCCAATCAAAAGGTAAGGTAAAGAGAACATTTCCCCCCCCCCCAAATCTTTCCTTTGCATTTAAGGAACATGAACATACATAAAGAAAAGACAATACTGACACCAAATTAACACAGTTTAAAAGGAGCAGCCAATACTGTTTGCCAAATTCTGTTTCCTACTTTACCCCTATGTGGAGGGAAAAATCACCACTACACGAACTACATAAACAATATAACTTCAAAAATGTAAAATAAAATTCATACCATCTCATAAAAGCAGCCAGGGTAAAAAGCTATCCTTTCTAAACTTAAAAGGTAAGGAACATTCATCTTCTAATAAAATCTACAAATTTAAGAGGACAAATGTACCACTCTCTTGTTTTTCTTAACTCAGGAATAACAATAAACCTTACTCTCTGAAACAACAAAAGAAACTGAAGAGAGCTTCAGTGGCAGCTTTGTGTCGTTAGTGTGCAATGAGAAAAGATGAGAAAATGTACACTATGTTGACACAAATGTGCCTTCTTCCTTAGATCCTACATCTCCTGAAAGCTTTTCTGTTAAACTTTCCTACAGTTCACCACCATTAAGTACAAAAAAATTCTCAAAAGCAGCAAATTCAATATCTGTGAAGAAACAAACAAGAACCCAAAGAACTGTTGCCTTAAAATATATTAAGTCCACCTGTGGTCAATAAAAATATTCTCCTTAGTGGGGGGAGAACCTATGAGTCAACTGTGCCAACAGTGGCTGTACCTTTACAGCTAGCTATTACCCACTTAAACTCCCTCTAAAATTTGCTAGCCTCTTGATTTCTGGAGTGGCACTCAGTGCCTCAGTCAAGCTGCCTGCTCAGCTTCTGACCTTCCCACTAATGGCTGTTATTTGTGGGAGGCTTAAGGACACTGTCAATAGCATGCTTCCTCCTCTCTTCTCCTCTCTGCATCTCTCTCTCCCTCTCTCTCTGCCTCCCCTCTCCCCCCTCACCCTCCTCCCCATTCTTTTTTCCTGTCCTGCAGTCCTCTCCACTCCCAGGGAAAAAAAGCGCGCACACGCACACAAAATCAACTGGCATGCAGCAGCAAGCACCTGCAGTAATAGACTCTTTTATTAAAACTGTTATTCTGCAAGACTTGAAATTCCCAGTGGACCGGGCCATGTCAAAGCCGATATAATTAACTAGAGGCTCAGCAACGGATCAATTACCAGACAAGCAAGTGATAGTGAAATCAATGAAAGATCATCAGCCACATTATCAGTGTTGCAACTCATTAGGGTAAAACTGAGAAATGTGCTCAAAGCGAGCCCAAGCAAGGTGGCATTACAAAACAAAGGGCTAATTTGGAGACCCTGCTGTGAACAATCTGTAACAGAATTAGCCTTTTTTCCCCCTAAACTGCACAGCTCTGTAACTAAATGTGACAGACTGAGAGAAGCAGTTTATTAAGACACCAACTCCAAGTTTATTTAGTTCATAAACTCTCTCCTAGAAAATCAATACACTCTGTACAGGGTTATTAGGCTGACTAGCTAATACATCCAAATCTAGTCTTCCCAAGCAGCAATCCTGGCCAAAATGCTACCTGTTCTAGGTGAATTCTGAACTGTTTCAAAGCACAGTATTAAAGGCGGACTATCATTTAATTGTCATAAATGGGGTTGCCATGCCCAAAAAACAAAAGAATGGGGAGGAGAGTGAAGGGGGAGAGGAGAGGCATAACAACACAATAAAGGGAAAAATAGTATTTTCTTTCTTTCTTGATAATAAATATGCCACAGAAAGAAAACAAGGTTTTACCTAAAACCAGCTCAAGCCATCAAATCTACATTATTAGTTTTCAGTCACACCTTGTTTAAATATACTAATACTAACACACACAATTAAGAAAACAAATAGTGCATTTGAAAAGGGATATGTGAAGTACTAACCTGTGAAGAGATAAAAGTAATGTCTTCAGGAAAAATAAAAGAGAAGTACATCTCCTTCAGCAACAGACTAAGCCCTGTCTAAGTCTATAACTATTTGCTGTGTGAAAGAAGATTCACAACTGACATGACATTTAAAAAAAAATTATAATTGTGAAAATCCAAGCTAAGAACCCTACATTTTCTTTGAAATGTACTATCCTGCTCTTTGCTGCTTTAATTCCTGCGCTGGCAGAAATATTTTGGGGATCATTTCAAGGAGCATAGACATGTCTTATTTTTTTCTCTCCACACTTGGCTACCTTGCTCTGAAAGCAAAGTCTTTAAAAGCAGTGTTAAATGAATAATCCTAATTCGTCAAGAGCTTTCTAGGTAGCCATATGAACTACATGCATCTCTCCTTTGCATAGTATTTTGTATTGGACGATAAAGAGAGTCAAAATTGCACTATAATTTTCAGATTATCTGAATGGACTGATGCTGAGTGAAAGAGGTGGTTGCTGGACTTGGATATGTGTGTAAGTCAGTAACCAGTAACGTTATTGTGAATAAAACATCTTGTAGCCGAAGAATTCAAAGAGCTTTGCAAGCTACGTGTGAATTAAAAACTTTTTTTTTTCAAACGCTGGATACTAAAACAAAGACTTTTATAAAATTAAATACATTTTTGTGGATTTGTTTGAAATATAAAACTGTCCATTGCCTCTCTCCTCCTAAAATTATAGGTGTCAAGATACCCAACACTACCAATTTAGCAAGACAAGGTAACACATTAGCCACACGTGCATAAAAAAACCAAGATAAACTAGATAATGTCTACAGGTAAACCTCATCACAAAACCATTACATAACATGGGCATCTCTTACTTGCTCCAAATTCCTTCATTATGAACATGTAAGTGTTAGTTTACACAAAGGATTAATAAAAATATGTAAAAATCATTAGAAATGGAAAAAATATTTTTTCTTTTTGCTCCAATTATTTTGTATTATTAAGTTGTTGAAACATGCAACAGTTTCTATCTTTAATATTCAATAATATGTAAAGTCTTTAAAGGAGCCTTTGTTCCAGGTCTATGCTTTAGATATTAATCAGGAAAATAACTATGGAGGAATTTTGTAAAAAATAATAAATCTACATGCATATAACTATGTGCTGTGCATGTACATTCAATGAGGCCCAATTAGTTGAAAAGAATTTGCATTTCAGTTAGTACGAGCTAACAAGACTGTAGGGAGACAATGCAATTCTACTGGCAGGGTAAGAAAGAATGCTGTTTTTCTGTAAGCGTTAATTCCCACAACTGATCATTTTAAAATGTTACTGATCTTTACAGTATTTGTTTTTCTAACATCTAGGAGTTCACTATAAATGTTTATATTAGCTATACATGCAGCAGTGTCCCATAGATCACTCCTGGGAAAAAGAGAAAGCAGTGGGCGTGGATTTATTTATTTATAGTAGTGGTAAAGCTATTGTATAATAATTGTTAATCAGCACTTTAAAAGGAATGCTCCTTAATTGTGGTTTTGGTTCTAAAATTTGACGAGGAAAAAGTGAAAAATAAGGGAGAAACTTGCATGTTACAACTTACATATGTATATATTTCTGAAATCAGTAGTACACAGACGTGTATGTATTCTAGCACTTGATCTCACTATCAAAATACATAATTTTGTAATATGATCTGTACACTTGATTGACCTACTCTATAGTACCTGTAAATCCCAAAGTTCAGCTTGCTGCAGATGTTAACAGATTCTGTAATCTGTAATGACAGTAAACTGGCCTTTGCTCTTCCCTTATTCACTATTCATTTTCAAGGCTTGGTTAAGTATATAGCTGGGTTAAGGATCAGTGGGTTTTCATGTGACACACTCTGGTATTCATCTGATGGCTTGTCAGGACAAAACTGTCCCTGTTCTTGCCAAAATAATAAAAATGAAATGGTCCTCCACATCGCATGACAGACAATCAGCCCTTCTTTGTGTTGGAACTACCAAACTTACATAATTAAAATGTTTTACAGAAAAGTTATAACAGAGTAGTTGACTTTGCTCCAATAAAACTGGTACATATCCATAAATGACAGAGAAATTAATCTTCTCATTCATTAAAATAACATGTGAACAGTCTTTACCAGTTGTACTTGTATGTGACTCAAGGATAAAACTGGAGTTGTGCATGTATGTCAAAGGGGAGTTAATACTTTCAAAATATGCAAAGCCAACATGATGGTCACAGTCACAAGGAATGATGTAAGACGCTTTCTCTACAACATTTGTTAGATTGTATGAAATGTTAACAGATGCCTTAAATGAAAAAAGGAAGAATTAATAAAGGAAACCTTTTCTGGACAGATAATCAGGTCACATTTCCATATCCTAGGAAAGAGACATTGGCACTATCATAGTTCCTCTGAAAACTGCCATCCTTGCCTTGTAAAACATGTTCTACATGAGTTTTAATAGGTCACAAACTTCTGACTCAAAAATAACAAACAAAATGCATCCTCCAACAATAAGACTGCATCCTTCTTAGACCATCCTATGCTACAAATGGTTTGTTGAATCCTTCTCCTTCTCAGCTTTATCTACAGTGTTGTGCATTTAGGAATATATTTTTTTCATTTTGATGTGTATTACTGCCATTGATTCTAAAAGGAGCATACATATGGTAGGAGCACCAGTGAATATTTCAGAAGTATACTATAGGCAGACAAGGTTCCTTGGGTGAATTATACTATGGCCTTGTTGTATTTAAAAAAAGAAAGAAAAATTTTCTCAGGCCAAAATTTTTGGCAGAATTGGTAGGGCACTGGAATTTTCTACCAATTCAGATTCTTCAAAATCAATAACATTGCTACCCAGAAAGATCCGTTACAAACAGGCACAGGTGTGTTTGTTGGTGGAGAGCTGGGTGTTTCAGGTTTGAGTAATGGACCTGAGGGCAATTATGAAAGCTTACCTTTACATGGCACAAATTATACTGTTTATCAACCCAGGGTGATGAGAGACATATGGTTCTATACAACGGTAACGTGAGTTTATGTTGCCTGAAATTCCACTTCTTTAAGGGAAAAGACGTCCTGTCTTTCTTGAGCAACTATGTACTGGAAGGTGATTATGATGTGTGCCAAAATGACTAAGTCTACAGTCCAGCATCAAAAAAGCACCCCCATCGAATGGACAAAAACAGAACCATTACTATGTCTGCATGGAGTATACAGACATAGAATTAGACAAATTTTAGGAAGGATGAAACACAAGTAGCCTGATATATTCTTGCAAGCATCCATTATCTAGTACTAAAACACAGCAATTAATTATACCCAGATAATTTGCTAAATAACCACTTCCTATAAAATTAGATCACATAGATGAGCTTGAGTTTTAACTAACACTACCCACCAAATGCAAGCAAAATGCTAAACAGAACTTTTAAAAAAGCTGACAAGCACAACATTTTACCTGCCAAGCAAAAACTTGATGCCATTATATATGTAAATATTGCTACTGTTTTGCTGGTAAGCAGTACATGAAAACTGGCATCATTTCAGCACACGGGACACATTTTTCTCTGGCCTCCATTTCATGTGTACATTGGCTACTGTGTTTATAAACAGGCAATTGCCCCTTTGTTTTTTATTTCTTTGTAACTATATACAAAAAGGGCTACTGTAGTAGCTTCCAAAATCAATAGATTAAGAACTGATTCACAAGCTACTTTAGTCAATGGAGAGACTCCATTGGCTTCAAAAGGCTCTGACTTATGTCCTCTAAATCTAATGGGAAAATTACCATATTGTGCCCTGTAATATTAGCCTTTTTCTGTCCACTAATGGTATGGACAAATATACATTTTGCAGAGGCTTTAAAAGGGGTAGAGGCAGCAGCTGTTATGCTATAACTTTTGTTACTCATGCAAGAGCCTGTAGCAGGGTTAAAGTTGGAGTGGCTTTGGCCCATTTGTATAACTACAGGTTCATGCATATGTAACACTCAAGAGCATAACAGTGGTTGCATGCTCCTAAGCAACAGCTCCCCCTCCCCTCTGAAACTACTACAAATATCTGTTTGTCCATACCCCCAGGATGCCACTACTGAAGTAACTGTGCATCTCAGACCATTGCTTAGAGGGGACCCAAAAGGATTTTAAAATCTCCAAAAGAAACGAAAAAGCATACCTATAAAAATAAAATGCATTTACCTTTTTAAAAAAGAAATCTGAAAACTAATTGTTCTTTTCCGTAGGGCTTGAGTTAAGGATTCGGTAGCAACAGTTGTGGGTTCACTGTAATACCAAGTAAGATCATAAACTATTAAAACAAAGCAGCAATTCTGTCTATGTAGATAACTGAAAGAAGGAATTCATGTGCTCTGATTTAATAAGGCAAATGCATTTATCCATCTTTAAGTCCACACACTTATATATATAGATGTGTGTGTGTGCGCGCGCGCATATGCATGTATGCAAAAGTCCTCATCTGTGAATGGCGTGTGCGTGGAGCGGAGGTTAACCCCTTAGAACAGATTTTTACTTTTTTTTGCTTTGTTATACATTTAAACTATACATCACTGATGTCCTGATTTTAAAACCTTGGAATTCAGAACTATGTGTTTAATTCCAGTTTAGTAGAAGATTTTACTATCAAGGCAATCACCCGTGGGCATTGAATTTTATTATACACCTCCCTTTACTAACTTGCCTCTATAAACATGCAACTTCTTTGGTTCCTCCAAAGATTCTGTAGGGTTCAATTCCAGGTTATGCTTATGATCTAATTATTTGATAATATGCTGTGTTGTGCCCAATCTATTAATTATTTGATATCTGAAAAGGCCTGTTACAATTAAATAATTAACTGAAATCTACGCAGCTTACAGCATATTTACATTTTAGATGGCTGAAAAGGCACTTCATTTACAAATAGGAGGCTGAAGTGAGAGCTCCATTTCCTAATTAGCAACTTATTCACAACACACAGAGCTGCCTGAGCTGCCCAGTGTCCTAGCAGCTCTCTGGACAATTAGCGAAAGCTGCATTAGCAGGAACACAGCAGTCTCTGTCTCACTTCTTCCTAGAGAACGGGACTGATGAGTTAGTTCCATCACCTGGCCAGCAGTAGCAGCAGCCACAAAGTCACCTCGGGGACTTGGACAAGAGATTCATCTGCAGCCTTGGCAGCTACTAAAACATCCCTTAGTAACAGTCACACTACCACACATTGGCACAAAGTCCTTTTAGACAAGGGCTGTTGTCTAAGTGACCTGTCACAGAGCTTCATAAAACAGCATTAATACCATGGGCCAAAAGGAGATTGATCTTTGAGTTTCATGGTCTCCTGTTGTCAACAGTGCATTATAAAACCAATACTAAATACTTTATAAACAGGTCTCCCTACACTGTATTGGAAGATCAGTGCATATTTCATGCCCTATAGTTAGGTAGCCACATATCCATCAGACAATTAAATAATGTATAAGATACTCAGAAGTACAATAAAAGTCAATAAACTTTTTAATACTTATCCTATTTTTAAGACAGACCTGAAGCAAAGGACTAGCATACCTGCTGAGGACAAAGACCTGGAAAACTGAATTTACTTAGCACCTTTTTACCTGCCATGTCACTCTTTCTCTCAAAGAAATCTCCTGCTTTCCACTCAAAGCGGTTCTCCCTCATTTAAAAAATCTTCCATAAAGTATAAGATAAGCTGTACCCAATTAATATAACATTAAAAAGCCCTAAGTAACTTCTATGTTGAAAGGAAAATTGTCTTTCAGTCACTTACTGAAGGGGGAGAGGGGATCTGGCCTGATTTCAGACGTGCTCATAACTCCCACTGAAGACAATGAGATCTGAAAATTCTCAGCATCTTTGAAAAATGTTAATTAATTTCCCATTCTGCACAACTCGTATACTGTGCTGCCACTGCAACACATCAAGAAACAGCAAGCATACATAAACATTCATGGCTCAGTAAGTATACATAAACCCTCACGGCACATTTTTAACTGGTCCTAGATATTTGCCCATTCTTAATCTCAATGATGAGAGAACCTTTAATAGTTATTTTAAACCTAAGATAGTATGAGACAAAGCAAGTCTACCACCTTTTCTGTTTATCATCAAAATACAGTTTAAATCAGAACACAAGAGCTGCCATTCACCGGGTCAGACTGTAGGTCCATTCACCCAGTCTCTTGTGCACACAGCGGCAGAGAGAGGATGAGGAAGGGGCAATGAACAGGGTGACCAGGGTGTTTTTCACTGTGCCTCCCTCACTCACAACCTCTAGCACTTACTATCTAGGAAGTTCCAAGTCAGAGGCTGTACTGCTAACACTCATGCTCAATAGCTATTATGTACCTTTCCTCCAAGAATTTGTCCTTTTTTAATCTGGCTAAGCTGTCAGCTCCCACAACGTCTTGTGGCAGTGAGTTCCACACTTTAATTACCTGCTGTGTGAAAAAGAACTTTTGTTCATTGTAAACTTACTACCCTATGAGTTTCACTTTGTGATCTCTAGTTCCTATACTGTGAGAGACAGCGGATGCGTCTACACATGCCTCCCATGGCGCAGTTATTATTGTGCCGTCATTTACTACTTGCCTTAGGAGGTAGTAAATGATGGTGCAGTAACAGGCATTACCGCTCTGTCCCATGGCACACTGTTATTTTAGCAGCTATGTCACTGTAGCAACATGCTATAGTGAGGTAGCTTGTCGCTATGGTAACATAGCACCAGAATCATGATTTGTGCCCACTGACACTATGTCACCATAGCTCATCATTATGGTGACCTAGCATCTTGTGTAGACGCACCCAGGAAATAACAAGTCCCAAGATACTAACTCTCATAGCCTTTGCAACTTGCATTTAAAATTTTCTATGCCTCATTGGAAATTATCAAAACCCTGATTTTGAGAATGGATGCCCTTGGATTTTTTTCTAACTTGTTCTAAAACAGATGCTTTTTTTTAGCTGGGAGTAGTTTCCAAGCCACCACAGGCGTGGACTTTTGTGTAGGATTGCGGGGGCCATGGTTTCACAGACTAGCCACATTAATACAGGATAGCAAGCATCTGGAACCCACAGCTGTGTGCATTCCAGCCCCAAAGCACCCACAAAATCCATTCCAGTGCAAACCCCCTGTTCCCAAGCCACATCTGAACCACACTGGTTTTCTTCAGGAGCCAGAGTTGATATATACTCCTGAAACTGAAGCTGCTGGGTTTTCTCCATTCACACATTTAAAGAGGAATAGGGAGTGTTGAGCAGTAGGCAGGAAGTCTTCTTTAAAGGAAAACACAATAGGCGAAATCTGGTATATTTTTTTAGAGCTGCCTCTCAAGAAGGCCCTCGCAAGCCTAGTCTTATGAGATATGCCAGGGTTGGGGCCATAGCAGACAACGCTATGGATGTTTCAAGCAAGAATGTGGCTCCTGAGGAGTCTGCTCTGTCTTTCCAGCCCTAATGTCTATGAAATCTATGCCCTGAGTTTTGAAGCTACCAGTATGGCTATGAGAAGGTATAAGGAGCCAATTTCTCCAATTTCTGGAACAGACCACATTCCAGATGGCACAATGGTGGACTTAAAACTCTTTTTCCTATCTTCCTCCTAGGCTGTTAAACCCCTTGCTGCATCACTTGGATGGTAAGAAATGTAATAAAGTTTACACTAAGAAGGGACTGACACTTCCTTCAAAGATCAGGTATCCTCTTTGGCCTAATCCTTAGGATTTAGCCCACTCTGACCCATCCACCTTCTGCCATAAGGGTGGATTGCAAGTACCCTAAATTTAACTCAGGCAGCAAAGATCTAAGATTTCACATTCTCTATAAAGGCTAATAGGGTCAACAAGCTATATCCTTTATCTCTCACTCCTATGCATCTCTGATAAATGAGCCCTTTCATCATTTCATCTGTTCTGGAGGCTAATAAGATGTTGCAACCAAATAGCGCAAGCCATATTACTACCTGAGATTAAACTCATTTTCTTACTCCTTTAGCCATAAAACCAGGCTTCTAGAATGCTTTAAGGAAGATGAAAACCTTCCAGAGGTCTGATCAATTTGGTCTTTAAGAAACAAATTCTTCCCAGTCCCAACTCCAGTGATCTCATAAAACCCACAGCATCCTGTAAGCAAGGCTGTTCAGCTATGGGGATGTGGCAAGACTTCTCCTGGAGGCCTGAAAGAGCCTTAAATACAAGGGAATTTCTGTAAGTCAGATGGGTTCATCCAACCAACAAGAGCTGATTAATGTTCTCCCCCACAAGTAACGTTCACTTGATAAGGTCTGCAGTACAAAGATGACACGGGGCAGGGGAAAGGCTTTGGTATGGCTGAATGTGAGTACTTTCTATCCCCTCCCTTCAAGGTCCCCACAGTTGACTATTATCCAAATTTCAACACTCCATTAAGTTTGGTGTGGGTTCAACATCAAAACAGCCACCTATTTCCAATCCACCAGCACGTTTGGTTTAATCAATTTGGTACATGCAATGAGCGGTGGATGAGTACAGAGACAACAGTTAAAAAAACAAGTTATTATCGGGTTTTGTTTGTTTTAATTTTTTTTAGATTATCTCTCTTCAGGTTCTCCCATTGGACATTAGTAAAATTAGATGACAGTCAATCACAAAATAATGGTGGTGATGCCAATAAACTTCCATGAAGATGCTGTAGTAAGGAAAAGGGTTAGTATTTTGTACTATTGTACTCCAGCATTGCTGACCCAAAGCTTAAAAACACTAATCTAACTGCTGAATAAGTACTGTATGTCCACTAAGTGACACAGCATTCTCTCCTGCTGCCACTATGGCACAAAAGACTGCTTCAGTGAGTTTTATATCTAGCTCATCAAATCTTATATGGCGTGAAAGCAAACCACATTCCACTATTTTATTGGTATAAGCTAAAGCAAAGATTTGAAACCTACTGCATGTATCATAGTCTCTGTTGCTCTGAGACTGGCCTTAGCAACAAAAGTCTTAGCCTCTGAAAGGTGACCTGCAAGGGAAAAAACATTTCTTTTTTGCTTCTTTATGAGGCAGACATTAACAGCAGATTTTTCGAAGGCCTTCGAAGTAATACAGTGAATGACTTTCTGTATTTTTGCTAAAGGACTCCTTTAAAGGATTAAGGAAAGCTTCATCCACACCCTCAAGTGAGGGATTAAAGTTATAGAATCTTTCACAGAGACAGCGCTTTACCTAAGTGTTTGTCACGTATGCGAGTAAAATGTGGTACGCATTAACAAAAACAGCCTAAGTTTTCTTTCATTTGTCAGTCACGTTCAAAAGGAAGGTGTACAGGAAGCTTCAGTGTAGATGCGTGTCATATAACTTCCCCCTTTTATACCTCGTTCCAGCCCTAGCCCCACTCCTACCCATCAATAGCAAAACCAGAAAGAATCCAGGAATGGGATCCTACATTTTTCAGATGAATATAACTTGATTTCATTTTAGCTATGTATTTTACTAGCTTGTGATCTCCACTAATTTCAGGAAAGTAACCTGAATCCCTGCTCTTCACTGAAAAGTGCTGTGCCTCTGTTCTTGTCCCCACTCTCTTAGCTTTATTCTTAAGGCCATAGAAAGCTGAGCTTCATAAAATGTATTGATGACATTTTTTCAGTATCCTAAACAGTTGAATTTACTGTAGATTTAAGGTTCAATTTATTTTTCAATATGCAAGAATGTATCAATGCTTATCTAGCAAATTCAAATCTTGCACTTGTACACACACGCACACCAGCTGATTTTCACAAGGATAGGAAGCAAGTGATGAGACCGAACCAAACCCACATCTTGCATCACCAGGTTCTTGGCTAAATAGTTGCTCTTGTAATTATGTCTTTATTCACATACTTCCTTTTGTATAAAATCTATGGAAGAAACCAAAATTATTTCTATTCTTCTTAAAAAGAGATTTTGTTTACAAAGGACTGAAAATCTGTTTCATTGTTCTTAGTTGTTGCAACAGAATGTTATTTTTATTTACAAAAAGACAACTGTCATAAATGAGTCCTTGAAATAGTTAAGTGCTCCTATCACAATAGATTGAGCGAGCAACCTACCCCACCCCCGAGAAAGTGATGGTGCCACCTAATATGGATGTGACCTATGTAACTGCCAATCACCTTAGTTGATGGTTCTGGCCTCTGTGGAAAATGCCATTGGCTTGATACACATGGCGCTGCAAAAGTAGGTCACAGCAAGAAAGGAGGTCACAAGTGGAAACTTCCACTATGCCAAGACCAAAGAACTACGTGCCACAGTAATGGAAAGTTACCAGCTTAGAAAAAGTCCCTGCCAACTGTATGCAGATAAGTGCACCACCATTGGCCGGTTGTAAATTATCCCTACTTAGCGGTTAGCTATTGACTCGCTAGCCATATAAAAGGTTAAAGCAGTTTCTGCCCAAACCAGAGACTCCAGAGGAGCGCTCCGTGTACACCCAGTACACGAGAACCCAGAGGAGACTCCTGGGAGAGATCCAGCCGTACACGCTCGTCAGAGATCTCTCAGAGTACCTCTGAGACGGTTGGCGCCCTGATCACCCTCCAACATCTCCCCGTCATCGACCTTCAAGACGTACCCCCGTTCTTTGTCAGCTCACTGTGTTAACGAACTCGTTGACTCGCTTGCTCTGTTACCAGTCCGGTTGCCTGTTACATTGTCGGTTGTGTTACCTTCCGAGTTACCTGTAACCAAGCAAGTACTTCTCACCTACGCTAGTGTCAGAGGCGTACGTAAAATCTCATTTTGCAACCAATTCACTGTCTCGCCCTCTCCATCGCTCGCCTACCTTACGATCCTATTTTAAGTAATAAGACCGCTTTCTGGACCTGCTGGACCGGCTCCCAGAACAACAACATCTAAAAGTCTGACTCATCTAGAAGAGCTCAGGCTTCATTGTGCCTCTCTACAAACAGGAGAGAGAAGCCAAGTCCAAAGGGCTTTAAAATCTAAGTAAATGAAAGAGCAAAAGAGCTGGAAAAAGGAAAGATTTTTATTGGTGTGCAATGGCTATATATAGGAGGTTAAGGCTGGAATTTGCATGACCTCACACCCTACTTGATACCACATTCTCAAAAGAACTCACTGTGGTGCGGGCTAAGCATCTTTTTTGAAAAAATATGGCCCTGATGTAGATAGATAAATGAAGTCAGTCTGTTTAAATGAAGCTGGCCCAATCCAAATCCTATGCAGGAAGTCCAGTGCAGAACAATGTACCCAAATTTCCTAAGTCCCAAGCTCCCGTTTTAATCAACAATCTTCGTTTCAGCCAAATGAGTCCACAAGACTAATGCTCAGCAGACAATGAGTTCAGGAGAGAAGCCGTTATTGATGCTCCTGAAGCTTCAGAAGGAATGCTACCCACTGTAAAGTTGTTAGGTAAATTTCACAAGAAAAAATATTTTGGAAAAAAAGTACTTTAAAAAGGTAAATGAAAATATTCACGATTTGTTCCAGTTTCTGACCAGCTCTAATGCCAAGTTTACTCTGTCTCTCATAACTTAGTATATCTCAAGTTTACAATCACAAAACATAGAAAACACTTAGAACCACACACAAATTGCTGCTGGTTTCTCTTCTTGACATCAAATGCAACTCGATCACTCCAACACAAGTGCATGATTTGGTTCTCGTTTTTCAGAGGACAAAGTGAAGAGTAGCAGTTTTACAGCTGCATATTTTGTACAGTAGCACCAACCCCTGCCAGTCCCTTAGGAAGTAAAGCAGCTAAACATTGGCAGAATAGGTGGAAGAAAAGCTTCCATGTAAACACTAAAAAACTGAACCAATTAAGTCATACAATGGCCTGTTTTTACAAAACAATTTTGATATATATTTCATTAGCATCTGAAATGTATGTTTCTAGTGAATTTCAATATAAATTTGATTTACAAATTCCAGTTAAAGTGTGACACAGCCAGCAGAATAAATTACTATAATAAATCATTATTAAATAACTGTAAATCTTTATAATGGAATAATGTCTAATAAAAATGTACAGTCGAAGTGAATATTCTGGGGAGAAACATTCTTTACATACTAACCCACAAATTACAAAACTTACCATGCTAGGGCTACAGTATAATTCAATGGGTGAAAGGGGGAATAAAATTCACATGAATACTGCTTAATCTACTGTGGTTTCATGTTAACAATTGCATCTGAACAAACTGCATGGTAAAAGATGATGGCATGAGTGCCATACTTCAGAGCTTTTTTATGTCAAATATTCACATTTCCGGTAGCGAACTTCAGTCCTTGCTAGGCGTTCAGTGTATTAGCAGAGCAGCACATTTACATGGCAAGTATAAATAAAAAGTGCGAACTGTGTATCTGCATCCTCAAAAGCTGTCCCTAAGAATCAGATGCATCTAAAAAAAAAAATCTTGGTTTTAAATTGTGTTTCTTTTGATGTGCAGCAGATGGACATTTACAGTAATCCATTACTGCAGAAATCAACTGAAGAGCCATTTCCTCATTCCAAAACTTCCCATGCCTTATTTAGCTCTTACAAGACTTCATTTGTCAAAGTGCAGACACAGTGCTGATGTCGCATCCAATGGCGCATTACTATAGTCAAGATGAGCTGCAGCAAAGCGACAGGCCCAAGAGTACCTTGCTACAGAGTGTGATTGCTTCCACTGCCTCTTGGGATGGGTAAATTATTAACTGACACTTTCACAACTGAAGAACTGTCTAAGATAAACCCATTAAAACTGTTAGCCTATAGAACACTTCACACTGCTGGTTTCTTAAATCTTTGTCAAAGTCATCATTTAGCTGAGATTTTTAAGTATATATAAGTCAACGTTATAAAACTTTGTATAATGGAATTAATGTTTCTTCTATTTTCCCTTGCTTTATTTATTTTTGTTGGTCATACAAAATGTTATAGTAAAGGGAAGGTTGCAAGGAGGAAGACTACATGAAGGAATGAGAGAAATCCATCTATCACAGTAACAAATATACTAAACACTGTGATCCATCCGATTAAGTTTATCTGCAGAATTCACTACAAACAGATGATGAATAGATATACTGAGCATGTGTCCTACAACCAAAGTCTGAGTAAATTAAAATATTAATGTAATACAGACAAGACTTGTGACTTATCCAGAAAATTTCCCAACCCAGGCATAGAATCTACTCAACTTAAGTGACTGACGATGATCTTGAATATTTCACTTGTGAGCTGACATGCAGACTTCTGCAAATCTGCCTGTCAGGACAGAACATGGAGCCCCCACTTTGCTATTACAAGCTGTATGACCAAAAAAAGTCATAAAAAGCATAACATAAAACTTCTTTTGTTTTTTACATGTTCATATTTTAAAGGGATGCTCTAATATTGAACATCACTGATGCTGAAATTCATACTTGTGTTATTTGATGCTTTCTATTTTAGTAATCTATTCTCTTAAATGTCCTGTTCAAGCTTTTATAGGTTTTACCTATACCTGAGGAAGCTGACACAATGCTAACATTGTATACTTTTTGTACACTACAGTATATAACAGTATAACACTGGATTTCAGAGTCTACTGCATTGACCAAAAACCTGTTTTTAACAACAGTTGTGCCAAATTTAGCTTTTCCTATTCACTTCACTAAAAAAATCCTACTCTTGTGCACAGACAAAGCTGCTATGGATGCTCCTTTTTATGTAAGCATGGGAGAATTTACATTTCAGCCCCAAATCCAACCACGCTTACCAAAACACGATCAGTGAAACCCCTCTGTATGTAATTAAAATTGTCTTTTGATGAGTACAGGATACATCTGACTATCACGAGTATGTGTGGGATCAACATAAAATCTTTTCAGTGAAGTAAATTTTCTGCTGGATTAACTATGAGATCTAGAGACAAATGCTCCTGCAATCTAATCCTGGTCTTTTTATGATGCATTGTAGCACACTGGGCAAATTAAAAAATAGCTAATTTTTCACATTTGAACTCTAAAATAGAGAGATTCTGTTTCTGGGTGCTGTGCTTCAAACATGTAGAAGCCTGATTTACAGAGTTGTTGAGTACCTGCAGCTCCTGTTGGTTTCTGTCACACATAAGGGTGCTTAACCCTCCTGAATAGTCAGAGCCCTACGTGCCTTTAGTGGGATACCTAATATTAGGAGCCATTTCTGAAGATCAGGCCTGAAGTGGCAATAATGCTTAATCCAATATTGCAAGGACTAGCAGTTACAAAATACTTTTTTAAATGGAAATAAATTAAGGAAATGGCAATTAAAGAAAAAGCATTAAGAACTGGCTTTTTCCTTTACTGGTACCATTACTGGATACAAGGCAAAAATCAACCAAAATATTATTTAAGAGCATTAATCCATCATCTCCATATTTACAGTATCTGCATACAATCTACAGACGTTGGGTGGATCCATATATTTACAGTCTAGCCCCATTAAAATCATTCCTCGTTCCCTGCAGAAAGGGATTTTTTTATAGTTACTGTATTTCACAGTGTATAGGCTGACACAGTGTACAGGTCAACCCCTGGCTTTCCAATCCGAAAGGTAAGGCTTTTCATAGGCATGGTATATAAATTGGGGCTGAGCTCAATGCTCAGCTGGAGTGGCCCCATCCCTTGGGAACAATGCTGCCAGCACAGATGGCAGGGGACGGGGATGGGGCCGTGCCAGCCAAGCGCCGAGCCCAGTTGTGTCCCCACCCCCGAGAGCAGCACCGAGCCCAGTGCCAATCACAGGGGACAGGGATAGGGACAGGGCTGAACTCAGCACTCAGCTAGTGTGGCCCCAATCCTTGCAAACCCAGCACTGCTCACAAGGGACAGGGACAAAGCTTGGCTCAGCTGGGCTCAGTGCTTGACTGACAGCCTCATTCCCTAATAGTGGCACTGCTGGCAGGGGACGGGGCCATACCA
>JAGPOW010003395.1:24172375-24184557 GCA_030014935.1 Caiman crocodilus
TTTTTTCTCATCTGGCTACATTCCAACAACTTTATCATCATCTTCATTCACATCTGGTTACCATCCAGTCTCTTTACATCCTTCTTGAAACACGGTGCCCCAAACTGGACAAAGTACAATAGCTGACCAGCTAACCAGTATAGAGCAGAGTTGCACTATTTCTTCCTGTGTGGCTTGCGTACAATTGAATCTGTTAATCCAACCCAAAATAAAATTGTGTGTGTGTGTGTTTGTTTTTGTACAAGCATCCCATTACTGACTAATGCTGGGTTTGTGATTCACCATGAGCCTTGATCTTTCTTAGCAGTCTTACTGCTAAGCCAGTTACCCCCATGTTGTATTTGTATTTTGTATGTGGTCGGTTTTTCATACATTTAGCATTTTACATTTGTCTTCACTGAATTTTATTTTGCTCTCTGATAGCCCAGTTCTCCAATTTACCAAGGTCCTTTTGAATATAATCCATGTGCCTGTAGCTGCCCCGGGCAGAGCTAAGCTGCTATGCCTCTGTTTCACAGTATAGTATCTCAGGAGGATACCTTTTCTCACAGGGAGTAGAAGCTCTGCTGTCAGAATGGTGCTAATGTTGTTGGGAGACTACTCCACATTTGTTTTGTATTATTCCTAATTATTGGGTCTTTGCTTAAGTGGTATGAAGGCATTCTCAATGTTATACAGGCTTAGGGTCAGATAGAGGGGAAGGAGAACCCAACTTTGGAAGTTGCAGCTGTATAAACTGAGGAAAACTAGGCAACTAACACATGAGAATGTGGATATAAATGGATCACAGAGTAGCAAAAGACAGTAAAAGACTTGGTTAACTAACGTATGGAAGAACACACATTGTGAAAAGCTTCATCAAATGTTAGAAGCAGAAGACTGGAAAAGGAAGAATCCAGTGTTCGTATCCAGTCCAGCAAATCATCCCTTCACTCATAAGTATGTATGGAACAATCACAGGTAGTTTAAAAATACTGACATTTCCATGATTCTGAAATGAAAACCTGGGGGACAATTGTGGTTTATTTTAAAGAACTAAAACTAACATGTTGAAAAATAGGAAACTGAATACTTTCCTCTGTTACCAACCACAGATTGGACACGAGGCAAATGGAACAATAGCTGCCTGCTATAAGCTGGATTCCTATTTATACATGTCATGTCTTAATGACTTCTACTATAAAAGTCTAAGGATCTCCCTTGGAAGACCGGCAACAGAGAATGAAGGGAAAAAGTAACCCAAGCTGAAACATGAAGCAGTTTTATTACTTATTTATTAGACTTTAAAAGTATGTGATTGGCATTAAAATATGGCTCAATATTGCTTCCTAATAAAAGTTAACCTTGCTCTCTTCCCACCCACACAGATGTAATTTTGTTTAGAAACCTCCATTTTTTTGGCTCTAGCCCATGTGAGGGGTGTGTGATACACTTGGTGCCAGTAATTGCTTCCATACAATACAAATGTTTTAAAACATTGTGCATATTTGTTATGATTACGCATGACATTTATATTGTATTTAAAACTCCAAAGGGTTTTCAGATTTTACTTTTGCCTATAGAAAACAAAGGCTTACACAATATGGGATATTTCTCTAATATAGGTCTAAGAGAATAATTGAAAACCAAGTCATCATTCTTTTCAGTTAGTGATCTGTGAACTCTTGGCCTCTCAACATTTGTTTTATCAAATGAAAATATCTACACTGAGATCCAGGGTTTTAGAAGCATGTACACAGGTAAGGTTTGTATATGAAACTGGCCCGCTGAGTGTATAGGTGGTCGTCTGCACTTCCAAGTAGTGCACCTATGTTAACTGCACACAGAAATCATGTTCCCAATCCTGAAAATAAATATAAAAATATCTTTATACAAATAAGTATTACTATGTATTCAATGGGACAAGTCATATATTTAAAATTATTCATAGGCCCATTTGCAGAACTGAGATGATGTGCGTGGATGTTTTTTAAAAATCATTAATGTTTAGGTACAATCCTACCTATATGCTGAAGCACTAAGCAGTATGTTGTATTTGTTCCTCAATCATTTTGATGCAATATTCCATATACTATATTGACAAATTACTTTACTCGATGGGGAGTTTATAATAACTAAATTGAACTTATGACCTCAAAAACGCCTAATTTATTAAATGGTCTATTATCTATTAAATAAACTCTCACTCTTTTCTTCTTCTAAATTATAGTGAATGAGATGAAATTTTATACATGTTACAGCATGCTTCTTTATTCAATATGTACGTGACTTAAAATGTATAAGACCCCAAGCTTGCAACTTCCAGGTTTCAACAAGGAGATGGCTGATGATCAATAGTAACAGATATCCCGATACTTTCATAATATAACAAAATACTTTAATTTCCAGATTAGACAAGATATATAGTCATAGAAGCTCTGTCACAAGACGTTCATCTCAATTCTGTACACCACGGTGTAGGGTAATCACAAATACACTTGTTCTATGGAAATCATGTTTTTGGTGCGATTTTCCTTAAACAATCTAAGAGTGTACCTGGCTTACCACTGGCCTTCACTCCTTGTCCTTTTGCCTGTCTTTTGTTTCACCTATTCACTAATTCTTGTCCATCCCCATCTACCTAATACTTACAATTTCACTTATCCCATCCTAACCTAACTAATACCTTACTACTGTTCTGTCTTGTTTATTTTTATACATACACACACACACTGGGTACAATTCTCTCTGCCTTTTCTATGAAAAGTTGTTATCTTTCATCAGAAATACCACTGTTATTTCACCAACACGGTAGCACATACTCTGCAACCTGGTCCCAGCCTCCTACATAGAGATTTCTTTTCCTTACCTACTTCTCAAGAGATCCATGCATCTATTACACATGCCACACCCAAATCACCTCTCTTTCAACTTCCAATTCTCCACTAACCACACATGAAAAGCAAAAGACAACTACTGAATGGTAGCAGGGTTGAACTGTTGGAGGGTTGGGATGATAAAGTTGGGGATGGTCCTGCTCTGAGTAGGGGGTTGGACTACATTACCTCCTTAGTGCAAAGCTAGCGGTGTGCAAAGCTTCGGTCACCAATTTGATTTGGAAAAGATTCAGACAGAGTCAGAGACTGAATCACCAAATATGAATCAAATCAGAAGACCAAACTCTGAATCAATTCGGAAAAGATTTGGAGATTCAGAAGGCAGTCTTTCAGGGGAACAGAAACTGATACGAGGGAGGGGGAGCGGGGGGAGAGGGGGAGACTGACAGCTGTAGCTGGCCAGTGACCGTGAGCTTTCCTGAGTCCTCTTCCAATCACAGTGCTCTGGCTCTGGGGGAAGGACATAGAAACAACATATAAGCCTCCGTCTGCAGCCTTTCTGTACCTTTGTGAGCTGTTTCTGCCGAAAAAACAGATTCTGAAAGGTATTACTGGACTGTCCGGGCTTTCTAGTCAGACTCCTGCTAGTCTGTCTTCTTGTAAGGGATTGGATGCAACTTACTGATTACCCTTGCCTAGAACCCCTCTACTTATCCCTATCCAATTCATTTCTTTCAACTTATTATTCCCCTCAAAACCTCTTATTTGTTCTTGTTACTTCTTCCCCACTTTAAAAGAAAGCTATGTTTTCCCTAGCAGGGTGATCCATCACTGTACAGGAAAGTACATCCATTACATATGCTCATACACAGTAAACAGAGAAGAAAAAAGATATTAGTTAGTTACAGACACATACTGTAATCAGAGGAGAAGAGATATTGATATTATTGATACATACATACAGTAAACAGAGAAGAGATATTAATATTATTAATTACACATACAGTAAACAAAGAAGAGATACTAGTTAATTTTACACACACACACACACAGTTGCACATGCATACATTTTCCAGCACAGCAAAGCATGAAGTGTGAAGCGTGCTGGAAAGACAGGTGCCAGGTCTTTTGGAAGGGGAGGGAGAGGGGCTAGAGACGGTAGGGGGAGAGCTGTAAGTTCCCTGCCCCCACCCCAAACATAGACACATCCTCTTTCCTGGCAGTGATGAGGATTCAGCTGCCAGTGGGAGCAAGGAGATGGGAGCAGTACCTGTTCCTGCACCTGCACCAGCTACCCTAACACCAGAAATAGCCACCAGCACCGGCATGACAGTCTCTTCCACCCCAATTTCATCTCCCAGCGTGAGCCTCCCAGTACCAGAGGAGGAGCTGGATCTGGAAGGAGGTGTACCCAACTGTATCTCTATATAGACACTATCCTGTTTTGATTACCTGTCAGTTTTGCATGAAATAAACAATTCTGTTGAATATCGTAATTCTACCAATGTAACAGAGCAGAATCTTGACCTTTTGACATGCACTGAAATTGCACATATAAGTGAATGATATTGTATATTATTACTAGGGCTGTGCAAAACAGCACCATTTCATTTCAACTTCTGTTTCGCCATTTCAGTGGGACAGTGTTTTGTTTCGAGTTTCGTTTCGTTTTGAAATCACTGTTCTGTTTTGTTTCATCAAAACTGTTTCGCTGTTTTGACCATAGGCTATAATTGGTAAGCATGAAACTGCCTATACCTTTGTCACTTCTTACCTGATTCAGATTACACTTGCAGGGATGATAGCCCCTTCTGAGACCATGAAGCCTGCCAAATTTCAAGGAGATAGGTGCAAAGGTTTCTGGGACACTGCACCTCAAATCTTGAAAGCAAAACTCATGTCACATGTGTGTGTTAAGGCACAGTGGGGTGAAAACTGCCAGGCTGCTAGCCCCTGCTGAGGCCATGAAGTCTGCCAGGTTTCAAGGAGATAGGTAAAGGGGTTTCTGGGAAACTGCACCTCAGGCTGCTGACAAGCAAAACTTGTGATGTGTGACTTTGTGTGTGTGTTAAGGTGCAGCGGGGTGAAAACTTCAGGCATGGTAGCCCCTGCTGAGGCCATGAAACCTGCCAAGTTTCAAGAAGGCAGGTGCAGGGGTTTCTGGGAAACGGCACTTCAAACTTATCAGAGCAAAACTTGTATCACCTGTAAGTGTGACGGCACAGAGAAAGCTCAGTTCAAATAATGCTTTTTATGCTGTTTTTCTGTCCCTCCTCCAGAGCACTGGGATTGGAAGGGACCTCAGGGAAGGTCCACAGTCACTGGTCAGCTACACAGTCAATATAAGAGCAGTCCTTCCCCCTTATTCCTTTAGCTGTAAGCAAGCCCAGCATCGAAACTCGAAATGTTTCAAAACTTTCAAAATGTTTCAACTGCCCTTGTTTCATTTTGAGGCTGTTTTGAAGCCTTTCATTTCGATTTCACTGTTTCAAGCTTGAAACCAGTTAAAACAGCATCAAAATGAAACAGCTGGCAAAATTTCACACAGCCCTAATTATTAACTAACCTACAGAAAAGTTAAGTGACTTTCTACTGCTGAGAGATACTACCCATTTTTTTTCTTTAAAGCCTGGGAGGATCACAGGTGAAAGGTTCATCCCACACACTCCTTGGTGTACATGACTAATCATGTCCATTATTTAGCACATAACATCATTGTATTAAAAATAAAGATGACTATTATTTGCATATAAAACTTCAAAGTTTCTTGCAAAAGAATTTGAGACCAAGTAAAAAAAAAACCCCACTGAAATTGGGAGGAAAAAAAAGAAGTTCACAGGTGAAAAACATCATACTTTTTTAGTTTAACATACTTAATGAGATCCGAGCTGCAGAAAATCTGCAAATCAAGATGAGAACACACCCTGAAGATTAGAATCCTAATATCTAGGCACAATGGGGTATATTCTTAACTAATTCCTTACTGTTTTCTGTTATTCTAGAATTTTTTTTAAAGGTAAACGATTTTACATTTCACCCTTCACCCTGAATTTCCTCACTTTCAGTGTTTTCTGTCACAACTTTAATGTTCTTTTAATGTAGTTTTTTCCTGAGTGATATATCATATTTATCTCTGTAACTATCAATCAATATTCCCTTTAATTGAGGTTAATTTCTTTCAACTTAGCATAACTTCCTAGTTCTGCAGCTTGGAGCATGGTGGGCTCCTGCACCTGCTGAAGAGCTTAAGCACATTTTATTTACTGAAGGTGTAGCTTATTATCCTCAGTTTCTAACAGGAGTGACATAAGTAGGGTGGGGCGACAGGGGCAAACTTCCAAAGTGCTGATGGAGACAGGGGAGCAAAAACATGGCTTTTGCCATAGCTGCATGACAGTGATTGCAGCAGCAGCAGCAACTTGGAGTCGCCACTGCTGCTATATGCGCAAGCACCCCAGGCATCCGCTGTGTTCTTCCACTGCTGACAAACAGGAGTGGTTTCATAAGGACATTTTCAAAATATGACTCAAGTCAGAGAACAGATCCAGGGTAGAGTTAGAATCCCTGGCACTCCTGACAAATGAAGAATAAGAAAGGGCTAATGGAAGAATGCAATATGGGAGACAAAAAAGGACCGGGCCAGTGGTTACATGCGACCCTTTGCAACTGCCTAGATTTTAAATGCTGCCTTCAGGTGTATTCCCTAAAGGCCACACACAATGGTATAAGAGATGTGCACACTCCCTCTCACTTACATAGACAGATGGATAGACAGACACCTCCACTCATACACTGGATCTAATTTTTTGAAGCAGGCATGGATGTAGATAACGCAAGGATAGTTTACCGGCCTGGACCTAAATCAGACTAATGCACCAATCTCCAGGCAAAAAACAACCATCGCAATGGTTTTCACCTGGATGCTCACAGACTCAAATTACAAAACATTCTTGAAGGTAATTTTGTCCAACAAAAGCATCATGAAACAGAGGACGTAGCAAACTTTTGGCCTTGTACAGACATTCAGTTTCTCCTGGGAGAGTTACTGCTCTCCTAGTAGAAACCTTGAGAGTACAGATATTCAGGCTTTTTCTCCCGAAGTAAAATTGGCCGCTCCAAGAGAAAAATAACCTGGGAACAACCCGGGTTAAATCACTCCTGGGAGAGTTTCTCTTGGGAGACTGAATGTCTGTACATGCTGTCTATAAATACTCAATAACCAGAGTCACTGATGCTCTCCCTTTACCACCACCCCTTACAAGCTGTCAAGAAGCTATGAAAATGTAACAGAATAACATAAAATAAGAAAATTCAAGTGCTGGGGGGACAGAACTGGGACAAATAGATATCAGCAGATGTTAATACAAGGAATCTTTGTACAATTTATTATAGGTTGCCTACAACTTTACTGTGCAGCACTGACACCCTGAACACCTCTCAGGTTAAGCTACAAGGCAGCACATGCTACTGGCAATAACTGATTTATCTTTTCTTATTACTTTATGGTAGTGCTCCAGGCTGCCCAAATCAAGGCTTGGCCATTACTGTGCTAGCCATTGCACAACCGCTTAAGATGACAGTCCTGTTACCCAAAGACTTACAAACCTGGTTAGCAGAGAACAAAAAAAAAATGGGAAGAGAAGCAAGAGGGGAAGTGTGGGGCATGATAACATGACAATAAGGACTAATTACATCTTACCAGTTGTCTAGCCATTTTCAGCTGACAGTACATTTTAACAAGTGAGTTTGACAGAAGGATGTGACGGGAGACAAGAGTAGTGATCACACAACCATACTCATATTATTAAACTACCTTCAACTTGTTCAGCATCTATAAAATGATACAGCACAACACTGAAACTGTGTGGAATAAAATGCCAGAGAATAGAGAATGTACTGCCATCATCTTCTTATCAGACGCAACTTGCACCAACTTCCCACTTTCAGTGACTTGGCTGAAAACAACAAATGGATAAAGAAAGGGCTGACAAACATTAAATCTTAGAAAACCTGCAAGGATGTTTATGCAAGAGAGGGGAAAGTATTTGTCACTTCTAAAAGATTCTTTTTCCTGAAGACATTTACCCTCAAATCACAAAACATAGTAGACAGCCTGGGTTTTAGCTAGACTTCTTGTAGTCTGTCGATACCATGACAGCTAAATGTGCTAGAAACACCTTTTTCAACTTTCAATTGTGAAGATTACAACATTTGACTTTCAGGCCTACTTAATGCAATTCTCGGTGCCAAGGTATAAATATACTAACGCTAACTACCATGGCTTCACAACAGCGTACCTCGTACTCTGCTCCCTTCATTGATTCCTCATGGAATACTGAGCCAAATGCCAAGTGTAGATCCTCCTGCTCAAAGGCCTTACTCAGACTGGACCAAACTACCTAAAAGATCATCTCTTTCAACAGCTATGTGCCACTGGAACAAGGAAATGTCAATCTCAGGAGGAAAATCTATGTCGTAAGGACAAAGAACTGTCTTGACTTTGGCCCAAGAATCTGGAACTTGCTCCAGAAGAGACTGTTATGTCTTGAACGTATTAAGGATATTTCATTGAGCTAACCTTATCACAATAGCAGTAATTAACAATGAAAAATAAGCAAACCAAATCCATACAAAATACTGTCTTTAAGCAAATATTAGGCAAGGTTTTTCCACCCAGTCAACATGGAGAAAAAGCTCCTCATATTATTTTTGCATACAAGGAAACCTCATTAAATACTTTGCCAATCACTAAACTACTGCCAAAAAGCAGTTATGTAATCAGTAATGGAAACTAATTAAATACAGACAACACTGAGCATGACTATAAAACATGTGGCCCATAGTGGGCAAACATCCTGATGGGAACCTACCACAAGGACAGGCTAGTGCAGCCCATCTGAAAAAGATACATGGTAGTGCCAATTATGCTCAGTCCCCCTCAGTGCCACTACACTGAATACATTTTGGCTTGTTCTCCATTCCTACCGCTTAGCTGCAACTGTCTTTCCCATTTCCAATGAGTCCTGTTTCTTCACCAGCCTTAAATGTGTGGCAAACATCACCTAACAGGGCCTCAAACAGTTCACCCAGAAGCCTTCCGTTGCCCTCTCTCTCAGCTTGTCACATATAATTAGTGTGACCCCACCTTCCAGGCTGGCCAGCACCTCATTTGCATGTAAAATTTTGGACGATCCCAGGACTCATGACAAGAACACCTAGTCTCAGTCATGTGTGGGCCAGTTAGCACATGGATCCTTTGTGGGGGTATCTGGAGTACGAACACATACTGACCAGTGCTGAGTTGTGGGGTTCTCATGGCTTGCAATGCTGTTGACTCGGTTAGGGGTGCATTGGGCAGAATCATTTACCAGTCCAATTACCTATATGGTAAAATCATGAGCCTTTTGGTTTTGAACTAATATTGTGAATAGTTTGCAATGTACATAAGGTATAAAAGTGCTGCTTAAAAATGTATTTATGGAGTATCCATGCTAAAACTTGCAGCTGTTTCATAAACGGTAAAAGGTATCAATTCTCGGAAAACTAAGTCGATGGGTACCCATGGCAATTTGTCCGTATGCAGATTACTACAGGCATATTTATTTCCACGTAAGTGTTTCAGATTTGCCCCTGTGCACAGGGAGAGCAGAGTCTGACAGGAATGTGGGGACAGAAGGGGCTGCAGGAGGAGGAAGCTGGGAAGTAAAGGGCAAGGTGGCCACCTAACCTTCCCCCCCCCCCGATTTATTTTACCTACTGTAGCAGACGAATGGGGACAAATTGAAGGCAAACTTCCAATAATTCGTTTCTATTCTTGGAAAATTACAACAAATTTATTCGTTTTCCATATATAGAATCTTATATTAGGGGGGTCATCTCACATTAAAATAAATACAGTAATCAATGTCTAGTCCCTTCTAACTATAAGGTAGATATTGAAATGAATTTCTGTGCTTACATCATAGCTGCAATTTAACCCTTCATGGGCTGCTTGCAGCCAACTGGCTACCAGTTGGATAGCCCTGATTGAACCTGTTGGAGTCATGTACACTATATCTGTTTGCTTTTTGTTTTTCCTTTAATATTTTCCTGTAGCAGTATATTATCAAGAGATGTGCTAAACAAACAAACAAAAAGGTAAAAAAAGCAAAATACCATAGCACTAGAATTTACAGAATGCATTATCTGACCAGGTTTTCTTTTTCTTTTCTTTTTTTTAATTTAACACCTATAACAAGACAATTTCTTTTCATTTCTGGTAAGATGCTTTTAAGCTCCTTTATATCAACAGGCATTTCAAAGTATTTCCATAGCCCTGGCCATTTTCTAGGAACCTGGAAGAAAGGAATGTTGATTGTGAGTGCCCATCACAATACTGAGGATTTTGACCAGATAGGGCGCATCCACACATGCAAGCATGTGCGCTTGCAGCAGCTCAAATAAAAGCAGTGCAAATTTGAGCCGGGGCTTTTTGCCTCAGCACACGTACTCAGACATGCACTTTGTTGTGGAGCAAATTGTGCCACTAGGGGCAAAATAACCCTGCCTGGCTCCTCCCAGATCTTCAGCCAGGGGGAGCTAGAGCCCAGGGTCAGCACCTGTGCTGTCCCCTGCAGTATAAAATACTGCCCTGTCCTGGCCCCAGCAGTATAAAAAGCTGCCCTGGCAAGTAGGTCAGGGCTACTAGCTCTCAGGAGCTTCTGAGGCCTGGCCAATTGGTACCTGTGGACACTACCCCTTGTGCCAGTTGGACTGCTGAAGCAGCCCTGAGAGTTCCCTGCACCCTCTACCCACTGCAGCAGTCTGGCAGTGGGGGCTGCTGCCTAGTTGTGACCTGCTGTCACCTGCCAGACCCCAACTGGGACTGCAGAGCTGGTAGAGGCATCTGCCCCTCTGGGCCAGCCGCCAGTGGAGTGCAGTTGCAGGGTTGGCCTTTGCATGGCACTACTGCCATTTGTGCCCCCTGCCTAGCCATCTGGGCAGCTATCACACAGAAGATGTTCCAGGTGTGGTGGCCTGCTTTGAACTGTCAAAGCATATCCACCTGGCCCCATTTGGCCAGGAGGTCAGCCACAGCCATGTGGGTCCAAGGTGCCAGCTCTGAGCAGGCAGGGTCCTGCCATGGGCCTCCCTGGCAGGAATTCTGGTGTTCCCTTTTGGAAAACTGAAAAATCCCTGATTAAAAAAAAATCCCCAAATCACTCTCTAAACTACCCCCAAATCCATGTTCCTCCACAAGTAAAACAAAAGAGCACTATAAAGAGAGACAGAGACAGAGACAGCAATCAGTTGGACAATGTTTTACTGGTACATCTACAGTGTTAAAGCAAGTTTCTTATCATAATAATAAAGTGAACTCTAAATAGAGGTTTCATGAATTCATGCACACGTGCTGCCCTCCCACAGGGCAATGGCCCCCACACAAGGTGTTGGTCCCCCCACACAAGGGCTACAGTCCCCCAACAAGGGGTTCAGCCCCCCAACAAGGGGTTTGTCCCCCACACAAGGGGTATGGCCCCCCAACAGGGGCCAAATGCCCCCACAGGGGCTACCACCCCCCCTGCAAGGCCCACATGCCCCAACTCAGCCCCCCCACTGGCTGCCCCCCAGCTCCCCCCACTCTCCCAAACCCTGCAATAGCTTCCCCACCCAGCCTCAGCCCCCACCTTGCACCCCCAGGCCCCCAAGACTACCCCCACAACCCCAGGCACCATCACTTAAAAAAAAAAACAAATAGAAAAAGAACAGGAAAAGAAAGGAAAAAAACCCCTCTGTTTACCTTAGAAGCAGGGATGGGGGGGGGGCTCCAGGTCCTCCTGGCAGAGCCCCCTGGGCAACACAGGACAGTGCAGAGGCAGGAGGGCTCAGGCTGGGGCCGTCAGCCTGCCTGGCACTGTGTGGGCAGGGCCCCAGGCAGCCGGACAGCAGCTTCAACTGCGGGTAAATGCCCAGGATGGGGGCTTTTTTTTGTTTGTTTGTTTTTTAAGTATGGGGTGGGGGGCAGGGAAGGGGGGATTTGGGGGGATGCAGCCAGACAGGGCAGGGGTCAGGGGCCTTGGGGGGGCTGGTGGGGGGAGGGGCTGGCAGCAGTAGGGGTCAGGGACCTTGGGGGGACTAGTGAGGGGAGGGGCCATTCCCAGCAGAGCTTGAGGGACTCGGAGGGGGGGCTGGTGGGGGAAGGGGCTACCCCCGGCAGGGGGCAGGGGCCTTGCAGGGGCTGGCGGGCAGAGCTCAGGGGAACTGGCAGGGGCAGGGGCCAGTCCCAGCAGGGGCTGGGGGCCTTGGGGATGGTGGGGGGAGGGGGGCTGGGGGAGTGGGTGGGGCCATTGGGGGTCCCCCCCGTAGTCCCTCCCCCCCTCCTCCAGC
>JAGPOW010003395.1:24184657-24208083 GCA_030014935.1 Caiman crocodilus
GCCCCGGGGGGGGGGGGGGGGCGGGGGGGGGGGGGGGGGGGGGGGGGGGGGGGGGGGGGGGGGGGCCCATTGGGGGTCCCCCCCGTAGTCCCTCCCCCCCTCCTCCAGCTCCTCCAACCCCTTACTTACCAGCACCAGAGCCCTGCTGCTGAAACACGTGGCCTGGCCAGCCATATGTTTCAGCACCAGGGTGAGGAGCAACCACAGAGATGCTTTGGCAGCCAGAGCATCTCTATGGAGGACCCAGCCACCAGTTGCCTTAGGGACCATGCTCTGCTCCGCCTTTTTATACTTTCCTTTTTTTAGACCTCTGGATGTCCAAGCTTGTGTGGATATGTCCACAGAGGACACAAGACCTCAGCAGATTACTGTGGAGGTTCACAAAAGGGCAGGGTCCAACTGTTCATATATCATCACTGGCAATCCTTCACAGTTGAGAATGATTGTCTTCCAAGACTGCCTTCTCTCTGGACCCAAGATGGCTTATGAGGCCTATCCAGAATCAACAGACTCTGTTGCAGCTCAGGCATATGTTTCTATGTGAGGTAGATGGTTCTGAGTTCTCGGTTTGTTCTGCAACGTGCTGATTCTGCGAGTCCCATTTTTCTGTGTCCTGTTGTCATTGTAAGTGTTGCTGGCATCATTGTAAGTGTTGCTGGCACATGTTGCAGGGCTTGGATCTCCTCTTGGCCAACTCCCTATTCACTGGTGATGACAGGGTGGGTCCTTGTGCGTGTCATCCACATATTCTGGTAGCTGTTCCTTCTAGGCTGCCAAGGCTTGGTCTTATCTTCCTGGGAGACAGTTCCCTCACAGGTGGCTCTCTGGATCCCACACCCTGGCTTCATGGGGCTCCAACATCCCCTGTACTCCACCTTTACCACATCCAGGGCCTGAACTGACATCAGCACCTTGATGTCTAAGGCCACAGATGATAGGTCTCTTGTCTGTCTGTAAATGCGTCACTGTACAGGGTTGTGGGCCCTGCCTTCCCGGGATGTGGCAGACCTGTGCCACTGAGTTAGCTTCACGAACGCTGTGGTCTTCTACCTCTGATGGTGTGGTCTCCTCTGCCACATCTTATTAGATAGTAATACAAATCTAATGGGAGCTGGAGTTATGGGACTGATAATAATTCCAAGATCTTGCTGCAAGTCTACCTATGGGGCTCCACCACTCCTTAACACCCCACCCTTACCACATCAGATGGTGCTGGTATAAACTCCCAGTTCTTGGGCCCACTTCACTGTCCTCAGTCTCACTTGAGTACTTTTAGCCACAGAGGACTTGTTGCACTAAAACAGGCAAGGCCTTAACAAAGTCCATTGAGGTTGATGTGGTCTTGATTTTGGCTTGGAGTCGGCTGAGATTAAACACCTTACCATCCATTCAGTAGTTTAGCTCCACTCCAACTGGAAGCTTGTCGGTGGTCAGATGTAGCAAGGAATATCAAGGAAGATATAACAAGGAATATCAAGAAGAGCACTGGAACGATGACAAGGCCTTGCTTAAATTCCTGCCTTAGCCTCAAAGGGATCTGTGATGGCAGTGAACGGGGTGATGAATTTTGATGGACATCCATATTTCAGGAGGATCCTCCATAGTGTTTCTCAGTTGACCGAGTCAAAGGCTTTCATAAGGTCAAAGAAGGCCACATAGAGGGGTTTATATTGTTCCCAGGTTTTTTCCTACTGCTGGAGAGCAATGAAGATCATGTCAGTCATACCTCTTGATGCCCTAAACCCACACAAATTCCATTAGGAGCTCTTCAGCAAGTCAAAGGAGATGGTTCAGGAGGGTTCTCAATGATTTTTCCTGTTGTGGACAGCGAGGCGACCCCTCCGTAATTTTCACAGTCGGATTTGTCTCCTTTACTGAAGACTGTCACAATCATAACTTCCATTACGTCACCTGGAATTTTGTCATCATTCCAGATCCTTAAGATGAGGGCATGGAGCTGTGATGTGAGCCCCTGTCCTCCTGCTGGAAGATCTCAGCAGGCGTTCCATCAGCTTCCGGTGCCGTGCCAATCTGCATCTGCTTGAGGGCTTTCTTCACCTCATCCAGGGTTGGAGGGATTCTGAGATCGTTTCTGACCGGGTGCTGCAGGATGGAGTTAAGAACATTCTTTTCATCAGCAGAGTCTCGATTAAAAAGGTCTTCAAAATGCTCCTTCCAATAAGTATAGATGGCTCCCCTTTTCTTGATCATATATGTATAAACTGTCTGCAACTAACCAAGGTCTCTACATATCCACATGAAGTTAAGTCCTACTTCTAGGAAAACACTTGCTGAAAAATTTTCCCTGGGTTTCTTCACAGCCATGACATGCATGTATATTAACTTCTCTTAATGCCGTATTCACCTGCTTGTAGGAATTCTGTCCATCTCTTTCCCTTCAGTAGATAGAATTTGGCCTTGTGACCTACATGCCACTCAAACGCACCAACACCTAAAAGCATGCCAGCTCCTAAAGGGAATATACTAATGGTCCCTAACAATAACTTTTTGTTCTGTTCTACAAAGGTTCATATATTGCCATAGTTATTACTATCTTAGCACTTGCCAACAGCACATAGAACAAGGTTACTAATATCCATCCTCTTCTCATATAAAGGTAGAAGAGCACCTTCACCTTTTTCCTCTGAAGTCCACAGGGATTGAACTTGCCACCACAGAAAACACACCTGCCACGCCTCCACTAAACATAAGGAATACTGATGAACATCCGACTCAGCTGGTGGGTGAGAGGGTGGGGAGAAAGGTGGTAAATAGGGAATGAGGAGAAGGTGGTAAGTGCTTACATTCAGTTTGACAAAAAAGAGAGGCACACTGAGATTGATCTGTACTTTTAGGCCACCACAGTGCAAAGCAGCTTTAAAGCAAATAAGAATCAGGCCTGTGAATGCCAGAGTTTGTAAATTTGTCAGCCTCATGTAGCTAGGAAAATACATCCTGTAATTTAACCCTTAATGGTGTTCAGAAAATATCTTCTATATTGCTTGCAGTCAACTGGTTTTAATTCTATTGTCTGTACTGCATTAGTGAAAAGGCAGCTACATGTATAGGCATAGTGGTGTTGCACTTGGCATGCCTGGCACATGCTGCATGAATAGTCAACAAAAATTATAAGGTTTTTAAAGGCCAGCCACTGATAATATATGAACCCTGATGGTAAACCAGAGATTTGGTTTAATAAAAGTAATTAATGATGTCCAGCTTAATAACAGCATCTTTTTTCTCAATTACAAATGTACCACGTTTCTGTCTCTGCCAAAATAATAATTTTAAGTTCTATTATTCCTCAGCACAACATAGGTGCCTTTTAGTCAATGTTTCTACTTGTAAAAGGCCAAAAAAAATCTATCCATTTTACAAAAGAAGTAATAATCAGACTCATTTAAGGAACCCCTCCCCATCAAAAAAAGAAAGAAATGATTAGTGAGGCAAGAATGTTTTTAGCATAAACAAAAAGTTAAAGCACTGCATTTCTCTGCAAGGAGGAAGCAGAAAAAACAGAAAAGAGAAAGACCCCTGCTGCATTATCCATTAGGCATAAGTGAATAATGAAATACCTAATACGCTTATACTCATAGTCTTTAATCTTAAAGCAAATTATAGTATTCAAATACAGTATTTTACACATGCACTCTGATAACACTTTCTATCTTTCTTGGAGATTTTGTGAACGACATGATATGAAGCACAGTGTATTTAATGAAAGGTTTCTAAGCTGATTTCCCTAAAGGTTATTTTCTTTCTTTTCTGTGGAACCCATACGCAGGATATACAACAGGGACCAGGGGTGTATATAAAAATAAACTACCAAGCGGCATCAGAGCTGATACCCCAGTCCTACAGGGGCAAGTGAATTATTAGATCTGTGTCATAAGTGGTTTTTTTTTTAATATGCCATTGTTCCCACTTGAGCACATTAAATTTTCCATATCCACTTTTAAATCAATATTACCCTTTTTTCCTGCGGTCATAATGTTCATGGTGCAAATTAAACAATCCAACAGCTTAAAAAGTCACACCGTACTTATATGTAAAGCGGGGCAGACTAACCTTTTGTGTTTTTCCTCCACTATGAACTTACACTTTGAAACCTAAAGAAGGAAAAAACCCAATGATATCACATGGGGAAAAGCATACTAATATTTCATTTTATAGTCGATCATGGGCAATATTTGACAGTATTTCATGCATCCAAAAAAGTTTATTAGCGCATCATATAATTATTTTCCTATTATAACTGTATCTTCCACATCTTTAAGCCTTTCAAATTGAAAGTGTAAGCATTCTGGGGTTTCAAAGATGTGTTTGCCAATTATTTTTATACTAGTTCACATAAACAGGAAGGACTGAATCTTAGGTATGAGTTATATATTCCTGTACAAAATAATTGTATATTCTATGAAGACTGATTCTTCTTCTGGAGAAATATACAACAACACAAGGGAAATCTTGTACCAGCAGCATAACTGAAGTGGCAAGACACAATATTAGAAAAACAGAGCTACTTTCATTACTGTGATGCTGTGTGTCAGAATGTCTCTCCTTAATGAACCTGTTTGCAATAAGACTCAGGGTGCAAAGAGGCTATTTAGAGAGTCTATTGTGTCTATAGTGAGTCCTTCAAATATCTTCCCACCATTAGACATGCCGCATTGACCAATTCTGTCCTGATTGCTGTTCTTTTTAGTACCAAGGGACGTTCTTGCCCAGACAGACCGATGGATCAGAAACTGCAGTTCATAAAATGTTTACACTGTACACATACTCACACAGCGATACAAACACTGGAGTCCCAGATCACACAGCGTGTTGAATGTGCCAGTGTCATCTGAAGGCTTATGACTTTCCAATATCAACGAAAGGATTTAGGTTAAACTTTGCCTGTGTTGCCTGCCTGTCACTCTAACAAAAGCCGTATTTTTCCCCCTTTTCAGAGTGTACCCAAGCTCACGGCTCACATGGGAACATTTCAGGCAAATGTTCTCTGTGTCACAAAGCCTTCTTGCTCTGTTGAGACTTTCTCCTAATTGCTGACAGCAGGAAAGGACCATACATGTCATGGCATCAAAGAGCAAAAAACTTCGCTGTGAATAAATAAAACAAAAAGATTTCCTAAAAGATCATGAATTCATACTCAGTGACAGCAGCATAAAACAAGGGACTTTTCTCAACAGTAATTACAGAAACACTTGGTTACTACCTACAGCCCTGTAAATTAGTTCTTTTATAAGAGTCTAGACACCAGCTTGTGAAGTATTTGGTTTAGCTTCAGTGTCCTACCTATCTGCACTATTTGCCTATTAGCCATTACTGAATGAGTTTTATCTTCACCTTTCATGCACCTAATGCCAAACAGTCTGTTTACAATAAGTCCTTTTTTTTCTCTTGACTTTTTGTGCTCTTACCTCTTCTATTTTAATAGAAATAATGCATCTGCCAGCTTTTGCAAAAGGGTTCCCCCAACTGTCAAGAAATAGAAAGAACTTTATATATAGGTGAAGTCCCGATTGCCAATGTATTAGATGTAGCCCACCAACTATACTATTATATTTGATAGGATACCAGAGATTTCTCTATTATTAGCTAAATATAAAAGAGCAGATCTAAAAGATTGGGGAAAAATATTAAAAATGTAAATGCCACAGGTGGAGTCCAGTGACATATTGCCAATATATTAAATAAAGGCTCTCATAGGAAACAGCCACCTCTAGGTTATAATAAATAACTTCTATTAAGAAACATCTTTTGAGAGGCGAGATTTTGAAGAAACCTTATTCATTTATATACCCATTTAAAATTAAATTATTTCATTATTCAATTTGGAAAATAAATTAGGGTATACTCATGGAAACATTTAAATGCTGTGTTTGAAAATTATAGAAATTACTTGTGTATTTTGCAGTACAAAAAAGAAATAGTGAGGAAGAGCACACGTATACACATATCCCAAAGAGCCCACATGCGCCTCATTTTCCCAGTACTCTAGTCTCTATCTCACCTAAAATTTGTATCTGATCCTGCATTGAAAGATGAATTTCCAGGAAGCTATGCATGCTTCCCAAGACCATGTAAAATGGGAGAGGAAGGCGTTTACCTACACATTCAGAAGCTGGTAAGAAATAGAAAGTTGTTAATGGTACAAGTCAAATAAAAGTTATTCTTAAGGTAAAATCCCCATTTAGCCAGCTTCTGCCCTTTTAATCATGCTGGTATCCTTTTGCCAAAGTCAAGAAAATGGTACTAATGTAAGCAAAATTAAAATCTGGGGCAAAGATATTACGAGGATATTTCCCAGACTGAAAAGTATAGGATTTGGGGTCCATAGGTATATCGCAGTTTATTTTTCAATCCAGAACTTTTACAAACTTCTTACATAGCATAGTTCTTATTTTACTTTACTAATAAATTTGATCAAAGACCATACTTATGTTGCAGTATAAAGTGAAATAACCTAACTACTTCTAATAAATAAGGAAGCACCAATTAAAAATATTTTTATTGATAGTACTTGGAAACGTCAACCAAGATTGAAGCCTGACTGTAGTGGGCTTTATACAAATACACAGGATGAGAAAGCAAACTCTTCTGGACCAGGATAATCTATCCAGACCAGATAAAGGACAAGAGGAAATTCCTATCATTGTCCATATGCTGCAGAATGGAAACTGAATTATTCAGAGGGGAATAAGTGATTTTCCCAAGGTCGTAGTTTGCAGCAGACCTGGGAAGTGAAGGACCTACTTAATTTCATTCAATGCTACGTTAATACAGACGGGTAAAATCCTTCCCTATTTATTCTGGATCAGCTTATACCAAGTTGAGTCCATCTATACATGCCATTAAGGCAATGTGATAAACTCTGATGCAGTCTGCGCCAGTGTCGGCTGCTCCCAGGCAGAGCATTTGCACGTGTGTCTGGGACCACAGCTCTGAGCCTGGGTAGAGCAGCCTGAGGCTGGCAGCAGCCTCAGGGGTCAGCCCCAGGCTGCAAGTGGTGGTGTCCGTGGCAGACAGGCTGGTTCAGGCACACGGGCACTCAAGTGCAGAGCTAAGCAGTAAGCAGCCCCTGCCACACTTTAGCACCATTGTGCCCCAGCCAGCCCGTCACCATCTAGACGTGCATTTCAGCACATGTAATTACTATGCCGTAAGATGGTACTGTCCCTAGCAGAATTATCCCATGACAGAGTTAATTAATTTACTACAGCCTAATACTGATGCACATGTAGCTGCTTTACTACAGAGCTAATTGGTCAACCGCAGTAAAGCACACATGTAGATGTGCCTAGTATTATTTAACCATGTAATATGTAATACTCAATTAATGTTCTGGTGGGCCTTTTCCAATAAATAAAACCCCAGTAAAATTACTCCTTTCTGTTCCCCATCTCTATCCCCTTTAGACACCCAGTATATATAAAATATACTTGCGGGGGAAAAGAATAACAAAGGTCAAAGATCATCCTGACTTTAATAGCTCAGTGGAGCTGGCATGGTTGAGATGCATTGGTTTCTCAATGGAGCGCTGTGACTAGCCTCACGACTGTCCATCTCGGTCACCTCGGCCTGAACAATCTGGTAGCCTTTTATAACTGGACCAAATGGAGACAAACTTTGGCCGGAGTCTAGAGCAAGACTGAAACTCTGAATCTGAAGCTACAACAAGACGTCATAAATGTTCTGCCTATGCAACTTGGCAAAAGAGGGCAGAATTCAATCCACACCATGTATGCATCTCTTCCAATTGTGAATGAGTATCTGAAAGCAAAATCTGGCTTCTAAGAATAAAGTAAATATTGTAAATAAAACAACCCTTTTCAGACTCTTTCTACAATTTCCTGCACATATTATGCACTGCTTACATATTATAGATGATACATATTGTAATTTATTTTATTACTGATTCCATCTGCCTTTCCCATCTAGAAAACTGGTACTTTCAATTAGGTCTTCATTTTTAAGTTAATGAAAAAGTCTGTTTCTCATTCCACAGCCTTCCATCTTGAAATCTTCTTCAGGCTTCACCTCCAGTCTGATGGGCAGACAGCCTTCTTTATAAGGCTCTGAAGGTGCAGTTTACAGAAAACCTAATTGCAGATACTTACACCACAAAGGCACCACATTGGACTCACATGGCCAGTCTCTGGGTTTTGTGACTCTAACCTTTTCCCTTCCTATGAGTCTTTCATTTCCATTGGAAATATTAGATACATCAAAAAGATGCAGGGCCGAGTCCCTAGAGGAAATCACTACTTATTGAAGCCCCTCCTTCCACAATTGATTCAGAGAATATTATCAATTTGTAACCTTTTCACAAAAACATAGCTGTCTTGGAATAAAATTATCTTCTAGATTTTCAGCAATCCGCAGGTTTTTGCCAGCAGCACCACCCTTATGCCGGCAGTGAATAAGCGGAGGAGTCCCACTCAACTGTGAAAGGCTCCACAGATATGCTCTACACTTAGATTTATAAGCAAAACCTGCTGTAAGAACTACATCTAACAGGCAGCCCCTGTCTTAAGTGACCACTTTTAAGTTTCCCTAAGGTTTCCAGTACAATTTTGTTTGACCTTTAATTAAAGACTACCTCAACGAGGCCCTGGGGTGGCTACTAAGACAGGCCTTTACCATGCATTTATGAATGCACATACATGCACATCCTGTGAGACCCATACATACAGACATACAAGCACACTTTCTTTCTTACAAAAATCGGTGTCATATCATATATCATTAAAAAATATCATTTTTTTTCTCCAGCTGGCAATATCCCAAATAAATATTTTTACAAACAATATTTGATTAGAAATAGTAGGCACTTATGTAAATTGCAGCCACCCTTCACATTCATTTTCAATATCATAGACTCATATATAATTAAGTAGAATAGGTAGCAAGATATTCTTCAGGGATGTTTTACTTATTCATAAAGTAAGAGTTAAAATCCTCACTTCCATGGACTTCCCTTACGTGTTGCCATAAGCAAATTAATTTTATGCCTTATAAACAATGATATACAAAGACCCCAACGTAAGTGGATGCTGAATCAGCACCTCTTTTTTAACTACAGGACTTCAAGGCATTCAAATATTTTGTATGATCAGAGGCTAAAGACAAATGTAATGTTTAGCCACTTTGAAGGGGAGAGGAGGCAGAAGGGAGGGAAAAGGTGTTACTGTTTCAGAGCATTTAAATATCTGCATGCTTCTGCAGCAACGTGGATTATTTTAATGACTGTAAATTTAACCCTTAATGAAACAGATTGAAAAGGTACAACTATTTTGTTATACTTGTATCTCTGCAGGAGCGTGCTGATGCAACACCTTTATCATAATAGCATGTCATTTGATACTGACAGAATTAAACATTATATGCAGAGTTTTAGCGGTTTGGAACCAATTTTTTCTTGTTAAACTGCCTACAGAACATGCTGTGTCACTTTGGTTTTAGGGACCAGACTTGTTGGAGCAGTTATATTCTGTCTACATTGAGATCCTGTGCTATTCTCTCATTCTTGTGCATTTTCACTGAGAAAAACAGCTTACTTTTTGATAAATTCGAAGCAAAAAAATCCAATTAATTAACATGTTTTTCAAAAGAATAAAGTACCCATAGTATATAAATAAAATAAAGCAAAGACATTATGTAAAATGAGCATAGTACCAGAAAGTGAAATACAACCAGTAGTAGAGCAATAAATACTCTAATGACTTAAATACAGAACTAGCAAATAAACAGATGGAAGGTGCAATTAAGGGAGACAATTAGTATTAAATTATGCCATATTTCCTTAACTTGGTTTCCAAAGATCAAATTCAGATGTTGCATGTATTCATAGTCTTTGGAAGAGTAAATAAAACATTCTGCACATTACACTCCATAAATCTCATACTTAACTTACCATACAAATTAAATCCAAACACAACATAACTTTAAAACCTCCTCCTTTCCCACAGCATAGTCATACAACCAAGCTAATCAGCATTGCCAAGCATGAATTTCAATATTTTAGATAGCTTCAAATCAAATAATTAAGCAATAGTTGTACCAGGCAAACTGGTCACGTTTTAACGTTTTGTCATATTTGGGGTGCTTGTTGTATACAAAAATGTTCTAAAATGCTCACATGAACGTGGGTCTGTACACTAAAGTCGCTATACTGAGAGGTTTTCAAATTGGTTCAAGAAACACTTGCTTCACTCCTCGGACAGAAGCTACAGTACAAATCACCTGTCTGTCTTCAAGAAGTAATGTTTCCTGCTCGCTGAAGCACTATTGCAGGTGTCTTCTTTAGAGTTTCCAGAGGCTTTTTCTAACCAACAAGCCTCAAAAATGCAAGCACCTATCTCTATTCTACCTCCCACAGAAAATGGAAGCTAAACTGCGGCACTTTACCCCTGAACAGAAACCTGCTGAAGTGCCAGGATGTGGCCTCCAATGACTGAAGCATAAAGCAGACGTGAAACAGTAACTAGGGATTAAGTTGATGCGCAGTAACATCTTCTTCCTTTTTAAATCAATGCAATTGCTTCCTGTAGCCATACCCTAATTTACCAATATCCCAAGACCTCTTAGAGCTAGATTCTACAGTGTACAATGTAATTTTGGTAATGGGATAAAGCATGAAAACAATACTTTTTAAATATCTTTAACATGGATTCTCAGCCTGTGTAACCCCTGCTGCACCTTTACTGATGTCAATGAAGCTATCCAGTTTTACACCAACTTACCATATGGCTCACTATTTTTTGGAGACTAACACACTGAAATAACTATTCAAATGTGAATGCCTTTACCTGAAGACACTGGCTCTCAAATAAGATGCTGTGGCACCGTGGGGTACTGCAAGAACCTGACACAGTGCCTTAACACCTGCAACACTACGGCAGGGTGAAGCTGCCCATGGTGTTCAGGAAGCATGTCAAAGCCAAACCGGGAAGGGTAGTGGCAGAAGTAACTTGCCTGCCTGCACAATATAATGCAAGCAAGTGTGACTTCCAACTGCGGGCACTTCTCGTTTGGCTCCTAAAGAAAGGCAAATGTTCCACCTACATCATGCACCTCTGTTTCCAAGATACACCTAGATACTGTGTATAAGGGGTGTGCGAAGCGGGCCCTATTTGATCCAGATTTGGCCCGAATCAGGGACAGTGACTCAATTAGTTGATTCAGATCACTGTCCTTAATTTGATTTGTCCAAATCCAAATCTGGAGATTCAATGCTAATTCAGAGAATCAGCGATTTGGACAGAGACCGCTTTAAACGTTTTTTCTACATACCTCAAGGTAGCAGGCATGGTTCATGAACACTGCAGTGCTGCACATGGAGTATCCCACAGGAGTGCAAAGGGGCCCTCCACGTGCTCAGCAGCAAACCCAGAAGTAGATCGGAAGTACTTCCTGTCCACTTCCGGCTCTGCCAGGGAGCACACCGGGGGTCCCCCCGTGCACCTACCCGGCTTGGCAAGCGGCTGCAGGGGAACCCCCAGTGGCCCCCGCCAGACCCAGGAGGTACCAGTCCCCGAGCGAGGGGGAGGGGCAGAGGGCCCCCAGCATGCTTCCTGGAAGTGCTTCTGGTCCATTCCCAGATCTGCTACGGAGCATGCTGGGAAGCCCCCAGTGCCTCTGTAGGACGTTCCATCCACCCCACCATCACAGCACCATCCATGGCCAAATCTCTGAATCTGTCCAAATCTCTCCGAATTGATTTGAAGGGTTCCGACATGATTCAGAGAGAGATTAAAGGGTCCTCTAATTCAATTCAGATTCAGAGATTCAGCCATTGAATCAGGCTGAATCTCCACCGAATCGAATCAGGGACCACAGCTTTGCACAACCCTACTGTGTATGCAACCCAGCAGCTCATTCCTGCCAGCCAGCTTCCCGGACCTCTGTCTGTTCAGGGGAAATTGTGCTGGGGACCTACGGGAAGAACTTGGCCTAGTGGTTCCTAATCCCCACGTGTCACCTGGGGGCCATGAATGGTGTGGGGCAGGGGAAGTCCACTGCTGTGGCTGGAGAAAGCATGTACCGTCAGACAGAGCTAGGGGACAGCTCCTGTCAGTGACCTGAAAGCGTGTATAAAATATAATTACAATTGTGTGAGCAATTAATAATGTATTAATTCATAACAGGAGGATAATGTTTACAACATAATATTCATAATATTCATTTGTATTACTGTGATTTTTAAAATGGGGTACCACTAAATTCTGAAAAGTTTTGCCATGCCTTCAGTCTAAAAAGGTTGAGAACCACTGTCTTAAAATAAATAACAACTACCTTCCACTATTTAATGCTCAACCTACACCTTTATCAAAAAACATGTAAAAAAGTAGTGGGTTGGCAGCATGCCCAGAAACTTATTGAATCCATGTTCTGATAAAACAGGAAAGGAAAGCATTTCAGAGTTCGGGACTTTTACTCCCACCTTTCAGATGAGATCTTTCAAAATTATAGATACAGTGATGACTTACTGAAATATTTAAACCACCAGTTCAATCTCTGTGAATGTCAATTCTTTATTTCTTGCTCACTCTAAAAGGAAAAAAAACCACGAAAATCAAACTCCCAGTTCCCTACATTGGAGACAATCAAGGCAGGTTCAATTAGTAAGATGTAAACAATCAGGAAATAAATTTTCCGTTCTGGAACACCATATCCTCTGCAATCTATTAATTATGGGAAATGGTATGCACAAAGAATAAAAGCACGTTGCTAAAGAAAGTGGTAATAGGTACCCTGACTCACTTGAGAAAATATTTATAAAAGAAAATGATCTGCGCACCAGCATCTGCAGTCTCTTCCTAGCAAAGAATCCGTCAGCAGAAAACTAAGTAGCTATTTTGCTATTCTTGATAATGGTGATGATTAAGGTCAGGTGTTCTCCTCTCTTCTGTGAAACCAGCCCTTTCTGCCCAGGGTGTTCTCAGGTAGAATGGAATTGTATTTCTTCTACATCAGGTCTATCAGTTTTCTTATGCTTTTCAACATACTAGCTACCTAGTCAAGACAGAAAAGGATGGGAACTTGAAAGCTCATTTCTTGACTGAGGGCTTGTCTACATATGGTGTTATTCAGAAACAGTTATTCCAGAAAAGGGATTCTGAATGACTAATTTCATTCAGTGTCTACACATGGAGTCATTTAGAAATATCCATTTCCAAAATATGAGCATTCATATATGGAGTCATTCAAAAACAGCCTTTCTGTTTTAAATTCACACCTTGCTTTAAGCCAAAATTATTTCAAGTGCAAACAAGCCATTATTCCAAGTATTTGAGTATTTCTGGGGACTCTGTACATGGCCAGATTGTGCCACAGGTTTGAGGATTTGCAGAGAAGGATGATTTAACAACTTCCCAAGATATGTAGAAAGGAAAATTCAAGTTTCCTACAGATTCCAGACTTTGGGCAACCACTTTTGCAGCTACTATGTTGCTAAAGATTCTTTCATTGATAACCATCCTTCCCCAAGTGCAGTCTTAGTGAAATGATGGCAAGCATAAAATAAGGTTTGACAGACAGACAGACGGAGGTCATACATCTGAAAGGAATTATTGTGAAGACTTGCTGAGCTAAAACAACTTCAAGTCAGAAAGCTAGGATTCACTTCTAGTCTGAAAAAATGCTACCTTGAAGTCTGAAACTGTGTCTGAACTACCACAGAACTTCAAAGTGACTACAGTGTAAACCACAGTGAAAACAGTCATGCTACATAGCTCCAGTTTTAAAGTACTAGAGTTAGAACATATGACATATATTTTGCTTTATATTACAACAGCCTTTAATATAGACCTATAGAAAACATAATATACTTTATAATAGCAATTACAGTGTGATACAGTACAATCTTCAGTAGATTACAAATATTGTAGCATTATGAATTGAAGTAACTTAAATGACATCTATGAAAATCATAAGCTGAATGTTATACTAGTCATAGTATTTTTTCAAAGTGCTATAGTGAATTACTATGATGTTACATTTTAAAATATTAAAATTATAACTATATTAAATTAGTAATACAGTAAATATTGCTATAGATGCTACAAAAACACTGCACTAAACTGTCCAGCAATAAAACCCCATATTTTTTCCTGGAAAAGCTAATAATTGGTTCAAATTCATTCCCCAACTCTGTTCATATTAGCAGACATACCACAGATTAGTTTAACTCAATGAGCATAATAAAGAGAAGAACCAGTCTCATAGTGATATTTAGTTGGCAGCTTTCTCCTGAATAGCCCAGCAACAAACCCAAATCAGGAAAAAACATGGAAATCAAAGTTTTTTCAACCAGACATTCTAGCTCTGCCATAGCCCAATTAACACAATATACACAACGGTACACCTAGAAGCCTCAAATAGGTCAAGGAGTCATTGTGGCTTGCCAGGTTCAAAATGTAAATGAAAGCCAAAGCTTCAGTGCCTTGATCCAATGCAAAAAGCCAATAAAGGAGCTAAACTGGATCCCTGGAAATTGCCCAGTTCAAGAATAATTTCCCCTAGTATTGTAGCACAGGTAAAACAGTGATGCACCATCACCCTTGCAGTTTCCCCAGCAGAGGCAGCTAAAGAAAAAGTGTTGCTTAAAGTGCTCATTTCAAAAGCATTGCTTAAAGTGCAGGCATCAGCAGCTGGCCCTAAAGATCCAGACAAAGCATGAACCAGCTCTGGACACTGTACTTAATGCTACACTGGCTGTACCAGCCATAGAATCAAGAAGAAGCAGAGTCACTCACCTTGGATCACCTCTCTTCCTACCAGCCCTGAAGTGAACCAGTTCAACATACAGCTTAATCAGACAAGAGGATGTGTCATCTTGTTCAGTTGTCCCACATAAACTAAGACGGGTGGCACAATTTCTCCAACATTCGTCATCCTAATTCTGATGTAAAAGTAATATGCCAGTGGGAAACTTAAAAAACAGACTTTTAAGGGTTAAAAGAAATAGCAGGGGACCTAAATCGGAACTTTAGTTTAAAGGCACGAAGCGTGGAAGAAAAATTGACTTGTTTCAAAGATGTACTAACAAATGTCTAACGGAAGAGCATCCTTTTTAAGCAGAAAAAAACCACCAAGATGACTAAATGGACAAAGTAAGGAAGCAATAGAAGAAATATTGGTGAAAAATAGGGCATAGAAGCAACTAAAACTATCAGGATGAAATGATTTAAGGGAAACATACGTGTAGGGAGTCAGTATGTGTAAAAAAAATAAAATTACAGAGGCGAAGAGGGGAGTATCAAAAGGGACAGCAAGCAATATAGCAAAGAATAATAAGGCTTTCTACAAATACATAAAAGGAAACAAGAGAGAAAAGGATGAAATGAGCACATTAAAGTATAAAACAGATGCTTAGATACAGAACAATGTGAGGTTTATGGTGGGATTAAACACCTTCTTCACAACCATAATTCTCTTGGAAAAAAGGGGCACCGTAGATCTATGGCAGGATGAAGTTACTATTGGCTCCAAGATCAAATAAGCAGAGCAACAGCAACGTGCTGCTCTTGTCGTTCACCCTAGGTTAGGAGGGCAACTATACGTAAATACACTGTTCCATTTTGGAATTATTCAATACTATATTAAAAGGTCAACAAATGATAATTAACACTTGCATTTTTATTTGGGGTACCATCCTAATATGAAGGGACATTAGCAGCAGACTACAAGAAAGCCTATTTTGTGTCTATTTTTTGAACAGTTACCAAAGTTATTTCGATTCTACAGAAGATGTATTATAGATAATATAGTGACTGCAACTTGATATGAAGCAAAAGAACAGAATTACCAAAAGCACTTATCAGTCTAGTCAAATCCAGCCAAGTATTTTTAACAGGTAACAACAGTTTAAATAAATGGAACATAAAATTATTTATCTAGATTTTAGTAAAAGTAAGTGACTTCAACATTCAGTTGGTAAACTGAATAAATAATGAGTAGAGTACAGTGGATATCAATATCAACAGAGGCTCTTCCAACGAGGTGACAATTGAGGTTGGACCCATTTCTGTATGAACATTACAGACCAATTCACCAATATGCTACAGCTGTTTTGCACTGCTCCAACAATGCAAAGTAGTTATAACTGTCTTTTCAATTAGCCAGTCAAGCCACATTAATGAGTGCTTCACATTGCTGGAGTAACATAAAGCAGCTGGTGTACACTGGCAAGTCACAGTCAATAACAGTATTTTGAAAACTGAACTGAGATACATAGCAGTGATATTTACAATAAATTAGATTAACAGGTATGGCTGGTATTACAAAAAAGGTATTGCCAAAATGCAAGATTTCATTATGATGGCCTTTTGCCAGAAGACCAGGGGAAAAAAAACATGCAAGTGTAAGGTAACCTAAGCATTCTCCCCACCAAAAGGTTGCACTAACATCTAGAGGTGCACTGATACATCAGGCCAATATCGGATCAATGCCAATATAAAGCAAATTTACTATATTGGACATTGGCCATATCAGACCAGTAATTTGGCTGATAAATGGCCCATGCATGTGCACAGCCACAGTGCAGCACAGGCAGCAAGGCTCGCAGCCTGGCAGAGTGGAGAACCGCCTCCAGCTGGTAAGTCTGGTGTGGTGGAAGGGGAGGGAGGAGGGAAAAGTCATTGTGGGGCAGATCAAGGCCCCTGCAGGAAGGGAGGGGTGGGGCTGGGGCAGGGGCTAGGGCAGGCACTGCCCAGTCGGAGCAGGGCAGGCGTGGCATGGAGCTGAGGCTCGTCCGGGGAGTGCGGGGCGGGGGTGAGGTTCCTGCCGCTGCGTGCCTTTCAGCCAGAAGCTACGGGTCCAGCGGCTCACCCGGCACTTGCCTGCTCATTCAGTGGCTTCCGCTGCTGCTCCTGCCAGCCATCCAGGAGGGTATGGGGGGTGCGTGCCCCCGGATGCGCGCAGCATGGGCTGGGGCTGCGCCGAGCTCTTCCCGGAGGGGCAGGGCTGCACTGGGAAGGGGCTGCAGCCCTCCCCATAGCCCATTTCCTGGTGTAGCCCCACTCCACCAGGAAGAGCTTGGCCAAGCGCCAGGCCCAACCCGCCCCACGCAGATCCAGGGGCACACACCGCCCTCCCCATGCCTTATTGGACAACTGGTGGCAGGGGTGGGATCTGCCAGGCAAGCACAAGCAGCTCCTGGCTGGAAGGTGTGCAGCAGCAGGAACTGCCCCCACCACTCCACGCCCTCAAATAAGCCGTGGCTCCGTGTTGCACCCGCCTCACCCCACCCTGGAAGCGCCTGCCCCAGCCCCATGCCTCCTTCACCACGGGGTCGTTGATGTGCCCCTCAACACCTCCTCTCTCCCCCTTCCTCCACAACAGATTTACCAGCTGTAGGCTGCTCTCCATGCTGCTGGGCTGGTATCGGAAAATTGGCCTATATGCCTCCTTAAAAAGTGGCTATCAGCATGGGCTGCAAAAATCTCTATCCGTGCATCCCTACTGACAGCTCTTGAATCATTCTGATAACATACAAGAGTTGTTAGCAGCTGCCAGCAACAAGTCCTGCCTGTCTGAAGGAAAAGATAAAAGGATGGTGTTAGCCCTTTCCCCTTCCAGTATGTATTGAGAGGTGGTAGAATTAGATGGCATTACAAGTTGCTTACAAGTTATGTAGTTTGGCTTGAAAGCACCCAGTTTGTTCTCTGGGGTGGAAGGAGAATGGAGCTGCATTTGATATCTTGAAGGACTAAGCGGGCAAAGCTGAGGGAACTGGAGCTAATTAGGAAGCAAAGCTGGAGACAGTAGAAGCATTAGGGAGATAGAAGAATGAGGAACCAGAGCAAGAATGTACAAGAAACTGTAATAATCAAAATGAAGGCAGTAGATACTGCAAGAAGAAGTGGAATTAAATGAGGAAGAAATAAAGGAATGCAGTAGGGGTTGGGTGATTGGCCACGCAGGGGCTTGTGCTTATCTGCCGAGCTCATCTGTTTATCTCCTCACAACGTGAGGCAGCCTGCATAGGATCTGGTGGTACATCAGGGTACCCCAGCACCCTGGTTGCAAATCACTGGCTTAGGGGTTAGGCAGCACACTGTTAGGACACAAAGCCCATGAGGAGGACAGGAGAGCCAGAAAAAGATGCGCGAGACAAGCGGCATGCAGGTTTAGGGGCTACAGAAGAATGGGAAACGGAGGAATTATGAGGGGGTGGGAAAATGAGGGTGCTAGAGGACAGCTTCCACAACCTAATCAAGGTCTACTGAGCCAAGGAGGAAGGATATATTTTGCAGGTATAACCACACATGGATGCCATCCTACACTGAAGGAGGCAGCTTACGTTTCAAAAACTAAAATGGAAACCCTTCTCAAAACTCTTCTCAAATTTATTACTGTGGAGAGGAAAAAGAGACTGGGGGAACAGGGAGCGGGGCCACGCGGGGTGAGCAGCGCTTCCAGAGCAGCTGCTCTCTGAAGCTGGGAGGAAGCGGCGGGGACATGGCTCGCTGAGAACAGAGAAACAAAACCGTGGTCATGGAGAGGAGAAGCGGTGGAGCAGAGACTGGGACGGAGGGGTCCTGGCAGGCGGCTCTGGTGCAAGGAGAGGCACTGAACTGGGAGGAGAACCTGGGAGCCTCTGAAGAAGGGAAGATAGTTGACGAGGTAAGGGACGCGGTAGAAGCCGCAAATAAAAACAAGCAAACAAACTGATGAACAAAGGAGAACAATGGTGGATTCCCAATGGAACAAGTTCAGGTCGAGTTCATTTTTGGGTTTTCGGTTTTGTTTCCCCGGTATCATTTGGGAATCCTGATCAGGACAGGTGGTGTTCTGGGAGCCAAAAAGGGAAAGGGAGAAAAGAAACAAGAGACTAAAGGAAGTTTCTTTGTAGTTCAATGAATGAAAGACAAAACCAGTTAAGACTGTTGAAGTTACCTATGTTCATGCATGTTGTTTTATGTTAAATAAACCTATTGAAGTGTCTTGGAAAATTGAAAAATAAAAACAATTTAAAAAGAGTATTTTGGTTTACAATAAAGTAAATTGATTGACCACATAAAGAAACAAGTGGGTTCTTGTTAGTGGTAAAGTGTCCTGGGGTTTGTCCGGAAGAGCCAGAAATGAGAGATCAATTGACAAGGAAAAGATTCCATCCGTATTGCTGGGGTCATTCTGCGCTCGTAACACCTCCCAGCTGATAACTTTGGATAGGATTAAGATGTGGTAGGCCAGAGCTGGTTTTAAAACACGGAAGTACTTCAGTTGGGCTTCCCGAGATGTAAGAAGAAAAAAAAAGGAACGCCCCCACCCTCCCCAATTACATTAGTAAGCATCTCATGATACTTGAAAGCCTGACTCAAGACACTTGAGCATGAGGACTAGCTGATACGCATGTTTAGAGATTCATAAAAAAAATTGCTCGTTAGTTATTTAAGCAGCACTGTTATAATTTTAAGTTTCAGCCTAAACTTTCAAAGCTTAGATGTTTGTGGGGTTTTCCCTGAGAGGCCTGCCACAGATACCGCTATTCCTCTAAGAAGCTTACACCTCCTTTGCACTTTTGTTGCAGCTATCTTGAAGTCTGAGTCTACTGCACTAATTGGCAGGAGCCAATAATGTGAGACTCATCCTGTTACAGTGACTGAAACTTTTACTAGGTTCCCCTGTACTGAAGCCCACTATATAAATAGTCTATTAATTATGGTGGTAAAAATATAGAAGGTTAGAGTATGACCCTGATTACACAGCTACAAAATGATGGAAACTGAAGCCATAACTGCTATCAACACTCAGTAAAAATTAAGTATGTTGAAAATAACTTACATACTTCAACTGTATGTGACTGCATTATCTGAACAGTAGCTATATCTCTCACTCACACATATGAGATAGGAATTATAATGCATGATTTGGGTCTAGGTTTGTCATGGAAAATACATGTTCTGAAATTATTCAAATGAGTTACGTGGTATGTGTTTTGGCTTGTATTTAAACTTATCTGTACATTCAACTGTTGGATTTATAATTACAATTTATAATACAAACAATATGTGGATTACAGTACTTGGGCTACTTAGATAGCAGGAATATTAAGAAAAAAACCACAAAGATATCAGATTCCATATCTAAGTCCAGTATGATCTATACTGGGACACTGTCTACCCAGTTCAAAAGAGAGAAATAGTTGCTGCTCATCTTCATTTATATGATCATTACAACAAGAACAACTACATAAATACATTTTACATCAAGTTCTCCGCAGGTTAAATAGATCCATTAGATAGATTGGTTAGATAGGACATATTAAATAGAAATCATATTTCTGAACTTCATACTGCTACATAAGTACAGATTTAAAAATCTGTCAGTGCAAAAGACCCGGAATTTTATTCCCCACAGCCTAGTGATTTTAAATGCCCTGTGACCACCATAAGCACTGCCAATAACAATATTTGGTACCTAGCACAAAAAAAATGGATGCTAACATTTTTTTAAGTATTTTTAATGTGTGTTTTAAATATCTTCCCAATGCAAAGAAAAAATGGTTTTGATATATGACTGAAACATAGAAAATAGTTCTGTTGTACAGTTACCTTATGGTTTTAGGAGACAGAGAAATAATGACCTTGAATCTGATGGTCTCTATAATCATATTGTACCACAAAGACCAGATTACATAAAACAACATGAAATAATGTGGCTAGAAGTGATGATCTGATTAAAAGAAAGTGATTCCAAAGCCAGATAACTATCTGACAACACATGTTAGGACCATATAGACTATCCACTAATCAGGCCAGATTATGCTATTCCATATATTTTTCAATTAACCTTTTTTCAATTAACCTTTTTTCTCATATCTTTAACTGCCACATTAGACACTGCAGAGATGATAGGAGAAAGGCCTTAAATAACGCCTCTAACCTTATCATGAAAAATCAGAGCTCCCCCTGCCCCCTTGCTCACCAGGATGTGGGTCCAGCTGCAATGGTCCCCACCCCCCACCACTGCTTTGTGTCACTGAGCGGCCCCGATATGCTGGTGCCCTGCCTATACCATTGCCCCTCACTGCCCACCCACAGCCCCTGAGCCTTGACAATGGCCCTCATCCCCCCCCACAGCCCCCTAGACCTCCTGGTGCCCCCCAGCCCCAACACACAGCCCTTCCAGAGAGGGCCACCAGCTGCCAGGGCTACGAGGCCAAGGGCAAAAGACTTGGGTCTGCAGCCCCCTGCCCCCACGCCCTGGCTGCTGCCTGTGGGAGGCAGCAGATGCTGCAGCTGAATACAGCGAGGACCCCAACTGCACGCTGCACCTGCGGGCTCGGGGTTCCCCACCCTGCTGCCCTCCCCCGGGGCCTCCATGGCCCAGCAGGTAGGACCCAGCACAGCAGGGCACAGCATGACAGGGAGACGGGGTGCCACCACCAGGAACCCCCCACTGCCACAGCGAGGTGCCCCCGGCACGGCACACCCAGAAGCAGTGGCGGGCAACAGCTCTGGGCCACCCCCCACCCTGCTGCCACGTGGGCACAGGACACCTCACCATTACAGTGCAGGGCTCCTGGTGCACTGGGTCCTACCCATTGGGCCATGGAGGCCCCAGGGGGAGGGCAGCAGGGTAGGGATCCCTGAGCCCACAGCCACCCCCCCATGCACAAATCTGGAGGTCACTAACTCCCCATTCCCCCTATAAATGCACGCAGTAGCAGGGAGCCAACCCCCCCCCCCCCAACAAGTCACCTGTGCCTCCGTCCTGCTCCCCGCCGAAGTCCTATGAGCGTGCAATCCTGCCCAGGCCCCAAGACCCAGGTCTCAAGGACCATCCCGGCTAGGCAGCTGCAGAAGCCCCAGCCCCAGCCTGCAGTGGGAAACCTGCCATTTCCCACATTTTTCTCCTTTAAAGGAGAAAATCAGTATTTTACCATGACAAACAGAAAACCTGGATTCCTACTGATTACAGACCAGAGCAACATCATTGTCAACATGTCAATGTTTCCTTCGTAGAACGGAGTAGCATAACCAGTGATCCTCAGCCATGGTGCCATAGCAACCCCTGTTCCCTCAAGATCCTTTTAGGGGTGCTGCAAGGTAAATTTGGGTATTTCAAATAGGAATCTAGACTGTCAAAAGCATTCTGACCCATTGTAATCTTTCCAAGCGTGACAGAATTGCTTTAGTATTTTCCATAGCCAAAAGGTGAATGAAAGCTGCATTTTCTGAGCTTTGAGTCTAAAAAGGTTGAGAATCATTAAGTTACGATACGAGAACAGAACATCATGACAAACAGGCAGGTAGGGAGCTCTAACAAAACTTGAAGCAACCCTGAAAATGCCAAAAGACCGTGAAGGGCAGATGACAGACTTCCAGCATGCTACCGAAATGGCCCATTCCACAGTATTGCATAGAACTCAGTTAGCTTGGGCTCATCAGGGTGTGCAGAGGTGCCTGAAGTAGGTCTGAACAAGCTGGCTCAAGTATTAGAAGCCATACAGTTATGTCAGTTGGACTGTGCCTGGGCTAAGACATCCTAGTTCTCAGCAGCACTAAATTAGTCTGGGCAGAGCACTTTGCTAGCACGGCCTTGTAGCTTTTATTACTTGAGCTAGCTCTGAACAGTGCTGCATTGTACCATGTAGCCATACCCATAGAAGCAAGAGAAAACAGTGTTTCAGGCAAGGTACTGGAGTCCAAGTTTATTAAAAATGTCTATTTAACATTGACTATTCATTAAAAACAAGTAGATTATGCCTAAAAAAAAAAAAAAAAAAAAGAGGTTATTTATATAGGGTCCTTCACATGGCAATTACATTCCTGAATCTAACTAAGTTAATAATGACTAGAAGTTTTCATTGATTATGGCACAGGCTGTAAAGTAACTACTCTAAGTAAAAGGCAGTGTGTAGCTATGCTGCCCAGATGACAAACTGTGGAATGAACAGTGTTATTATTTGGTCCTTGCTTCCCTCCTTGCTCTAGGCAGAAAGTCATCTGCTTCAGCCCATTACCAGATGCAGATTACTTCTCTCCCAGTGCAGGCTCCACTGCTCAGGCTGGCACAGTGATAAGAGGTTGTGCTTTACATTTGCTTATTATCCTGTGTAGGTTTGCAGGACAACTAACAATATTTCCCTTTTCTTTTTCCAATATATTAAATGCATGTAGTATAGCTTCTTTACCTGAAGCACACAACCCACCAATGAAATGACTATAACAGCAAACCAAGAGACCTCCAGGATTGTCATGCTGCCACAAAATACACTTTGTCTCCTCCCCATCGTAGGAAAAAAGGCTGCATAAATATAAGTCTTTCCATTCACTCAGGTCAATAAAACATTTTCATGCCACAGTGGGGAATAAACAGAATGGTCAAGAGACCCGGCCCATCAAATATAGGAAGCGTGAACATTTGGGCTCCACTTGATCATATGTTGAACTACTACCTTGAACTGCATG
>JAGPOW010003395.1:24208486-24220986 GCA_030014935.1 Caiman crocodilus
CCTAGCTGGAAGTCAATATTGTCTGTGGAAAACAAACTGTACAGGTACTATGCAAGAACTATCACAATGTATAAATAATCTGCACAGATTCATTCTGCTTGAATTGGTTTAGCTCAGGGATATCCAACTTCTGAGAAGCCAAGGGCTGCAAACTCCCAGCTAAAAGCAACTCAGGTCACATGCCTTCTGGGGTGTGTGCTGCAGGAACACCCCTCGTTCCATCCTGCTGTGCTGTGCCACACAATGCAGGGCCCCTGAGCGGCCGGGTATCTCCGGGATGTGGCTAGGAACTGAAAGGTGGAGGAGGAAGGAGCTGGAGACTCCAGCACCACCAACGGGAGTGACAGAAGGAACAGTGCTTGGACTATGGGCCCTGGGGCCACAAGATAACCCTTTGCAGGTTGCATGCACCTCATGGGCCACCAGTTGGACATCCTTAGTTCAGTTAAATAGGTGCAATTTTATTCCTAGGCTCTGTTGCATTCATTTAAACCTGGTTATGATTAGGGATCCAGGTGTCATGGGAAGGCCATGAAGCCCCTAGTGCCCTGTGACTGGCAGCTTCACCCTACAGGCGCCTTCCATTCTCATCTGCCACGTCTTCATGGTAAATGGTAGATAAAGAGGCTGCCCTCAACTTCCTAGGCAGTCACGGTCCTCGTGGACCCCACTAAACCGGGCGGGTTCTTAGACCTCTTGCTGTGTCTCACTCTAAGTGCCTCACGGGAAACCCCAAGCCTTATGGGCTAGATGCGTGGCTCCAGAACGATCCCTTTACCATACCCCATGCCTCACAGATAGTACGTAGACATTGTCTCTAGTGACGAGGCCTCAGTTTAGTTCGGCCTCTTTTTGTCACTGGACCTTTAGCCTCGGTAACTGTGTTCTCTGGCACTGGGGTCTACTTGTAGCAGAACCCCCAGTTTTTCTTTTTTTCTTTTAAAATGCATTCTCTCTCCTTCCCCAGCCATTTCTGACTTTTTTTTCTCTCTCTCTATTCCCTATAGATACGTATAAGTAAACTAAGATGTAGGATATGCTTTAACATTTTATTTTAGGTAGTAAGTTTTATTTTTCTCTCCCCTCTTAGCAAACAGGTTCCCTGCTATTTTGATAGCGATAGCCACTGATAAATACGTGATAATTATTATGTTTGTACTGTTTTTATATTGTGTGATTACTGTTTTAGGCCTATATATGTATGTTAGCATAAGTCATGTCAAATTTCCATTTTGTATGTCAAGCCTCCATCTTGTGTCCTCTCTGTTGCAACTGTATGATTCATGTAAATCACATGTAAATTGGTTCCCAGATGAATGACAGTGATTGGGTGTGATTGAAATACAATGGTAGCAGGTCTCTACTGAATGGCCTGTAACGACCAGGCCACCACCTCGCATTGATTCATCCAGGAACCACGGACCTCACCCAGGAACAGAGACAAAAGCCCAGCATTTGAAAGACGAAAGACCCTGCAGAACCAGCAACTCTCACCATTACAGACGCCCGAAACTGCACATCCCTGCATGGAGCACACATGCTCAGCACACCAGGGGCTGACCCTTGCCTGGGCATGCCTCCTGTCACTAGGGTCACACACGGTCTGCCCCTATAAAAAGGGGCAGTGAAGACAGAACCAGTGGGAACGCCATTTCCGTCTGGACCAGCACCATGCCACACCATCTATCACTCAGAGGCTCTGCTGGTGACCCCACTCTGGACAACACCTACTGGACAAGGACCCCTTTCCAGCCTGGATAAGTAGCTATCACCCCCCCCACGCTGTCTTCAACCAAGGATTTGGACTCTGCTTCTCTTCCCTACCTGGACTCCAACCCTTCCACTGAGTCTCTTTCTCCTGCAGCCATTGTCAGTGCTTTTGTGTGTGTGCGTGTGTACCACTAATTCCATGGGACTGTGTAGTGTGTTGTCTGTTTAATAAAACTGTTATTTGAACCCCTCAGTCAGGTTCTGCTTTACTATGGTTTGGCCCTGCTGCAATCTCTGCTCCTCGTCCCTCTAACTTCTGTCTCATTTCTCCCTCTCCTGCTTCTGGCTCACTGCCACCTCCAACACCTGCCCTGAGCTCCTCTCTGCCTCCAAATCTCCTTGTCTTTGCCACTGTCTTACCCCCAATGCCTTTTCCTTTTCCTCTGAGCAACCAGGTTTCTGCCTCAGTTTCTTTCCTGGATGTCTCCTCCTTGCCACCACTTATCTGCCCACCCACTCCCCCTGTCCCACAAAAATCTCAGCTGCCTACCTCAGTTTCCAGCCCCAGTCTACCTTAAGTAAACCCAAGCCTCAGTTCCTCAGCCAGCTTCTCTGTAGTCTACCAGTTCTAATCCTGGTTCTGGCAACTTTCACTCCCTACACTGTAACTCTCTGTCTCATACCTGAACCTTCCCCCAAGTATCCCAGATACCCCAAGCACACACATACACACTGTACCATCCAAGTTAGGAACTTACCTGTGTGTATGTGGCCATATGTGTGTGAACTGGTGTGTGCATGTCATTGTGTGTATGATAAATGAATTAGTGATCTGTGTCTAACTTTTGGGGCGTATAGTGTACGTGCTTGAATTGATGATAGGTATGCATGTGCCTAGGCTGGTTTGGATGTGTGTGTGCCAGAAGTGGCAGTGTGTGTGTGTATGCACCTAATTGATTTGTGTGCTTGTATATGTGCAATTGTGTCACACCCTCCTGTCTAACAGCACAATATTGAGATCCTGAGAGTTTGCCTGACCCCACAGGGCAACACACTAACCCCCTGCCATTGCACCCTCCAGCTCTGGGGCTCTGCACAGTACTGTGCCCCAATGAGGCCTCCTCCTCCCCAATAGCCTTAGCCCGGTCCACCAGATTAAAAGCAACAACCTAAGTATGAGTCCCTGGGCTATAACATAACATCAACCATAACACTGGGGGGGTCACACTCTGTCCCTTTAAGAGGGCCAGTTTCTCCCTCAATAATGTGTGCCTCCTAGCCCCAAATACTTTAGGAGCTCCTAAATCTCATTAGTCACACCAGCAGAAGCACAGGCATCCAAGTATCTCCGTGGAGCTTTTCTGCATGAACTGCACTCCCCCTGGCAGCTGTCAGGGCCCTAACTGCTTTCAGTCCCAGCCCTGGGTCTTATATGGTTAATATATGGTTAATTCCTTCATTAGTCTGCTGCCACATTAACCTGCGTCTGTGGGGTTTCTGCCTGGTTCCTACAGTCCTCTCTCTAGGCTTTCTGCCCTTAAAGGAGCAGGCACCTTAGTTCACTCATTCATTTAAACCTGGTTATGATTACAGATCCAGGTGTCATAGGGTCGAGACATTTGTCCCGATTTGATTCAGTCGAATCAGACTTGGAAATTCAGCCACCAAATCAGCTGATTTGGTGATTCGGCCACAGATTATAATGAGGAATCACTAAAATACCTTTAACTTTGTCTCTTTTTTTCAGATTTGGATGAAAACAGTAGGGATGACAGCCCCTTCTGAGGGCATAAAGCCTGCCAATTTTCAAGGAGATAGGTGAAAGGGTTTCTGTGAAATTGCCCCTCAAACTATAGAAATAAAAACTCATGTTTTGTGTGTGTTAAGGCAGAGTAGGATGAAAACAGCAGGGATGGTAGCCTCCTCTTAGGGGATGAAGCCTGCCAGATTTCAAGGAGATAGGTGCAGGGGCTTCTGTGAAAGTGCACCTCCAACTGCTGAAAGCAAAACTCGTGTCACTTGTGCGTGTTAACTGGATTTCTGGTTGTAGCTGTGTTAGTCTAAGGAACAGGTAGGCAAGGTTCTTTGAGTAGATGTGATATCTTTTATTAGACTAACTGAATAATTGGAAAAACATATCTTAGCAAGCTTTTGGGTTTAAAAACCCTTCAACAGGCTGAGGAAGATCTGCAGTTGTTGTGTGTGCTCTTCCAGAGTGGAATGAATAGTAAAGAAGCCAGAGGCAAGACAGATCCTTCCTCAGTGACTAAGGGTTTTTAAACCCAAAAGCCTGCCAAGTAATATTTCTCCAACTATTCAGTTGGTCTAATAAAAGATACCGGATTAACCCAAAGAACCTTGCCTGCCTTGTGTGTGTTAAAGCAGAGCAGGATGAATGCAGCAGGGATGGTAGCCTGTAACAGGGAGCCTTCCTGTTTCTGGGCCAACCGCCTACCTATCTTTTGTCTGCCATGCCTTCATGGAAGCCCAATGCAGATGTTACCCAGGTGGGAGGCTGCCCACTTAGGTCCCTAATGTCTAGGGATGACATCCATTCTGCAGTTCTGTACCTTCCCTATGCTGGAGACCATGCCTCACAGATTGTATCCTTCACCCCCTACAGCTGTGGTCCCCTCTCTGGGACCTTTGGTTCCCCATTAGGCCCTGGACCCGTCTTCAGGCCAGTCAGAATCATGAACCTCTTGTTCTGGGCATTCCTCATGGTGGGCCCCTGGCTCTTTGACTCCACTTTGGGTCCTGGTCCCAGCACCCCAGTCGAGGGTACTGGAGGTCAGATCTGAGCCACCTGCCTGTTCTCACCTTCACAACTCTACTGCAACCAGTAAGCCTCAGGCCTCTCAAAGATCTTACAGTTCTGGGCTTTACCCAGCCAGGACAGTGTGTGCGTGCAGTGGCTGGAGGCTATCAGGTGCCTCCTACCCACCTTTTGCCGGGAAAGTTTGTGGTCCTGGCATTTCCTGGGGCTGCCGCACTACCAGTAGTTCCAACAGACCTCCTTACCCTGCTAGAATACAGTTTTAGGTCATGCCCAGGACCTGGGGCCTCCTCTTTCCTCACAGCCCCAGTCCATACTTCCAAGTTCGTCCTGGCACGGGAACTCAGCAGGGAGATGTTCTTCCCCTGCTGGCTGCTGAAAAACTAAACTGCAGCCTCCAGCTCTGAGAGCGGGGTATTAAATGGTTGTGAAAGCAACCAAAGAAAGGACATAGATGTGGAGTGAGGAAGGTGACACTCACTCTGTCTGCAGGTGGAGCTTGGGGAACCCTAGCAGCAAGAGGGTCACTGTGACAGGTACACGATCCAGGCCGACCTAAACGGGGCCCACACACCTGTTCCTAGGGCAACCGCTGCCTACTTTCCTGCCACGCCTTGTTATTAATTGGTGTTAATTAGCTGGAGGCTGCCCTTGTACTGCCCCGCTGCCAGGGGCTGCTATCTGTGGCTCCGTTTCTTCCCCTACACCACAATCCACACCTCACTGATGGAATAGCTGTTATGTCTCATTCTAATTACGAGCTGGCCTGGCCCCCCTTTTGTCCTCTCTGGGCCTCCTCAGTCACGCCGCCCCCTCTCTGGGGCTCCCCAGTAGTGCTGCCCCCTTTGCTCACCACGCCCACACTGGGGCTTCTCAGTAACTGCCCCCTTCTCTGGGGCTTTCCTCAATACTGCCCCCTTCTCTCAGGGCACACCTCAATACTGCTGCCCTCTCTCTTGGGGCCTTCTCTGTCACGCCGCCCTCTCTTGGGGCTCACCATGCCCTCGCTGGGGCGTCTCAGTAACTCACCTTCTCTGGGACTTCTCAACTGCCCCTCTCTGGGGCTGAGGTCTATGCACCCCAAATGCTGCACCCTCACTAGTACTGAGGTCCTCACACTCTGTGAGTCCCCTATGAAGCCTCGTCCAACCCCTGATAGCCTCTCCCAAACCACCGGTGTAACAAACAGCAAAATAAACACAAGCCCTCTGGTTAGAACTTAAATGGAAGCCGCTTGGCCATAAGAACATTCAAGCCTACCCAGGGATTACTCCATCCATCAGCAGTGCCAAACGCTGCTCCTGCAGTCAGGCCTCCCCTCTCTTCCATGACAGAGCTCTTTCCTCTTGGGCTGCTGGCAGGGAACTGCCTCTGGTCCCAGCCCCTAGGATTTATAAAGGGAGCGAGGCCCTGCCCCTTCTGGTTCAGCTGACCTTCTCTGGTTGTCCTGGCAACCCACAACTGGGCTCCTTATTCCCTGCTAGGGCTTCCTCCCTAGTAGCTTTCCCCTCTTTGGGAGCAGGGCACCTCAGTGCTCTGTGACAGTCACCTACCAGAAAACCAGCTGCTTCACCAAGCCAGGATCCAAGGAGGTGCTGTGGGGTGTCACAACATCCCCCACAATGCTGAACACCCTCTTACTTGGAACACTGATCAGTGGACAGGACAGGTGTTCCCAGGCAACCATGGCCCAATCCTGCCACATCTTGCTGCAGGTTGTCCAATAGGCCAATAGGCAGTCCAGCGGTTCCACATCCTTGGTGAAATCGATAGCCACCGAGTCCTCTGCACTACTTGCCAGATAGTGGGGTTTGGTGCCTCTGGACCTCAACACTGAAGCCATGCCCTTGGCCACAATGGCAGTGGCTGTGGTGGAAGAGATGGGCTGGTGCTTGGAGTGCTGGCATGGGACAGTGGATCCCCCTCTTCCACATCTCCCCACCTCTGCCCTTCTGCCTCCCTAACTCCATTCAACAGCAACTCCATCCACTGATCAAGGGTTTCAGTGCTGCTGATGCTCCCCATCACCCTCAGGTTGCACATGCTTGTCAACACGTGGACTGTACTGGACCGCAACAGACCCAGCAGTTTTTTGATGCCCTCCTTCAGCCACCTTACCAGCGCCCGCACCTCTAGTGAAAGCGGCTTGCCCTAGTCAGGAACTTTGATCCCCTGGAACTTCTCCATTTCATTCTCAAGCATCTTCACTATGGTGATCACCAGGGATCTGGGTTTTCCATTTTCCATGGAAAAACAGAGAAAACCACAGATTCTCTGTTTTTATTGGAGAAAACATAGATTTCCCTTTTTAGCAGAGAAATCCATGGATTCTCCGATTTGCAAAAAGCTCTTGCAAGCTGGCACAGCTCCAGCCTGCAAGAGTCAACTGCCAAAAGGGCATGAAACCCCCAGCCCTGCCTGGAGAGGGAGGGAGAAGGGGCCAGGTGGGGCCTGAGCCTCTGAGTCAGCCAAGGCTGGGCTCAGGCTCATACTCACCCTTCACCTCTGCAGCCTAAGGTAAGTGTGGCTGTGAGGCAGGGTTGAAGATGGTTGAGGGCTGAGGAGTGCTGCTGGCCTCAGGCGGTACACCACAGCTGAGAGCAGGGCCAGGGGGTAAAGGAAGAGGTGCCCCTCTGCATAGGCAAGTAGGCAAGTAATGCAGGGCGCAGTGTTGTGGTGCCTGCCATGTGAGGGCCACACAAATGCCGCCCAGTTGCCTGCCCAGGGGAGGGGGAGGAGGAGGCTGGCATGTGGCCAGCTGCACAGCTCTGTGGCCAGCTCTGCAGGAGCGGCAAGGGATGGTGGCTGGGGGGCAAGGGGGCTTGCACACAGCAGCTGCTGGCACTTACCTATAGGGCCATGACAGCAGTGATGGCCACTGCCTACAAAACCTCCCTGCAGCACTGTGGAGCTATGCCCAGAGCTGTGCAGCTGGCTGCAGGGCAGCAGCATCAGTATGAGGGCAGCCCAGCAGCACACAGCCATCCTCATCGCCATCCCACACCGTGCACCAGACACACAGCTTCAGGCATGGCTCTGCAGCAGCAGCAGGTTTTGTAGGCAGCGGCCATCAGGTGAGGGTTGCAGTGGCGGCCTCCATGTGCAAACCCTGTGTTAAGCCAGCCAGCATGTGTGTGGCCCACGAGTGGCATCCCTGCCCTCACCCTCTGGCCCTGCTCCTGAGAGGCCACACGTGCCCCCTTCTTGATCTACCTCCCCAGCATCTTCCCTTTCCCTCACCCTGCCCCGCCCCTTCCCCCCACACACACTTACCTGCTGGGGTAGGTGTCAGTGTCTGTGTGTGCCTCCGTCTGCATGTCCATTCCTGCATGTCTGTGGGTCTGGGGGGCATCAGAATGGGCTGCTGAAACTGTGGGGGGTGGAGTATAAGGCACCAGCAGTTCAGGGGGGGCGCTTTGGGGATCCTTTAATTTTTATGACAGACTTGGGGTTTTTTATCAGAGAATTTGCAATTTTTAATCAGAGAAAACCAGGATCCCTGGTGATCACCTGGCTAAGGAGGGCATTGCCAGTTTTGAGGGTCTCGGTGGCCTCGAGGAAGGGCTTGAGGACCACCAAGATTTGGAAGAAGGTATTCCACTCCGTTTTGATAAGGGGGCCGCTGATCCCAACCTTTCAGAGCAAGGCCATCTCGTGGATGGCCTGTTGCTCGACCAGGCTTTTGAGCGTCAGGTATGTGGAGTTACACCAAGTCTCCACATCCTGCATGAGTTTGTGCTGTGGGATTCTCAGCTCTGCCGGTTTGTCCCACAGCATCTTGCCCCTCTTGATGCTCCGGTGGAAGTAGTCTGCCACCTTCCAGCATTTGAAATGAGCTGGCTGGTCATGATAGTGACAGTGCCGTCACCGGGAGCGCTATGCCCTCCTATGAGGTGGAACTTGAGAGCCACACATCCACACAGTGGATGCCAACCAAGTTGGCATCATGCACCGCCTTGACCATATTAGCTCCATTGTCAGTGACCATGAACCCATGAGTGAGCCCACCTTGCCCAACGAGCCACCCCTGAACCATGCAGTTCATGGCCATTATGATCTTCCTTGCCATGTACGACTCATCCATCACCTCCATTTGAAGGAGCACCCACCTACGCCTTGACTGATGGCACCAGTGTCCTGTGAGAGAAAGTAGGCATGATCTTCACCCTGGCTGCTCCAGATGTTTGAGGTGAAGTGTAGATCTACCTGTTGTTCTGACTTCCGCAGCTCCTCCCTCAAGCACTCCATGCATGCCTCATACTGGGAGGGCACCACCACCTTGCTAAAGGTGGTATGTGCGGGCACTTGGTAGGATGGGACCACAAGCACCATGAGCCACCTGAACCCTGGACGCTCAACTAAGGAGAAGTGCGGGCCATTCAGAGCAAGCATCTCCCCAGTGTTCTGGGTGACCTCACTTGTCTTGAGAATATGCTCCCTCCTTTGTCCCCACCTTTCCGCCACTGGTTCAGGGTGGCCTGCCTCTGCTTCTTTGGGACATGGCTTTGGAGCAAGAGGGAGACTTCTTTTTGGACACACTCCCACTAGTGCCAAGCTGAGGAGGAACGAGGACAAGAAGGTGCTGCCTCCTGAGATGCAGCAGCATTGCTGTGGTGGTGAAGTGCTTCACATCCTTGCCCTGACTGATCTGCTTTTGGCAGTGCTGGCAGGTACTCTGTCACTTCAAAGTGATCCCACAGCACACTACCCACCTGCTTCTGGCTTGAAGCTGGGGATCCTGCCTTATCCCTCTCCTCAGCAAGCAGAGGCACAACAAGAGGAGGAGCTGAGCCACCTGCCCCCACAACCTCCTCCGAGGTGCCTTGCAAAGAAGACCTGCCTCTAGGGGAACTTTGACAGGTGTGGAGCACAAGCTCAGATTCCCACTCCTTATCCAGAATTTCCTTGGCTATTGCTCTCAGATCACCCTCTTCCAGATCCAGCTCCTCTTCTGGCATAGGACGACTCATTCTGGCAACTGAAATTGCAGTGAAGAATGTCATGCTGCTGCTGGTTGTGGTTACTGGTGTTACTGGTGGTGCTGCAGGTGCAGACACAGCTCCCACCTCCTTGCTCCCACTAGCAGCAGAAGACTCCTCGCTGCCAGGAAAGACGGTCCGTCTATGTTTGGGGATGGGACGGGGGAGGTGGGACTTGCAGCTCTCCCTCTGCCCGCTCTCCCGACCCTGCCAGAAGACCTGGCACCTACCTTTCCCACACACTTCATGATGTTGGTGTGCTGCAAAGTGTGTTTGTGTCTGTGTGCAATACATGTAAAATAGGTTGTGCTTTCCTGCACAGTGATGACGCTCTGTCAGGGAAAACAGAGATTTTTTTTCTGTCAGGGGAAAAACAAAGACAAGCTAACAGGAATAAATGAGATGTTTTGATGGGAAGAATAAGCTGAAAGGAATGGACAACAGTAGGCATTGTGGGCAAGAGTAAATAGGAAAGGATTTAGATAGAACTTGATGGCAAGAGACTACCTATTACGAAGCCAGAGCCCTTCAGACGCTGCTGCTCCAACAGACAGACAGACAGCTCACAAAAGGCACACGGACGAGTTCCCACACAGCCTTATACGTTGCTTCTATGTCCCTCCCCCAGAGCACGTGTTTGGAAGAGAACTCAGAGGAAGATCACGGTCACTGGCCGGCTACAGATGTCAGTGTCTTCCCCTTCCTTCTTCCCCTTCCTGTTTGCTGCAAGCCTACGTTCCCAATCTCCAAATCTTTTCCAAATTGATTGGGAGGCTTCAATTCAATTCAGAGCTTGTAATGCGTCTCTTGATTCAACTCGAAACGGATTCAGAGATTGGGCCTGAGGAATTGGGCCACATCTCTGAATCAAATCAGTTCCTGAAGCTTCACACAGCCCTACTTTAGTCATTTTTTTCCTCAAAGAGGCCACAGAGGGACAGTCACACTTTCTGTATCTGGTGAGATCTAGACAGCAGGTAATTGACCACTTTTCAGCTAAATGGAGTGAGCGACAGCTGCAACAATAAAAGACCTATAAACCAGAAGAATATGCGAGAGCAGGGGTGGGCTAATCTGTAGTGCTCCTCTGCATCCCAAAAGAAACCAGAGATGGACTCTCAGGTAACCGCACAGCCAAAGGGAAATTCCATACCAGCTGGCATCAGAGCTGTGAGTACTATTTTAAATGAATAAAACCAGTTTCTATGTTGATTTTTTTCATCCCAACAAATCCTCAGCGAAGATTAAGCCTCTTGTGCTTGAGAGGGTCAGAGAAGTACCTTCAGAGCCTATCTAAAGGACATTTTCCTTTAGGAGAACTTATAAAAAGTCTTTTAGAGCTGGAGGCACTGTTATCTATAAAATAGCTTCTCCCCAGTGAAGAGGTGAAAGAGAAGACAACCCTGCCCCAAACGCAGGAGGAAAGTAAGAGAGTAGGTAGCAGTAAGCTGCAGCCGCAGTCCCACAGCAATTCATCAATCCATCAGGAAGTTCCATCACCTGCATAAGTTTACTAAAGGACAGATCCAAAATCTAAAGGATGCTCTAGAAATTGCTTCAGAAAAATGGAAAGTGCACTTCTGCTTAAACTCAGAATGAAATAATTGGCTTTATGAAGAGGATGGTTTTGAAAGCTACTGAAGATATTTGGAAAAGCTGTGATGTTGAGTTCTCCTTCCTGAAATATGACAGTATGTAAAATGCTCTCAATGTAGGAAATTTGTCCACTGTTTTATGCCACATTGTGAGTGGGAAAAACTAAAAAAAATATTAGATGTCAGAGTATATAGGAGATACTACTTGGAACTATTACAGGAATTACAGTACTAGTACAGTAGTTTTAAACACGAAAATACCTTCTTCACCATTCCATCTGTGTGTAGGGGGACCGAGCAGTGACATTTATGTCCTTTTTTAGGACCCGATGTCTTCAAAATGTACCTCTATATAAAAATTATTTCGCACACATGAAGTGGGTGTACTGTACACAGGTCAGCACCTGCAAAGCCTGAAAGAAACCAGATGGACCAGTCATATGAAAATTTTGAAAATAATCCTCAATAATTTGGAAGGGATTTAGAATACTTTATCAAACTTTGTGGAGAAACAGGCTGATCAGTCAGCTGTAACAAGACGGCTGTTAAAGAATCATACAAACACTTAGCTGAGGTTATGAGAATGATTTTGATTTTTTATTTCAGCAAATAAATTATCTTCAAAAGGAACCAATTCACCTGATTATTAAAGTTGAATGGATTGTTATTGCCTCGGAACATTTTTCAAGGTTTTTTGTCAGACTTTCAAGATCCATTTTTCCACGGTATCATCATTAAGACACACTACCAACGGAGCAATAGAATTGCACCCTTCCCCATCCAAAATGGCTAGATTTTACAATCATTTCCCAGGACTCCAAAGTGTAAATGAGCACTGATTTTCATAGATTTCATAGACATTAGGACTGGAAGGGACCTCGGAAGATCATCGAGTCCAGCCCCCTGCCTGAGGGGTAGGAAGTAAGCTGGGGTCATAGGATCCCAGAAAGATAAGCATCTAAATTTCTCTTGAAGGCGTTCAATGTAGGTGCATGAAACACCGCCGGTGGCAGGCTATTCCAGACCTTGGGGGCTCGGGTAGTGACGAAATTCTTCCTTATGTCCAGCCTGAAATGGTCTGCTGGAGTTTATAATGGTTTGACCTTGTCATCCCTTGGGGTGCTCTGGTGAACAATCCTGTTGAACACCCCTGATAAACTTATAGGTGGCCATCAGATCACCCCTGAGCCTGCGCTTTTCCAGGCTAAAGAGCCCCATGGCTCTCAGCCTGTCATCGTAAAGTCTGTTTTCCTGACCTCTGATCATGCGTGTGGCTCTTCTCTGGGCTCTCTCAAGCTTCTCCACATCCTTTTTCAATTGAGGAGCTCTAAATTGGATGCAGTACTCCAGCTGCGGCCTCACCAAGGCCAAGTACAAGGGGAGAATGATGTCCTAGGATTTGCTTGAGAAGCATCTATGGATGCAAGCCAGCGTTTTGCT
>JAGPOW010003395.1:24225986-24253393 GCA_030014935.1 Caiman crocodilus
ACAGGATCAGTTTCCTAACTGTCTACTGTAGTGTGGAATAGGCTCCACAAAGGCAGCTGCAGAAACCCCATTGCTTGCATCAAACCTGAGACTAGATAAAGATTAGGAAAAATGTAAGCCTGTGCTACCAGGGTTCAGTTACTACTTCATAGGTCTTTTCCATCTCAAATTTCCATGAGTCCCAGAAACCAAAACACTACTTCTCCAGGACAACCAGACTTCGTGGTATGAGAAACAATTTTTAAAAATTGGCAGGCACTTAAACTCAAAGCGCAGTTTGTAAGAGCTTGGGGAAGATGTCTCTCTGCTGAGTAGGGTCCCATCACGTAGCACCAGAAGGCTTTGACGACTATCAGAGAAAAACTGAAAATTACTGATGTGGACTGTGAAACTTTTTTGTTTTGTTTTATTTTTGCAAGTGTAGATTTGCTTAGGTACAGTTCTGTACACTTCTGATACTGTACTGTTTCTTAAAATAGCTTCATGTTTACTTTTTCTTATCTGAACTTATATTTTATTTTTAAAAATGTTAAAATCTTAGTTGCCAATTCTAAACATAATTAATGTTTAAAATTAGTCCTATCTAGACTGGAGAGATACTGGTGTTTCTTAATTATAGAAATGTTTTCAAAATGATGTGCTGTGTATTTGTAATACAATTTGACAACTACAATAGTTGAAACAATAAAAGTCAGAAATCTGCACTAAAGATCTTCATAGTAACTTATATACCTTGATAAAACAATTAAATCTTGTGGAGATCAATATTAATTTAAACAAAGAGTTAAGAGGATGTGTGATGGTGGAAATAGAGGGTAATTTAACAATTACTCATTGTAATTGTTAAATTAATTCCTGGGGTTACAATGTGGTGGTAGTTGGTGGTGGCAATGGTTTGTCTTGCATAACTTATCAGAAATCTACCAATAGTTACTGTTTTTGGAAAGACTTGTAAAATTTGCTTCAGTCATTGTGTCTGTATTAGAGAGAGAGAGAGTGTGTGTGTGTGTGTGTGTGTGTGTGTGTGTGTGTGTGTGTGTGTGTGTGTGTGTGTGTGTGTGTGTGTCCCCAGAAGTTCTAGAGAATTTCATTTTGGAGTTTTCCAGACTTCAGAAGAGATCTGTATATCTGGATTATATAGCTCTTAGACAGCACCATATGTTATCATGTGTTGTTATAGTTAATATAAAACACAATGAAGTTAAAAAATGGGTTCTCCTTATTTCTGATATGTATAGTTAAAATGCATTTCCCTGAGCCAAAGCAGGATCTACTGCAGCAATTAAAGATGAATAGTCTTAGAGATAATATTTCAAAATACAGTCCCTAAGATCTTTAAAAATGTGGAGGAAGAGATGAAGGAATACCAGTGTGATATAATTCCCTTAATAAGGTCAGGGTACACCCAGACTGTGTACAGATAAGGCACAAAAAGAAGGAAGGATTTGTTACAACACCTGTAAGCAACCGGGACAACTTCTAGAGATTAGCTGAACTAGAGGCAAGACAAGACAGAGGTAATACTTTGGCTACCTTCTTCGTACATGCCAGAGGAGCTCTATGGCTACGGAAGATAATACTATATTGACTCACATGGGGTAGCAATGGCCACATTTCATGTGTCCGGGAACACTGAAGGGGACACTGCCTTTAAGGCACAATGATTCCTAGAGCTTTTCCTAAATGTGATTTTGTCATTATTTATTAATCTCAATAGGAGGCCAATAAAACAAAACCATCCCTTATTTAGTACTACCTGCCTATGATGTACTATGTACATCATAGTACTACCTGCCTATGATGAAATAGGCTCTGAACTATTTTCATAAAGCAGAGTACAGAACATTTTTTTAAAAGGAACATTGAGGAGCACCTAAATGAGCAGTTGATAGAAAAAAGATGAAAGCAAACAGCAAAATCGAAGACTGGTGCGGAGCGTGTGTCTTTTCCCTTCCCACTGCAAAGAGAAATGTATTCCATCTACCATACATAAAATTCTGAACATGTAAGCACATATGGATAATGTTGAAGGGACCTAAAACCTTGCAAGAAGCAATGAACTCGTTTAAAGTTTGGACGCTTAGTAGCTAACATGCTACTACAGCCTGAATAAACTATGCATTCTAAGGTCTGTTGTGAGCAATAGCATGAATCACTGAAGACAATTCACAGTCCATGAGGGGAAGGAATGGAGGACAGAGGATAAAAGCCAGAGGAGAATCCAAGCCAATCCCTTGTTTCTGTAATGCAATTTTTAAAGAATTCCAAAGTAAGCTTGAGATAATTGCAACAGAAACTAAAGGCAAGTCTTGACTGGACAGCCTTTCCTGAATTTAGGGTGTCATATGCCAGGAGTCAGCAACCCATGGGCTGAATCCAGCCCACAAAGAAGTACATTTGGCACAGAAGAAAGGGTGACAATGAACTATGCTGTGCTCCCCTCTGTGGAACCTGCTGGTGTACAGCATCTGTGCTTCCCTTTCCGCAGAGGGGCCAGGTATCTGCAAGGGTGAGTGCAGGCAGCTGGCTGCTCTGAGGTGGAGACCTGAGGCCTGTAGCAATGGCTGGGTTGCAACCTCCAGCCCATGGTGGCGAAAGGTTGTTAAGCCCTGTCCTATACCACAGCAGCTAGTTGAGTCAGCTCTAACCACTCTCCAGTACTGCCAGCAACAAAGTAAAACCTGTGGATAAGACTCGCTGCAACGCAGTTCTCAAAATAATGCCAAAGTTACAAGTTCGCATTTTAATTCTCTGTTGTGTTAAATTTGAAAAAAATATATATATTGAATTTGGAAAAACTTAAAATCAAATTTCTGTTGCTTACTGTAACTGAATTAAACTTTAAAAATTAGCAGGCTAAAATTTGTTAAATTAAGGCTTGTAAACACATATGTAAGTTTTAAAGTGAAAGTAGTTGTGAAGTACCAACTGACTTGCTTTTACTGAATAAGCATATACAGAGACATTAACAAATAATCATGTAGTAGAAAGATGACCATCAAGCACATTCTGGTGAACAGCACAGGACAAGTACTGTATTATAAAAACCATTCAACTCTCCCCATATATTCACCACATGTAGGATCTCATTACCAGATGTATAACGTGATGCTGGAGTGCCCTAAGTGCAGAGGGGCACAGGCAGGGCAGTGTCACTGGCTGTGGTGTCAGCAGCGTGGTGGTGGCCAGCCTGACGGCACAGCACTTCTATTTTTTGTGCCAACCCTCTTCCCAAGGTCAATGCCTCAGTCGCCCCACCCTTCATTATGGCATTGCTCATTACTAACACTCATGTATATAAAAACAGCACCTACAGCAGCAGTTCCCAAACTGTGGGTTGCAACCCCAAATGGGGTCACAACATCAGCGGATTGGGTTTTGGAGGCAGGGGGCTGTGGGCTGGGAGGATTATGAGTCAACTTGAATCTGGAGAGGATCCGGGACAGAAGTTGAATAAACCAATTTAGCTTAAATCAGTTAAGTCTGATGCTACATCCATCTAGGTTTATTTTAAACCAGTTTCAGCCATTTTTGTGTATGTGCACTGAACTTCTGTTGTGTTATAGATTTGAACTGGTCTATGATCACTTATACTAGTTTATATGTAATTTCTGTCCCTAGGCCTGGGAGCCATGCTGAAAAAATGGGGCTATATAAATAGGGTCATGCTGAGGAAACGTTTGAGAAGCCCTGACCTAGAGTTTTCAAAAAATACTGGGGTCCCCACAAAGCTCAGGGCTTTGCAAACACATAATGAAGTGGCATTCCTTGCTCCGAAAAGCTTAAAATTAAGACAGAGAAGCCTCAGATAGGGACCAGAGGCAAAAAGAGCTGTAATTAGGATCACACGGCAAGTCTGCTGCAGGGCTGTGAACAGAGCATATGGTCCCAATCCACCTGACTAAACCTGTAGGAAAAGGTTCAATATGCCCTGAAGTTATATCTTCTCCCTTCCTGCCCTGCCGAAGTATCAAGGGGAACTGGTTCATTTCTAAACAATTTATATAAGTAGGGGAAAAAAGAACATTTGCTTGATCAACCTCTACACTGACAGGAACACTTGAGGCATAGGGTCTACATTCAAAGCATCACAAGGTACCAGAAGGCACTGAGCTATTTCTCCTGTTCACAGAAGTAAATAAAGACACTAATACTTCATTCTCATTCACTTCTGCTAATGAGGAAGCCTAAAGCTTGACAAGCTAACTCCTGCCATGAGCTGCTGAAAGAACATAACATTTCTGCTGCTATCCCCAGGGCTAAGGACAGAAATTACATATTAACTAGTATAAGTGATCATAAACCAGTTCAAATCTATAACACAACAGCAGTTCAGTGCACATACACAAAAATGGCTGAAACTGGTTTAAAATAAACCTAGATGGATGTAGTATCAGACTTAACTGATTTAGGTTAAATTGGTTTATTCAACTTCTGTCCAGATCCTCTCCAGATTCAAGTTAACTCATAATCCTCCAACATCCCAAGATGCTTTGCAACTCCCCCAAAACCCTTGCCCGCCACCCTCCCCCCAGTCTCAGGCTGGGTGGGCTAGTCTTGGCCCCAGCTGTCTGCTTCAGCTGAGCAGGGAAGTGTGCTCTAGGGCCCCCGGGCTTCTGGCTGCATTTCCAGAATCAAAAGGGAAGGTCTGTTCACTTGCTTATCGGTTCAATCTACACAGCTCAGACTAACCTGCAAAGATTTCATTTATTCAGCCTTAGGCTTTATAGATGCCTGTACTTAGCCCTAGTGTTAAGCAGAAAGCCTCAAGTAGTTGATAATCACCACGTTCTCTTTGGATGGCATAAAAATGCCAGCCAATCTGATGTAGAGGCAGTATGGGTAGGGCTTTGCTTTGGAATTCTCTTACGTGGCCAAGGCTAATTCAGATTGCTCTGACCTGTGTACCAATCAGCCAAGTTAAGTCTGCAGTAGAGATGTATTTTAAGGAGAATCCTTAAAAATCCAAGATCAGTGTGGGCTTTGCTTATTTTATTTTCCAAGCATAGAGATATTACACCGCAACTGCTGGCCAAATTCTAATTTAAGAAATTACATTTACCCAGATGAAAATGATTCCCCTTCAGTTTCACCCAAAGTATTCTTCATCTTTTCTTGCCTTGTTGTGCAGTACTCCTGTGTGTTAACAGGTGTCACAGTAGTTGGTGATGTCATTTCTACATGCATATATTTATGAATCTGTTGCAAACTGCTTTTCAGGTCCTTCTGATAAAGGTGCTACATAAATGCAATTTGCCAATAAGATATTAAGGTACAAACACCAAAGGAGAGAATGTCCTTATAAACACATTTTCTTTTAGACACTATACTCCAAAACTACGTATTATGTATACGATACTGATGCCTGTAACAAATAAACTAAAGGAAAACATTTGAAGTGAAATCCTGACCCCAATGAAGTTCATTGCAGAGCTTCCACTGACTTTGCAAGAGTCAGGATTTCACTTTAGATGCTAGCTCTGTTTACTAACTCAAAGGAGTTAACTGTCATGTGGTGCAATTTACTTAATTACATTGAAAACTTTTACATTATATCGGCAGGTATAGATTATTAGATTTAGCCACCAAATTCAATGGCCAGATTGTCCACAATACCAAGCAATGACCTAAGCACATTTACCAAAAATAACTTTTAAGGCATAAGACATTCACGGTAAAACAATTGCATCTCTTAATTGCATTACAAATATGACCAAACTTTGGCTTTGACACATTGTCAAATGGAAAAAAACTGAAGACCAATGAGCCTTCTACCAAGAAGCCCTGCTACTCACACCCAAGAATTCAACCCTGGAGACAATCAAAAGAAACATTCTGTGTGACAGAAGATGCCACAATCTAAAGTATTTTAGAGCTGGACTATAAATTCCCTACCTCCACCCTCAAAAATTGGTAATACCAGCTGTCTGATAAAGAAGACATTAACCAATCATATATGCAACTGGAAATGATCTTGGGATATATATTATGTGATGCTTAATTAGAGGTACACAACTGGTCTCCAAGTACATCTTGGATGGCATCTAAGAAACACTTTAGCAAGCCTTCATAACATAAGCGAAAAGTTTCAAACAGTTGGAAACCTAGAAGTACCCCCTATTGTTGAACCTGAGTGAGCCCAAAACTATGAGGAAGTTCAGAATGTTCCACCTTGTGCCACATTTCTTAAACAATAGTACCATATGATAAATGAAGTCTTTGATAAGGGGAAAAAAATCTCACAGCAACCTAAATAACCTTTGCTGCTGTGAAAGATTCGTCTCTTTTGCTTGTTTGTAGGTAGCTAAGAAAACAACCTAAAATAGAAAAAAGCTTTAACACTAAAACAATAACAGAGAGAGAGACAGAACCATGGCTGATTTGTGTTGGACCATTTATCTTCTTGAGTAACAAGAGGTATAACACACGAGTAGCGTTCTCTCATCTAACCTTGCAAGATAAGGTAAATGTCATAACACAAAGCAGCCGTCGTGTACACAATATTCATTTCCCTCCTCCCTTTGCACCTGAATCGAACTGGGTTTATATGATAAACATGAAAAACAAAAAGTACTTGAAACAGCAGAAAAACTGATCATGTCTACACGAGATGTTACAATCGCCATAGAAATGCACTACTGCCACAGCATCAGCAGGCACAAATGATGATGCCGCAGGTATGTCACCGTAGCAACGCTCTCCCTTGCTACAGTGTGTCACTACGGTGACCTAGCGGCTAAAAATAACCATGCACTGCCGGTGCAGGGAAATATTAAATGACAGCAAGTAACAACGGCACCATAGGGGCATGCGTAGACGTGCTCACGGAGTACTGAAATAACTTGTGAATTACGATAGCCCAAATTAAACAACACAAAGACCAGGACTAACGTGTGTGTTCTATAGCTTCAAAGGCCTCCCATACTGCCCTACCATCAGGATAATGAGACTGACCTCTAGTATGCTTTGAGATCAATGAATAGGAAACACTAAGTAAATGCTTAGTATTATTATTAATCAATGGGATGTCATCCCGTCGGGCGGTACTTTTCATATATCTTCATATTCTGGCTCCACTATCAACCAAAATCACACTTTGGATAACTGTACCATAATTTACCCTGAAATTTCAACTGGCTATTGTAAAATTATTCAACTTCTCTTCTCGAACTGTTGTATAACAAGTCACCACACAACATAAAATAGGTTTCTGCATTCCTTTCCAGAGGTGGCAGCATTAGTGCGCTATTAAAAATAGTATTTCTTGGAAAGCTATGTAGTATATTTTGAATGGGTGTCACTCCAGAAATATAATGGAAACTTATCCATCAGCGAAACCAAACGTTAAAACACACACACGTATGCACACAGATATATATCATCTTGAAGGGAAAATCTTCAGACATGTTTCCAAGCTCTTCTGCACTGTTGAATTCCAGTTCTGCCACTTAAAACTCAAAAGAGGAGATGTTTTAAAAAAATATAGGAATTAGTAAGAGCAATTTGGAAGACAGCACCCTGCATTTATTCCTACTGACACTGAGTTAATGGAACTTTGGGCAAATTCATTTAACTTTCTACATTTCTATTTACTACATGTAAAGCTTGAGTATTAATACTTAACTGCCCCAAAGGCAAGCTAGAAGGTTTGCTGACTTAACTTTAAAGGGGCTGTAGAGAGGCAATTTATTTTCTGTTTCAAAATCTTGTATAAAAGGAATTTGAGATTATTGAAAACTGCATAAACAAAGATCAATTCTCTTACTTCTAGACACTTTTGGACATTATATATATATATAATATATATAATTTATATATATATATAAAATGTCCAAAAGTGTCTAGTAGTAAGAGAATTGATCTTTGTTTATGCAGTTTTCAATAATCTCAAATTCCTTTTATACATATATATATGTTTAGGTCTATTAAAAATGTATCAACATTCATCACTGGACTTTTGGTTCTTGGATAGTTTTCAGGTAACTTCCATGAAATGCATGGCTGCATCTCCTCAACACGGCAACCTGCACTAACAAAATGACACTTGGCACTTCTCCTGGGACGCTATAACCTCTGCGGACTAAAAGGATTTGGTTTGTCTCGTCTCTCCTGATTATGCAATATATACTAGGAGCAACAGTGTGGTGACATGGATCACTGGACTGCACACGGTGTTTTCTGGTCCCACTTGTTTCTTCTGCTCATTTATTGTTTCATGTAATACCCTTAATGCTTTTCCTGTGGGAAGGAGGACCAGCCAGTACTGAGTCTGCTGTGTGCTGTTTGCTACATTGTTCTAGTAAAAGGATAAAAGTGCTAAAAACAGTAACACAACTGTGCTCTTTCTCCCCAAAACACTGTAATTTTGCTTCATCATCATTAAATCCCAGTTTCACTACATGCAATTTACATCTTTGAAGTTTAACAAGCAGTACAGGAAAAACAAGGGAGAAATTTACTCCCTTCTAACAGGGCAAGTCCTTGGAAAAGAAAGGAGAGACTTTTGTGAAGTGTTAGCAGAGCATCTCTATGCTAGTGAAAGAAATCTACTAAAACATCTCCAATTTGCAATTTAATTTAATCTGCCAAGTGCTACACCCAAAATAAACTAGGGGCCACTTACTGTTGCGCCTTATCTACTAATTCCATATATTACAACTAAAAACCACAAATATCCACAGGGACACACTGTGCTCTTTCTCTGCATATTAAGAGTAAGCCCTAAGGCACAAGGGATAATGGTAATCACTGTACATTAATGCCTGAAACAAGACCAAACACAATACATGGACGGGGAAGGTGTATGTGTATGTGTGTGTGCACACATGTGAGTGATCCCTCTCTTCTTGTGTATGTATACATCAAATGCTCCAGCACTCAAAGAAGAGTAAAAAATTCAGAAAAGCACACTTGCACCCGGGACTACTGCCGAACAACCAAACCACACCCATTTCTCATGCTGCCCCTGCATCTGGGACCCACAATTAGCTCGGATCAGTGGTTTATGACCTGTGAGTCTACAGACTATGTCTAAGGGGTCCACAAGACTACTGTGATCAACCAAAAGTATACGAATACTCACACTTACAATCCAAAGAGGTCCTCACCTCCATTCAAAATTTTTAGGGGTCTGCAAATGAAAAAAGGCACTGGTTTAGACGGCTCAGCTGTCCAAAGCTGGTACCTCAGTGTCACTCTTGGGCTCCCCCTAAGTAGATTACCTGAGAGCAGCTCTAGGGCACACATGCTCAGGGTTGCCCAAAGTCAGAGGATCCCAAACTTTTTCTTATTCTGTACCCCCTCCAGATTTACCAGCTGCCCACCTACTCCTACCAGCATACATTTTATATTTTAACCCCTTACATGCCAATTATTATTATAATGAAAATTAAATCAGCCATTACACGATTTATCTCATGTTCCCCCCCCCCCCCCCCAGGCAATGTCTTGCATACCTCCAAGGCCACAATTTGGGAACCCCTACTTTAAGTCATTTACCCAATCTCATCTCCAAGTTTGCACGTGCGCAGAATGGGAACCAGAGGCATGTTTCTTCAGCAGCAGTCCCAGGCGGGTCATGGACGAGCCCTGAGAGCTGCCCTGTCCGTGGGTTTTAACTAGTGACGCCCAGCTAGGGGGATGATACAGTCCCTTACCACCACAACATACACACGCAATTGCAGTCCCCTTGCATCACTGTGACCTGCTCTTTGCTACAAACAGGCAAAGACTCACAGCTAGCTGCAAAAGCATAGAGGAGGAGTCAGGTGACCTTTTTCTTGCTCTTCCAAAACATTGTGAAGAGTCCACTCAAGATACTTGATACAAACAGGAACTATAAATGGTCATCACAGCTTGGGGTTAGGGCTGTGGTCTATATTTACAGACATAGATTTAGTAATCTTTGCAAAACCCTATATTAATTCTGTTCCTAGAAGCAACCGATTATATAATGAGTAGATCAAAAGGCTGCGCTTGACATGTACAGAGGCAAAGACGAACACTGTTCTTGCCCATATTTTATTTCAGGGGTCAGTTATGCAAAGAAACATATTAGACAAGGCAACAAATTCAGGCATGGAAAAATGGTTACAAAGTGAAAAATCAATGGCTGCTTCATGTCTCAATCTAATATGAAGTACGCTAGTTCAGGGGTTCCCAACCTCTGGGCTGCGGCCCAGTGCTGGACTGCAAAGGGTTGGCTCCCAGTCCACAAGAGGGTTGGGTGCCATGGACCAGAAGTGACTGTGGACCAGCAAACTGTGGATGAGAAGTGACTGGCATAGCGCAGATTGGCAGCCTGTTACTGCTGGTCCACAGCTTGCCGGTCCACAGGCACTTCCGGTCCGTCTTTTGCCGGTCCTCAGCATGAGAAAGTTGGGAACCCCTGCACCAGTTGATCTGTTCATGCATACCAGAGTTGGATAGATATTTTGGTTTCGTCCAAGTAAGCTGCATTACTATGTGCCAGCTTTCAGAAGTCAGTGCTTGACGGACTGAGCAGTGAGCAGGAGTGCAGTCTAACACCCCCCCCCGCCCCCCCAAGGCACAGAATTCGTGAGTTCTGCGCGCTCTGACGCTGTCCCCTCCAGGAGGTACCACAGTTTCTCTGTCTGAAGATGGAAATAGCAACTCTTACCTTCTCCTAAGAGGACATATGTTGAGAAGTGCTGAGTTCTAAGTATTTGTAGTACTAAAGCTGGCCACCTTTGTAACCCAGCAGACCTATATGTAGAACCAGAAACAGAAGCAAGGCAAGTTTCAATCCTGCTTTTGATAGCTCCAAGTTTTGCAGAACATTTACTGTCTATAGAGTCAGATCACCATGCCAGCTTCCTCACAAATCCACGGCACTTGTCAACCTAGATATATAATGTCCTGGCTATTCTTGTTCTCAGGCGTTCTGTGAGCAGAATGTATGCCCAAATCGTTTTGAGGTGAAAAGCACAATCTGGACTAGAATAATTACAATATAGAATAACTATAAGTCTGTTTTCATTTTGACTTGACAGGATTCAAAATCCTGTCTCCAGAGGAAAAAAGTCAGTTAATTGGCCAGTTGAGATTCACAGCCCTACCCATACAGATCTTAATATAACTATTAGAGATACTAGGTCTCTAAATCCATGACTGGGATTTATACACTTATACACTTGAGGGCTTATGGTTATACTATTCTATATACTGTTGTATTTTCTGTTCAGTCAAGGAACATGCTCCAACATACAAGCAATCACCAAGCAAAAATTTGTAGATAAACTGGGCTTTAATACAGTTTGGGAATCAATGAAGTATCTAACCATATCATAAACAATGACAGGCTTGAACACAGACTCAAAATAAAAAAAGCAGCTTACAATACAATTTCTCTTAATGAACACTTGTCAATCAAACTAAGTTATCACATACTCAAAATCATGGCCAACCCCTGTTATACCGTGCATATAAACACAAAATCAAGCCATGCATCTGCTAACATAGATCACGTCTAAAAGTCTCACACTGGGATTCTTGTCTTGATAATAAAGCAGATTTAATCCTAAAAGCTCTCTCAGACACTGGGGTCCAATCTTTGCCTCCAGATTGCTACATCTAACTCTAAGCTCCTTCATGGTGCTGTACATTGCTACGAAAAGGAATTTACAACTGCTAATGATGTTGCTGGACGCCTCTACCTGAGAAGCACATTCTGATCACCTGAGCTGTCTGCACATGCCAGGAAACCAGCCCTTCCTCAAATGCAGAGACTTAGTCCTAAGCCCCCTTACTATGACTGCCAATGGGTTCCAGGCGGCAGAACTCTTGCGTAGTTTGCCCGTGAGCAACAGCTGTTGATAACTGACTTGGTCTGACTCAGGTTCTCCTTATCCTCCTCATTCACTATGGGACTTGACTTGTTCTCTCATTCCTTTTAAAGATACCATAACCTTTGCTACATAGCAGGAGGGTCACCACATCTTCAACAGAGCCACATGCATATGTCTTAAGACAAAAATTGGCTCAGCATCAGTGAATGCTTATCCCAGCCCGAAATGTTTGCCTGTTACTTAAGTCTTTGACAACTTTTTCCCTGCTCAACTGGAGCACACACTTATTTATTTACATGTTATTTTTTTCAAATTTACTGTAGGTTGATATTTCTTTTTCCTTTAATTACCTGACAAACAGTAGTATAGCTGCATAAATTTTGCCTGAGGTGTAAGTTGGAGTTGAGCCTAATCACTAGCTGGAGACATTGTTCTGGCTAACTTAAGCAGAACACATTTGTACTGTATGTCTGAACAATGGTTAAGCACTAAAGTTAAGTATTCTTTTTAGCAGTTGTTGATTTTAATTAACCCTTTTCTAGATCATCGGAGAAGACAGTTTTTCCACTTTGCATTACGTGGTTAAGTGTGGGTAAATAAACAAAGCTAGTGCAGTTCAGTTCAGTGCCGGGCAAACTAATGCACACAGATCGGATTAGCCTTCAAAAGAAAGTGCATCTAAGCTCAGAGATTCAGACTACCATCTCTTTTCAAACTTTATAGTTCAGACAGAAGCACTGCCTTTAATTCCAGGATAAACCACAGGTCCTCCGGTCCTCCCGTCTAAAAGTAAGGAATCCTAAGTGAAGCCAAGTAAGGAATCCGAAGTTGAATGACACTAAAAGTAAGGAATCCAAAGTTATGGGGAAAACCACAGACAAATTTTGCAGAAAAATATTGCTATGACAACTGGAAGTCATATGAGAAAATTCTGACAAAATATTAATATCATTCACTGAAAAATTTAAAATGAAAGTCACATAGATTTTTAAAAGTTATATGCATGTGTCAAAAATCCTGAGCATTAATTTTCTCCTGTGTTTTCTGTGTGAACTAAATTCTCTTGCATTATAAAATAATATGGATATGTCCACTGAAACCATGAAAACTTCCCTAAAACTAGATCATCCCAGCTTGTTCAAGCTGCAGAAGTTCTCTAAGCACAAAAGCTGTGTTCACAAGAGATCTGTAAATAAATCAACCCATCACTGCTTTCACTGGTGTCATTTTCTGCAATCCTCCAAATGCTGACAAATTCCAAGACCAATCCTGCAAGACTTACACAGAGACCAACCCGAGTGATGTCAATAGATTAGACAGGACGTTGTGTTGGTCTGTTTAAGGACTGTGGGACAAGACTGCTTGACTGCAGAGACAACTGTCCTCATGAAAACATAGTCTCACTAATTTTTGCTTCAAAAGTGCAAGAATACTTGGAAAACACAATTGCAAATGTAATCAGTTATAAAATGCCATTGATACAGGTCTGATCAAAAGCCCCAATGAAAAACAAACACATTTTGGAGGGGTTCAAAACTTGAGCCAATATTGAAATCTAAATTTCTCAATTGGCCTTCTCCTGGTTCCTGTTAAATTAATGTATTCTGAAGTGGTTAGCTCTTCTTGCCTCAATGTCCTTTTTATTTATGCCAGAAATATCAAAACCATTCAACTCATCTTTATCACTCCTAATAAGAAATTCTTACACTCCTCACTCACAATATACATTATTTTCTATAAAACGATGTCATTTGCTTAGGCAATCACAAGCCCAACTCTTATATGAAAACTTCTTATTTTGGAGATTGCTCATGCTTTGAGAACTGCAGAAAGATTCTAGTTAATGATTTTTAAATGTAAAGAACAACTACATAGCTATTAATAAAGTGTTCATCTGTACTAGCAGGAGCACTTCTGTAACTCTGAGTCTCATCAAGAATCCTTAGGATGTCAAAATCACTCAGCCTCAATTCACAAATCTCTCAGTGTGCAAAGGCACAGGAGACTCTTGGATAACAATGAAAGTCCCAATCGGTGAACTTGAGCATAAATGACAGAGGTCTCCCCCTACACCCCATCAAACAGTGTTTCAAGAAAAAGGAAAAAAAAACGGAGAAAACATGAAAAGTGATGCTTACTAGCAAAGAACATGTCCAGTGTTTCCAACATTTAAGTCAACATTAAACATTTTTCTTCTACCAAAAAACTGTGTCTAACACTGCCAAAGTCAGCTTGGGAATCTGCACTGAGGCACTTTACTTGGAACTCGTAGTGAGAGAAGCACATGTTTTTCACAAATGCAAATTTGTCACAATTGGACCGGTCAACACCCCAAAACTTACTTTTTTAAAAGGGGGGAGAGGAGGATTAAACATAGAATCTCCCTTTTCATTAGATTAATGGATTTCTCTGCTCCCCAGCTTTATATTACTGAATCCGGAAATAAATCACTAACAACATATTAATGTAAATATAATAGCAAAATTTTGGCAAACTTGCAACAGCACACCCATAACCCATATCCACAGTAGTGGCCTTCTAAAATTACTTCATTCTGAATCCTTAAAAAAGCAATCCATTAAGAACTTTACAAGTAAAATGCCCAAGGCTAGTTTAGATGGTGATTGATGTTACTGAGATACACTACAAAAGTAGAGGTTAAAATATATAATAAAAAGCTTGCGCTTTATAAAATGTAGTAATATGGCATGTAAAAATACAAGATAATACTTTCATAGTGATCTCCACTATTGTGTTTGAGTGAACTGACATATACTGTAACAACTCAGTACCTTCAATTTCAGGTAAAACATGTTAAAAGCCTATATTGTTCAGTAGTAAAATTTAATAAGCAGAACAGTTTGACTCTGTGACACCTTCATAGCAATGTTTTTTCCTTCAGGTTTTACATTGTCCACTGTAGCCATTTTGAGAAACACAACTCAAAACACAACTTTGCTTTGAAAAGTAACTGAAAATTACTTTTAGACAGAGGAAAGACAAGTGGGAAGAGAGATTCTGAGCTGCGCCCCAGAGAAGCCGTGCCAAAATTTCAGTGCTTGGGCGGCCTAAAGTTCAACCCCTAAATATACATTTAAGCACCTAATTAAAAAGTGGTGAACATGCAGCACTTTCTTGGACTTTGTTTTATGGAAGTTTTGTTTGGAAATTTAGAAAGTAAGATGAAGACTAATACAAACAAATCGAATCTCCTCTTTCTTTTTGGCTCTTACTGGACATACTCAATGGAAGGCAACTGTATACAGTGTTTTCAAATGCACACTGCTCTGTGTAGGAGTGATGACTGAGTGCCCTCCAGGCACCTCAAATGCTATGCTGTCACTTCTAGTCACTACTCAGCAGGGCTAATGCCATACCTGTTATGACAAGAATCAGGCACTTTAAGGCACCACGCCTCTGCCCTTACAACGCATACTTGGGAAAAGGTATGAACCACACAATAACGTTTTAGGTGTTGCCAAGGAGAAGCAATCCTTCCCGTAAACACGAAGGAGGTGAGAAGGCAGAGGCAGGGAATAAGATCAGAGACAGAATTAAATGGAGTCAGCTGTGAATGCAAATAATTGCTCAAATTTTACAGTACTTTTTCTTCTGTATGGTCAGAAAGAGTAAAAGATTAAGACACTATTTGACCAGGCTAAAGTGGGTTTTAGTTATCAGCCTAAACCTGCCATCTGGTGTTAAGAGACAGCAGATCACACCCCAGATGTGTTCCTTCAAACAAATCACATTTCCACCCCCTTTCTCTTTTTCTGCAGTGGGAGGGGTGTCTATCAAATACGCAAATTATCAGAACTTTATTTCAAAGTCGAACTGCTGTTAATTAAAACAGGCACTTGAACAGGTAAATAATTTAGCACACATGCAGAAAAAGTAATTAGTCCTCCAAATTCCCTACCTTTCATTATTTTGCTAAGTGGATTGGCTTGCTGTTGAGAAATGAGGTAATGGAGGCAAACAAAAAATGCAGGTTGGCCCACCTAGGTCATTTTAAAAGCCTCTAAAAAATCTAAATTTGTTTCAATACATTATAAGTTTTGAAATCTTTGTCTCAATTCTTTATTTCTTTCTGTTGCAATATCTCATTCCACAATTGGGGTGGAGAAGGGTTATGCAGTACTATCATTTGCACCTCATTAGTCTTGGGCTGGAGCTTTGAGAAAGCTGATATTCCCTCTAAATTTTTACAGATGCTTCTAGTTTACCAGAAAAAGTAAACCTTTGTGGCGCTCACTTATTCTTGGGGAAAAAAAATATATGTATCCTGAAAAACACAGAAAATCTCGTCACTCCTAACCCGTGAGACTAAAGCCCTTGATTTCCTCAAAATTGCAGCACATCTTAATTTTGAAAGTCCCACAAAAATGTTCATTAACAGAAAGGGATTTGTGGAGGCATGTATGATGCAAAACATTATGATGTGTTCAGTAAGTAGGAAGAACAATATACCCAAGGCACTTAATGTTTTGCCAGGATCTAGATATTTTCTTTATTTCCTACATATCATTAGCATAGCCCTTTACATGGTACTAGTAGACAGATTCTCCCCTCTCCTCGGTGTCATGCCCTCTTCCCCCCTTTCTGGATAAGACGTCTCTCTCTCACTCTCTTTTTTTTTTTAATGGTTTTGGAAAGTTTTCTGAAGTTCAGAGCAGGTGACACTGGTCTGTTCTTAATCTTTAGTGCTTTAGTAATGTTAAGGCTAATGACGAGGGACACAAATCCCCTGATGGAACTGAATGCATTCCAAGCTCCCCGACCCACTCAGAGCAGTAATCCCCTGCAGCTGGAACTTACTTACCACCATGCACAGCTAATACATTTTTTAAAAGCTAGTCACTAGTGACAAATGTAAACTGGACTGAGCAGTTCTTTTCCTATTCCCTATCTTCTCTCATAACCCTGAGACTTGCTGTTTCAGTGATAGATATGATCTGCCTTTTAGAACTACCAAACTAGTGTTGTATAGTTTCACTCTAAGTGACTAGAAGGTTTTAAAAGCATCTTCAGCTGTCAGACTATAACAGAAACAAAAAAAAAAAAGTCATTCTTTACACAAACATTTCACAACTGGGAAAACCATATAAGTTGGCTTTAACACTACCATTCTGAAGCCACTCTTTATTTAGATATAACATGCAAGCCATCTGTACAACACAATTACAGTATCTGCTTGATGCTATTAAGCTCCTTGCTGCTTTTTGTTGTCTTAATAAAACTGTGCTTGACATAGGAATGAAATCCAAGACTTGGGGCGCATTTCTGATGATGATAATCTGTTTTCAGTACAAAAGACACCAAAAGTCTCTGAGCTGGATTCTGATCTCAGTTACAATGGTACAAATCCACTGTAAATCTGTTGAGATAAATGAAGTTACTATTGCTTAATAGAATTCAGTGGAGCTACTGAGTTAACATGGGGGTAAATAGCAGCAGAATCTGACTCTACGTTATTCTAAAAGAAGAAAAGAAAAAGAAAAAAAATACTTTTAAACAAAGCATGTGCTAATCCTTCTCCATAAGGAAAAGTGGGGGAAACACTCAACTGTATGACAACCTTGCATTACGTGCACGTTCCAAAGAAAGCAATGAAATAAGGATGGGAAACGGTAGCCTAAATATGAATTTTAAAAGATTATATCTCAAGGAGGAAGAAAATTCTAATGATGACATAATGGTAATAAAATATCCCTGTCAGGAACAAAAGGGAAAGGACTTGGTGGTATTAGAATTGTATCACTCAACATGGGGGGAAAAAAGGGTTAATATAGCAACTTATTTCTATTTCTTATAGTTCCCAGATAACTGGCAATAATTGCTATGATTTAAATGAATTACCAATAAGGCTTGGTGATAGCTACCACAACATTGACTACAATACTTAAATTTTATTAGATTTAATTACTGCAAAGTTACATCTGGTGAGGGAAACATAATAAGGAGACAGTGACAAACAAGTCTCTATGAATTAAAATCAGGTCTAATTATGTGACCTTTCAGTGTCCCTCAGAGCCCTCCTGAGGGCAGGTATTTCAAGCAGCCGTGGTGACCAGTCTCTGCAGTATCCATGCAAATGGAATGCATAAGAGGGGAAGAGACATTTCCAGTGCTGATGGAGAAAGCAGACAGTCGTTTGCTTTAAAATCAGAGTTCTGCTCTCCTTTTTTTTCCTTCTGCTTGTCACTTGCCGTCACATTTCACAAATCTAAAAGTAATCAATCAGGATTCAATAATTAAACAAAGATGCACATCCCTCTACTGAACATGCTGAATATGGCACAAGGGTACTGTTAAACGGTGCATGTATACATCTTCGTGCACGCTCACACGTGCACGCGCACGCACACGCGCGTGCACACACATACTAAGGTTTGCTATGCCATGAATTAATCCAGTCCCATGAATTGATCCAGCCTTAGAAGTACATCTGAGTCTTTCATGGTAATAATTATGGAAAGTAGTGATTTGAAGCATTAACATCCATCCTGTCATAGGTATTGTCATTCAATAATACTGCTGTATAGACCTAACAATTTATTTGTAAGGAACACTTTTCCAATTTATGGCAATGTGCACATATTTTAAGCTCCAGCATGAATTTTGATAATTTACTGTAATCCATGTATTCTGTAGTGTTTTTCTGCTTATTAGTCAAGTATAAAATCTGGTATAATTTTTACTATAACACAGAGCTGAGCCATAGCAAAAATATTCCATGACCAAAAAAAAAAAATGTAATTTTTGTGATGCAAAAAAAAAGTTACCATTACAAACACTGACTTAATCACGTTAAAAAACCTAGATTAAAGTAAACTTAGAATTCTTTATTAGCAAAATATAATTTTAAAACTGCAGCCAGTCCTTTTCTTTAATCCATGGTAAAACTGTTCATGGAAAGAAAGCAGAAACTGTAACCAATACAAAAATGTGAAATTCTTTCTTAGAAAGTAGAAATCCGGATTTTGTAAAAATCCTAATTCCTAATATAATATGGTATAAAATAGAAATCACTTTTAAACCACATATGTAATACACCAATTGAGTTGACTGAATAAAAAAACCTTCAAAAGGTATTATTGACTTAACAATAAAAGCTATTATTGATTAATGAAAATTATTAATAAAAAAAATACAGACTTTAAGAATGAATGCTGACATTATGAAACAGACTCAGAAAACCTGAGAGAGGCGTACAAAGCACGAAGCAGAAATGCTCATCCTTGGGCAAAAGTTTTAAGTTACCACTGAGAGACCTTGTCTAAAATGAGTACTGTCTCTTTAAAACGAAGGACCTGCTACATTTGAGTCGTCTGTAGCCAAGAAAAAGTTCTGAAGTTAAACTCTCAGGAGCAAACATTTTCTACTTGTGAAGTAAACTCTGTTGAAAGACAGCAGACTATGGTCCCACCAGTAAAAACAGGAAAGTTTTTAGCCAGTGACAGCTCTGCCTACAGACAAAAAAAAGTGTCATAGACTCACTTTATTAAACCATATGCTCATTGCCCTGTGAAGAAAGCAGGGTCACTAATTAGTTCGTTCTGTGAAAGAAGCCCCTCCTGATCCCGTTGACTTTTGTCCCCCTGGTTAGCTCAAGCTATTTCTGTCATGCAACTTGAAAATCACTGGAGGGAAGAAGATCGCCATAACAACCGCTGAAATGATCTTGTGGAATGTGTCTAGTGGCACTGGAATAACCTGAATATGTGCTCCAGATGTGTCGGCTGTCACGGAAAAAGTAAACACATCTGATGGACAACGTATGACTGGATGGCCTCACAGTTGACTCCGGAGACTTGGGATTGCAGGGGGGAGGGATGGGGGGCGGGGGCGGAGGGAAGGAGGCAAGGAAATGGAGTCAAGGGCCAGGCAAGAGTTACCCTGTGGACCCGTGCAGCCTGCCAGGCTGAGAAGGGTGAGGACTGGGCTTCATTGTTCCAGCCCTGTCCCTCCTCTGAGTGGCCTCTATGGGACTGCTGAACCTCTGCGAATTTCCGTCTGGCACGGACTTGTGAGCTTTTGGGAACAAACTGAAATATGAACTTGGGGGGGGGGGGGAAGGCAGGGAAGAAGGGTTCATGATGTTTGCTTCCTTAAGTTTGTGTGTCAATAGGGGTTTTTTTAGAGCATTCTGCGTGTACATTCCCTGTCCCTACTCACAGAAATAACTTGGCCTGCTGCCTTCTGCTCTATACTGTAAAGCAACACATTTATCACGCTGATAAAAACTGAGATCTTGGAAATTTAAAACTATAGTTTTAAAAAGTTGGGCCAGTTTGACATGTTAATAAGTTATCTACCCACTGAGTATCTCGTTTTTAAACACTGCTTTCCTCCAGTTACAAACAAAGTACACACACACATATATATGTATGCGTATGTGTGGATAGCTATCTATATAAATGACAAAATGCAGTTTAAGAAAAAAGTCATGGAAAATAACCGGAATTTTTTGAGCATCTCCTCCTGGACACTTCAAAGTTGTGATAATCGAGATAATTAAGATGAACATATTTTTGAAGAACAGTTCTAAACTTCAGATTTACAAAAGAAATCCTATCATACCGACCAACAGAGCTATAATTATTGCAAGCATGCATACAAGGTAAGACCTCTATCAAACATACAATCGAGAGAAAGGCCATCTGAAGGCAATATAGATTAAGCACCAAGATTGAGCTTTAATTGTACAAATGCAGTTGCGTAATCAAGGCTTAATCAATGCAAGCAGCACCAAATCACTCTACAAACAGTGGGGGAAAGATGTATTCCCTTTCTCCCGACTAGTAGCAATGGATCCAACCCGGACTTTCAGAACGAGACACAAACTAGGAACTTGGAAGAAGGCTGCCACCTGTAGATATAAATACCCTGAGACTTGATTAATCAAACCTTACATCCCAAACCCATTCCTGCCCAATTCAAGTGAAATTTAATTCGTTAGAAATCAGCCTCCAAAAATTCCTAAATTATAAATTATCTTATAAACATGTTAAAAATGTATAGAAAGATCTCTGAAATATAATTTTAGAAGGTACTAAGGTGTTTCTTTAGTGGAGTAAAAATATTATCTATTAGTTTGCTAAAATCATTTTTTGTATTTCATTCTATGCACAGCTTGTTTTAGGATTATCATTGATCCATCCCATTTTAAGAACATCATCAGTTTAGAACATAATTATAGCGGTTTATTTTAAAACCATTAAGTGTTTCAGATTGATTATTCTACAATTGTTCTCCAAATACGGGTAACATTTCATTTTGTTTGTTCTGCTACTGCTTCATTTATCTGGGTTTAGAAAATCTCTAAGTGTGGAAAGGAATGCCCCTCCCCCCCCAAAAAACCCATAACACATGCATACTCGAGAAATTCTATATATGCATATTGCAACCAAACATCTATGAACTAGAAGTACCTACTTAATTAGCGCTAACTGCACTTACAAACTGCCTAATTGCAAACAAGTCACAGTGCTTGCTAAAGAATAAAAGCTTGCTTCAAAACTAATCAACATTTTAATTAATTGAGAGATGGTCACATGGTTGTGCTACTCAAGATGGCTGACATCTGATGAGCTTCAGAAAATTCTTCTTATAATTGCCTCTATTTGAGGAAGACATTCAGCTGATTTTAGACAGGGAAATATTACCAGCTGACAATAATGAAAGTCATGGCGAATCAGCTTTTATAAACAGCTAATCTAATGCATCTTCAACTAACTGGGCTCTCTTTTAGCACGTTTAGATATGGCTGAACAATAAAAGGACAACTGGGACCCCAGAGCTAATCATTTGGAGAGCCGTACTGGAACAAGAGAAAGTTGTATTATTGCTGAGTTTTCACAGAGAGTACTGTGTGAAGCCACAAAAAAAAAAAAAAAAAAAGAAAACAGATTTGTCATAGGAAATTGTCTTCCAAAAAGCAACAAACAATACTGCGAAAACATTACTTTTTTTAAAATAGATAATGGCTGCACTTCTTAATGATTCAAAGAATCTAGAGGATCTCTCAAAAAGATTCAAGTTCAAGATTTATCTCTCATAAGGAAGGCATATATGGGTCTTACAAAATGCATAAATACACCACTGGATACTTTTAGCTAGAAGCTTGCTGTATTGTGTTGTAGAAATGTCAACATGATCTAGGGGCTCTCAGCACTACACAACACATTTGGATCAGGCTTCTAAGGTTTATAACTCATTTGTTTTTGAGTTTCTATATGATTAAGAAGATTGGATTCCAACTATTCAGAAGAACGATTTTTTTATTACCGTTTTATTTTATTTTCGTAGATTTCAACCCACAAAAACAAGTCAGGGGTAGAAGAAAAAACCCAATAACTAATATGTTAATTGACTGAAAGCCAAAACATTAGGGAATATACTTGTACACATCCTAGTAGATTTCAGGCTATATTTAAGAAGTGCTCCTTTACAGATAACAAATTGCTTTTTGTCTTCATATCCAGAGAGGAGAAAAGATAGCACATCTTTAAATGCATCCCCATATGCATGTAAATTATCTTCATGTATTCATGTGCTTAACTTGATATTCACTTGTTCTTTAAATAATTCCTTGAAGCAAGTTAAATTATTGCAGAACACTAACACTGATGCTTAAATCTACTACCAGTAGAAGTTATATGAGGAAAACTGTACTCTCTTTGTTTGAACGAATCTCAGATCAAGGCAGTTATCCTCATATATTGAGGCAAGGTGGAGTCCTGATCCTGCAAAGAGTTACAGACATGCTTAACTTTAAACATTTACATATTCTGAGCAACTTCATTAATATCAACAGGGCTCATCATATGTTTAAAGATAAGCATACGTGCAAGTCCTTTCAGGACCAGGGATCTATCTAATTGATAGCCATTCAAAAATTCTGACACGGATTGCACTGAATATTAACTTTAAACTAAGAATGTAGAGCACCATACACAGCCAGGACCTTAAGTCAATGACTCCGTATTTTGTTAGCCAATAGTTTAGAGACAACATATTTTAAACTTCATTCAGATTCCCCTACCAGGTAGTTGTCTCTCTTTCCCTCCCTTCTCAGGCCTACTTCATATATTTGAAAATGCTGCTAGACTTTTCTTTTTAACTTGGGAACTAAGCACTTGAGGATGTGTTTCAATCAGGTACTGAATTCAACTAGACTTAAGCATAGGCTTATGTATTTTGCTTAACAGAAGTAGGATTGCTTACATGCTTGAAACTAAACACCTGCTGAAATGCTTTGCAAAATTACATCCTAAGTTAATATATATCTAATCATTTATTCCACTCATTTTTCATCTACTTGTGATGGTCACACAACTATAAAACATCATAAAAATGTACCATAAAAGGTGCTGAAGTGTGAGCCTCCTCTCCAACTATACAGCTCCCTATATCCCAATTAAGTGGGGACAACTGTTTCACCAGTCACAGTGTAGTTATAATATGGTTCAAAAGTTAATGGGGGAGAAGGATAGGGATACAGAGAAGATAGAAGGTACAGAGAACAGCAGCAAAAGAACAGCTACAGACAACTAAATCTCTCTATGGATAAGATTTATCACAAGAAAGTTATTGTCATCTGGAAGCAAAACAAAACTACTCTCTTGTTTGGGATTCAGCCCAGTCCTATTACTCCTATTTTACTAAAAATAATAACCTTTGTCTGGACTGAATAAAGGTTTGGCCTAAAAGAAGAACTCTTAAGAGTAACAAAATAGTTTGCACTTGGAACACCTGGAATATTTCACATCCGTATTTTAAACCTCACAGAATCCATCTGGGTTGTGTTCTTTTGATAAGCTTGCTCATCATTCCACTCATCCATGAGTGGATACTGATTATTTGCTATTCACACTGACTAATGAAAATGCATTTCAGTTAGACTCTGATCCTGTCAATGGAATTACTCACCTGAGTAAAGTTATGAGTTTACATTGCTTATAGGTCTCAGACGTTGCTCTTAAGATGATTTACTGTATTTACACAAAAATAAGGCCACCCAATAATTTGATTCTACACATGGAAAAATTATAAGTTTGTATAATTCTCAAGGGAGAGAATCTAATTATTGGAGGTTTGCCTTGAATTATTCCCCCCCCCTCCTATTGCTACAGCAGAGTAAATACATCTGAGAGGTCAGATAGCCCCTTTGTCCTCTGCCCCTCCACCCCACCCAGTTCTTCAACTTTCAATCCCTTCCCCACCTCCTTGTCAGACCCTGATTTCCCTGAGCACATGGAAGTAAGGAACAAATTGAAAACGCTGACCTTGAAATAAACATACTTGCAGCAATTTGCATAAAGTACCCAGAGACTTAGTAAATCCAGAATTGATGCATTTTGAATTTTTTGAAGCATAGGTGTCACATGCTTCTTGAGGCTGAGGGGGCATGGAGACCACCCACAGGTGGCAACGCCGGTGTTGGCAGCACGGACAGACCAAGCAGGGACCATTCACAGGTGGCCACGGTGGTATTGCTGGCAGGGGGGAAGGGGCCCCTGTGGCAGGATGCCAAGGCCAGCAACACTTCTTGGGGGGCGAGGGGACACCAGCATTCTGCCTGCCCAGTGCCTAAGCCAAAAGTGCTTGCTCTCGGGGGGGGGGCACCAGTGCTCTCACAGGGGGTGCGCATGCACCCCCCATGCAATGCACCCCTACACATCACCTCTGTTTTGAGGCAACTTTTAGCACAGGTACTCCATAAACACACCTTTAAGCAGCACTGTTGTACTTATTAATATATAGTACAAACTATTCATGATATTAGTCCAAAGCTAGAAAACTCATGATTTACCAAACAGTTCATTGTGCTGGGTCCCAGCAGAGTTGATAGCATTTCAAGCCTGCATGGCCCTATAGCTCAGCATTGCTCAGTATATGCATGTCCTCCAGATACCTACCACAAAGAGTCCATATGCCAACTAGCCCCCACTCATGGCTGGAACAGATGTTCATATCATGAGTCCTAGGATCCTCCAAAAATTTATATGCAGATGAGGTGCAGGGCAACCTGGTCCAGCTCTACCTCACGTGGGGCAGGGCCACATTAATCATATGCAACAGGCTGAGAGTGGGGACAACAGAGAGATTCTGGGTGAACTGTTTGGGGTCCTGTTTGGTGATGTTTGCCAGACATTTAAGGCTAGTGAAGAAACAGGAATCATTAGATAGGCAAAAAAGGCACAGCTCAACTGTGGGATTAAAGAGAAAGTCAAAATATATGCAGTGTAGTGGCTCCCATGAAATTAAAAAGAGTCAGCACTAAGGGAGACTAATATAAGGGCGCTACCATCTATTTTATTGAGATAGGTTGCATTAACCTATCTTTGTAATAGATTCCCATCAGCTTTTTGGCACCAGGTGAGGGTGTGAGAGCCCAGTTTTTTAAGGGACACACACACACACACACACACACACACACAAAAGAGGTTAGCACCACTATGTTTGACTAATATAGACCATATGTTTTATAGTTATGCTCAGTATTGACTGCATTTAATCAACTTCATAGTTGGTTTCCATTGTTGAGCACATGCTGCTCTTGGCAGCAGTTTAATGTTAGATAATGTATTTAATGAGGTTTCCTAGTATACAAATGCAAGATGAGGGGATTTTCCCCCATGCGGGTTGCAGGAAAAAAAAATGTTATCTTGTATTTGAGTAAATATGGTATGTTAACATCATAAAAATACCTGTACATAGAACTCTAGGGACCGCTATATTCCTCCATTTTTTATATATTACTTTTATTTACTATGTTATACAAGCATCCCATAGAAAATGGCAGGGAAGATGTGATTTTCTTTGTTCAAGATTCACAAATGTAACTTTTTTTCAAGCAACTATGCAAACCTGTTGCTTGGATTTCATGAAAAATACTGAAAAATCGAACTGTTGAATGGCTAGCATACTTTGGACACACTATTGGGATAAAAGTGAGAATGCACCATGTTGCAGAGCACTGAGGTGCCCTGCTCCTAGAGAGGGGAAACTGCTGGGGAAAGAACCCTAGCAGGGCATAAGGAGCCCACCTGTGGGTTGCCCAGGGCAACCAGGAGGTCAGCTGACTGTAAGGAGCAGGGCCTGGTTCTTGTAAAGCCCAGGAGCTGAGGCCAGAGGCAGGAGCTCCTGGAACAAAGATGTGAGAGGAAGCCTGACTGCAGGTACTGCTTCTCGGCCTCTTGAGGGCTCCGATCAGGTTAGTGGATGGGCCTCGGGAGGCTGGGCATCAGGTGGAGCAGAGATGGCGGAGGTTGTGACCGGTGTGGCGATGCAGCGGACGGAGAGGAGAGATGCTGGTGGGAGCGGTGGAGCGGAATAGAGGCGAGGAGAACCAGGAGAGAGCGGGGAGCGGCGACAGACCGGTGGAGAGGGTAAGCAGAACCAGAAAGGAGGTGAGCAGACAGAAGCCTGGTCCATCGTGGGATGCCGCAAAAGGGTCCGACTGGTGGGGGAGGGGGGACTGGAAAGACCCCCAAGGAAGGTGGTCCAGCAGCGGGGAGCAGCCAGCACGGTTCAGAGAAGGGAGCCGCAGGCATGGTGAAGGCGACGGGGGTGCAAGAGGAAGGCGACTGGAGGAGGGATGCTCGTTGGAAGGTGAAGGTCACCTTGAAGAGAGAAGGTTTTGGAGGGGCCAAGACGCTGAGCCGGATGAACTTTATAGGGAAAGTTTTGTTGGGGGGCTTTGAAAGTTAACCCTATAGACCTGGTATGTGTGGTCGCTCTGGACAATTATCGCGAGTGGCACGTGTCTTTTTGCACTCCAAAAAGACATCATAGCTTCTGGGAGGCCCATAGGGCCGTGTCGGAATGGGGGGAGTTGGAGGGTTTGTCATTTGAAGTGGACTGGCATTCACGGGAGCAGGTATTGTTTATAAAAATGTATACGGATGTTTTGGAGGAGGGGGACGTGGTAGATTGGTTAGAGGCACAGGTGCAGCGGGTGAGGAATGTGGAGAAGGTATTGGATCGGTGGAGGGTTTCGACGGGGGCTTGGAGGGCATGGGTGATTTTGCAAGAGGAAGTGGGGAACCCTGGTACGGATGAGGATGCACAGGGGGTATGTCACATATATAGACCACCCGAAGGTGTGCAGCCAGTGTGGGTTGGAAGGGCACCTGGCGGCATTTTGCTCGTTAACAGTGTGCTTCAGGTGTAGGGGGACGGGACATAGGGCACAATCTTGCAAAGAAACTAGTGGCCACAAGAGGACCGGGGGGAAATGGGAGAAGCGGAGGAACAAAGAGAGGAGGAGCAGCTGGAGGACGGGGTGGAGGAGGAAGAAATGGTGGTGGAGAAAACACCTGAGGGGGAGGGAGGTCGGCGTCAACCGATTGAAGAAACAGCTATGGAGTTGATGGAAGAAGGAGGGGAGGAGGAGATTGTGGAAAAGGAAGGTGGGCAGAAGCTTTGAAGAAACTGAGGGGGATGGTGGAACGTTTGGGGGAAGGAGGGAAGACTGCTGGGGGGAATTGGGCAGAGGAAATGGAAGCCCTGGAACAAAGGCAAGAGTGGGATGTGAAGAAAAGAAAGAAGCAAAGGGAGGTGAAAGGGGGCAGGAAGAAAGCCGGGGGGGGA
>JAGPOW010003395.1:24253493-24269004 GCA_030014935.1 Caiman crocodilus
GAAGGGGTGGGGGGAGGATTTTTGAGTCCTGGGGCAGTAGAAAGGTTGGTCAGAATGACGGGAATATGGAGACAGGGGGAGGAGGGTTGGGGGGGGGACTTGGAAAGTGAGGAGGGGAGTGGGACGGAGGGGTGAGAGGGAGAGGGGCTGTTTTTCTTTTAACTTAAGAATTGGGGATGGTGGTGCGAATAAGTTAAATTAATGTGAGAAGCTTGTTAACGAGGAAAAGGTGGGAGAGGGTGGGGGCGTTTTTGCAAACATTGGACGTGGATGTGATTTGTGTACAAGAATGTGGGATAGGTTGGGAGGAAAGTTATGGGTTTTTGGAAAAGCGGTGGGGGAAGGGAGGGAATAGGGCGGCAGGTGTGGGTATTTTGTTAAATGGAGCACGGGTGAAGGTGGGCGGGGTAGAGACGCCAATTGAGGGAAGGTTGCAATGCATGAAGGTGGAGGGGGGGGAGAGGTGAGAATATTCAATGTATAGGCGCCAGCTGTGAAGGCCGAGCGGAGGGAATTTTTCAGGAGGATGAGCACATGTGGGGGAGGGGGGAAAGAGAGTGTTTGTTGGGGATTTTAATTGTATTATAGAGAGAGGGGATAGGGAAGGCGGGGTGGGGGGGAGTTCTGGATGGTACAGGGAGGTGGCTGGGGGACTGGATTCGGGAAGAGGGGCTGGTGGATGTTTGGAAGGGGGAGAGGGTGGGGACAAGAATTGACCCCGGGGGGAGGAAGGTGGCGAGGAGTGATGTTGTGTTTATTTCAGAAGGGGTGAGGGTGGAGAGCAAGGAGGTGTTAGAGGTCCATAATGGAGGGTTTAGTGACCATAATGTGGTAAAGGTGGATTTATGGGTGGGGGAAGAAGGGGGGAGAGGGAAGGGCGTGTGGAAAATGAATACAAGGATACTGGGGGACGAGGGGGTGTGCGGGAGGTTTGAGAAGGAGCATGGGATGTGGCAGACAACAAAAGGTTTATTTCGATCACCATGGGAGTGGTGGAGGGTAACGAAGGAAAGGATTAAAAGATGGCTTATGAGGGTGGGGAAGCAGAAGGCGGGGCAGAGGAGGAGGGAGTTGAGGAGGTTGCAGGGGAGGGTGCAGGAGTTGATTCGGGAAGCGGAAGGGGAGGGATGTGAGGTGGGAATTGGGGGAGGCGAAGCAGGCGGTGGAGGAGTGGTTTCGGGGGAAGGAACGGGAAAGGATGTTTTTAGCAAGGGTGCTGTGGGGGAGGGGGAAGAGTGGGGAAAATATTTTGCAGAGAGGGTGAGGAAGGGGAAGAGAAGTGGGGGCGGTGGTGACGAGGGAGGGGGTGCGGGTGGTGAAGCAAGGGGAGGTGCTGGAGGAAGTGACGGGGTTTTATGCGGGGTTGTATAAGAAGCAGGGTGTGGATAGGGAGGGGGGAGAGGTTTTGGGGGGGCTGGAGAAGAGGGGGCAGAGCTGGAGAAGGGACTAACGGAGCAGGAGGTGAGGGAGGTCTTGGGGAAGATGAAGAGGGGAAAATGCCAGGGCTGGATGGGTTACCGGCTGAGTTTTATGGGAAGTTTTGGGGGGGACGTGGTAGAAGTGTTTAGGGAGACTATGGAGTCAGGGAGGGTGGGCAGGCGAGGGGTTTGCGGTGGCGGTGGTAGTGTTATTGCACAAGAAAGGGGATAGGGAGTTATATGGACGATGTACTGTTTGTGGTGCGGGGAATTGGGGAGTATGGGGAGGCAGCAGGGCCGGCCACAGGTGAATCAAGGGAAGAGCAGCGTGTTGAGAGTGGGGGGGCTGGAGGAAGAGGGGTGGCGGGTGGAAAGGGAGGGGTTGAAGGTACTGGGGTGCGTGTGGATGTGGGAGGGAACGGAGAGCGAGCATGGGAGGAGGTGTGGGGGTGGGTGAGGAAAGTGCTGGGGATATGGGGGACCAGGAGATTGTCGTTCGGGGGAAGGTGGGGGTCATTAAACAATTTTTGCTGCCAATGATTTTGTTCACGGCGTTGGTGTACCCGCCCGCCTGGCGGCAGGTGCGGCGGGCGCAAAGGGAGGTGTGTGGGTTCTTTGGGGGGGGAAGACGGAAAGGGTGGCAAGGGGGGAGTTCTACAAGCGGGAGGATTTAGGAGGTTGGGGGGTACTGGAATTAGAGGCGTTTTTATACATGCACTTTGGGAAAGAGGTGGTAAGAACTGCGGGGTGGAAGGGAGGAAAGTGGGGGCGGTGTGTAGGTACTGGGCAGGTAGATACTTGAGGAGACTGGGATTCTCTGGGGGCAGGTGCACAGGTTTGTGGGCGGCTAAACCGGCGAGGTGGGACACACGGGGGTGGGGGGGACTAAGGGAAGCAAGGTGGGGGCTGAGGGGAATTAGGGGGAGGGATGGGATGGCGGATATAGGGGAGTTGTCGTGGGGAAGGTCTGGAAGGGGATTGTGGGGCGAAGATGGAAAGGGGAGCATGACGATTTTGCTTGGAGGGTGCTGCCAGTGAGGGCAGAGTTGTGTCCGAGGGAGGAGGCGGTGGTACACGTGCTAGGGGTATGTAGTTTTGCGCAGAGGGTGTGGCAAAGGGTGGCGGGGTTTTGTAAAGCAATAGGGTGGGGTGCCTGTGAATTATGGGGGGGCAACGGATGGGTTGGTGAGGCATAAAACAAGGGAGTGGGAATTAAGGGTGTTATTGTGTGTGAAGGTGGCGGTGTGCAAAACGAGGCGTCTTGTAGTGCAGAAGGGGCTTTGGTTCACGTCGAGGGAGTGTGTATATTTAGCGTGCGCAGAATTGTGGTTTTATAGGGATAAAAGAGAAGGGGAGTGGGAAGGTATTGATTAGAGGAAACTTTTTGTTTAGAAGGAAGGCAGAGGAATAAGAGGCGGAAGAGGCTGGTGGGGTTGGGAGAATGAGGGGGAGCGAAAAGCTTGTGTTTTGTGTTGATTTGCTATGTGGGAATGTGTTGGTAGTTTGGGATGAAGTGTTAAGGATCTGGGGGAAAGTTTGTTGTTTGATGTTCAAAGCTGCTACGTGTGAAAGCAGCGGATGCTGTAAAGGAGTTCTGAGGTTATACTTTTGTAACAAAAAAAAGATGCGAGAAACAGCCTGACCGCAGGTACAGCTTCAGCTGAGCAAAGGGTGGCAGCTCTAAGATGTCCGAGCAACGCTGTTATAGCCAGGCGGCTTTAAGTTATCTTACAGCCCAGGGGCTTGTGTTTTGCTTTGTTGTTATTACACCGGTGGTTTGGGTGAGGCTATTAGGGGCTGGAGGAGGCCTCACAGGGGCCCCAGCATCCGTAAGGGCACGGCGTATGGGGTGCATAGACCCCAGCCCCAGAGAGGGGTGGTTGAGAAGCTCAGTGCGGGGGTGGCCAGCCCCTGAGGAAGGGCGCAGCACTGCGGAAGGCACCTATGAGGAAGGGCATAGCTTTGCGGTGAACCCCGGAGAGGGGGGTAGCAGCGTGGTGGGCTCCAGAGACAGGCAGCTCGACCAAGAAGGCCCAGAGTGGGCACAGAGCCCAGGAGAGGGGCAGTGTGACTGAGAAGGGCCCAGGGAGGGGGCAGCACTTAAGAATGGCCCAGGAAAGGGAGCAGTGTGACCGAAAGGGGCAGCATTGTGGAGGAGGCCCCTGGAGAGAAGGGCGGCGTTATTGTGAAGGCCCCAGAGAGGGGGCGGCGCTGCAGAGGGTCCCTGACAGAGGGCAACGCCACAGAGAGGGCCCCAAGAGAGGGCAAGTGTACTTGACAGACTGTCTATTCCAGCGGCGAGGCTTGGGGTGTGGTATAAGGGGTGGCTGGAGCCACGCATAGCCCCTAAGGCTAGGGTGCCCCTGAAGCACCCATCAGAGTGGGAACCCATAAGGGGCCCAGGAAACCATGGGGTCTGAACCAACACCAAGAAGTGACCAAGAGGGCGTAAGGCAGCCTCCCAAACTTAGCTAAACATCAAAGATGTGGCGGGCAAGAATCAGAGGGTGCCCGAGGACCGGCTTGGCACGAGGGAAGGGGCCTTAAGGAGATCACAGCCCTCCTGGAGGACCCCACCCATGACGCATCAATAAGTTACCAAATAAATTGCATCATTTAATTAATTTACAGGAAGAAAAGAGCATTGGACAATATAAAGTGACTTAAGTGTCAAACACAATCCATTACTAAAAACTCTCCAAATAAGTCAAACTTGGTGCAGAGAGGAGGCCAGCTTCTCAGCTGGGGAAATCTAATACAACTCCAATGAAGTCAGTGAGACCAGCTAAAAATCTAGCTCAACGCTTTTATCTGCATGCCCAAAATGTAAAGTTTCTGGTGGGGATTCGATATAGCCATCATCATTTAGCTACATAACCTGAGACAAAACCAACCTGCCTGAAACAGATATTTGTATTATTAAATGGAATTGTAGCACCCATGGGTCAGAATTAATACTGAGGGTACGTCTGGCTTTTGTTCAGAAACATACATACATAAACTCTAAGTAAATACATATTACCGATCAAGTTAACCGATTTCCTTACATGCTTAAAGTTTCGTATGTGCCTCAGTGCACTGACAGATAAATACACAACATGGACGTTAAAGAAAATTAACCATTTAAAATAAAAATATTTTACACTTTCTTTTTGCAGGGAGAAGGGAGGCGGTATGGGGGGAGTATTTTTATTTGATGAGTTGTGTTTTTTAATTCAGCCTGAATCAAACACTGTTTTCCTTAAGCAATTTAGACTGAGGCACCTGACTGTAATTGCATGCACTAGCCTGGGTTGCTCACTCTTATATTTGTTATGCCTCAGCTTCTACTGGTGTAAATAAAAATTACTTCCAAAAGATAAAGCAAAGATTTTTTTTAAGATACATTCATTAAACTGAAGGGTGACCTATGTCACACATTTCTTTTGTTCCTCATGCCTCCATTTGCAGACACCTGAAATTTGCTATCTTTCTTTCACAACTCATCATTTAACAGAAAGCAGCTGTGATTCAAGTCCTCCAAATACTAGATATGAACAAGACATATTGTGGCCCTTTTCAGATCAGCAAAGTTTGATCACTTGATGAACCAGATGTTTTGTTATCTCCAATTAGACACAGACTTCATTTCACAACAAGGAAGGGCTTCATCTTACCATCTATCATGCTTCTGGAATCTTTCCTCCAGTCCAGTGCATGCAGCACCAATCATATTTTCAATCTGTTTGTTCATAATTGAATTTTCATTATTATATCAAAGATCAGACACATTTGTGGGAATGGAAAATGGGAACCACTGGAGAGGATCAGCACCATACTGTACCCCTGACTAGAATAATACCAATATGCATGAAATTACATAGAGCATGTTTATTTTTTTTTATATATATTCTGCCTGTGCATCTCTGGGTAAACTGGAACATTAACAAAGCTCCTGAAAAAAAGAGAAAACGTAAATGTGACACTAGAAAGCGAGAACACGTTCAGTAACTTTGTCCTACTTATGCTCCTCCAAGTTCTGGACAGTGGTTCTTTCATCCTTTTCAAACACACTGGGGACCTAAATCACAGTGAACCCATATCTTCATCTATATAGGATTGTTTCCTCTTGATACAATCAGAACAGATGAGAACCAGATGCTGAGGTTTAGTTAGATTTTTTTCCTGAGGTATAACAAAAAAAAAAAATCACTGGCCTTTGGAACCTTAACAATGCTCTTCATCGCCCCACATGAAACAAATAAATAACACGGTTTATTTAGGCAATGCCATCTTTTCGAACTGTGTAGTACCATTTAATCTTAAACCAACCATCTTTCTTTTCTTCCTAAGATGGAAGTATTATGCACTATGGCACTCATGTCCTATAACTATCTAAACAAAGACAGACTGAATGACATGTTCTCACAGGTCAGAGGTTGAGTACCACTGATCTAGATCTCCAGCGTGCCTCGGAACCAGTCCTGATTGTTATGAATTGTACAATACCTTTAATAAAAACATTTTAACAATTTCTTTTGTCAACGTGAAAAAATCCTTTTGCTGTCTTAGCATGTATTGCATCTGGTCTCACAAAAAGGACTATGAATATATATAATGAGCACCAAATGCTCTTTTCACATCTGAGTGCCACTATTACCAAAAATATATAATGATGGACAGGAGAGAGAGTGGAAAATAGGAACAAAACAAAAACAAATTTAAAAAAAACCCAACTCTAACCTGGAAGCCAGAATGGTCTTATAAAGAAAGATTACATTTGCTAAGTGCAGTGTTTGGCTAAAGTAGTGGGGACACATGGCAGCAATGTACAGACATTTAAAAAGTACAAATGCCAGGTACTTAGTGAGAGACCAGGTATAATAGTAAGCACAATAGGATGAAATTAAGAGGGATGTGTAAACAATTTTAGGCAAAATATTGTATTGGAGAAATACTGGCCCATGGAATAGTCTCAAAATGTTAGGGTATGTTCACTGCTTAGGGATTTTCAACAATTAGATTGAAGAAACCACTAAATAAAAGTTCAACATGGAATAATTCTTCCATTTCTTTCTACCCTGGGTACAGAATTTCTGTTACTTAAAATTATTTATTCAACTACACATACATCAGTCCTTTATATCTGTTGGTGTTATAGGACTACATTTTTCATTTCTGGTCTTCAACTGTCTGGAAGGTAAAAGTTTTAATCCCAATTCTGCTATTAACACACTATGGATGCATCTACACATGTGCTTTACTATCAAGTTGACTAATTCACTCTGCAGTGAAGCACCACTCTCTACATGTGCACCCATATTAGGGCACAGTAAATTAATTAACTCTGCCATAGGACGGTACTGTCCAGGACAAGTACTGTCCTACAGTGGAGTAATTTACGCTGCTTCATTGCATGTGTGGACAGTGACCAGGCCCGTCTGAGACATGAGGGTGCTAAAGTGCAGGGACTGCCTGTAGCACCCTTGTGCCCCAGTCAGCCCCAATGCCACCTAACACCACAATCTGGAGCCTGGGGCTGACCCCCAACCCTGCTGCCAGTCTGGGTCTGCTCTGCCCCAGCTCTAACTGCTGCGGTTGCAGGCCCATGTGTATGTCCTATGCCTGGGAGCTACTTACTCTTGCACAAACTGCACCGGAGTTTACTGCTCCATGCTAATTGCATGTGTAGATGCACCCTATGTGAGAAAGATTTGGCAAGTCTCTTAATCTCTCTGTGACTGACCTTTTTGACCATAAAATGGGAGTAATAATATTTATTATTCCTCTTAAGTGGTAAGTAACATGCTTTGAGATCTTTGATAAAAAGCCATATACACATATTTAATCTTACATGTTATAATAACCCTTACATTTGCTTTAATCATGATATAATTATGTGCATGCACACTAAAATATATCATTGCTTTTCCCACGCAATGATCTCAGTCAATCAATCACAATATTGGGTTTAAAGTGTTATGATACTAGACCCCGAACCACAGTCATTCATGCAGCTAAGTCTCATTGGTTAACCACAGTAACAGCTGAAAGAATTTGGCTGGCACAGAAAACTTCCTATTACTGTATATTCTAGATAATGCTACCTATTTGTTTTTAAGATATTGTAAGCATTTAAATGGCATTACGTTATTAAAGCCATGATATGACAGCCACATAATCTGATGTGACATTTGCCAACACATGTTACAGAGAAAACTGTCAGGCCAAATTTTCTTCTACTGCCATGCACTGAAATACTCTGCAAATTTAAAACAAAAAGTAAATCTTTCCTTCTTACAACATTTGGAAATTTGTTTTAGGGAGCTTAATAGATTTTCATTACTGTCAACTGACAAATAATTTATGGATACTACTACAACCTACCCCATTCTTTTTTAGTATATTATCAGGCTAATTTCCAGTTCTAGATACTGACTGATATATACACAGTGTGAGGGCTAGAAAAACCTTCACTCCTGCACACTTATAGCCTGAAGATACTTAAATGCAAGTATCATCAACTTCTTCAGAATGTGATCTTTCATTTAAACAGAAGTGTTAGGTCTAGTATTTTTTTATAAAAACCTTTCAAATGTGGAATGAATGTAACTAATGCTACAGCTAGCTAAGCCTGAAGACTGATTGTGCTAGTACAGCGGTGCTCAACCTGTTTCCAATGAGGGCACCCCTCCACAATTTTTTTGAATTTGGTAGCACCCCTGGTTGAAAACCACTGTTGTATTGCCTTCACTCACCTCAGTGGTTCTCAACCGGGGTGATGTCACATCTCCTGCCTGTATTAGGGTTTTGTAATAAACCTAAAGCAGGCAGAAGAGGTATAACTAATGAGACTTGTGCCTTGGGAAAACCCCCCTGTGCCCCTGGGCTGGGTGTATTAGAGGGGTAAGGGAGGGGCAGGGACAAGGAGGAGGAAAGGGAAGGGGAGGAGGTCCTTCCCCGATTGTCCCCACACCCAGCTTCTCTTGCCAGGCAGTGCAAATGGCTGCTTGAGCACAGCAGAACTCCTGGCATGAGCTTTTGCCACAGCCCTTCCTAGTCTGACTTCGCATGCTCCTCCAGAAACAAATGGACATGGGACACTCCCATTTGCCCAAGGCACCTCTGTTTCCAGGAGAACCTTGTGAGGTTGGACGGGGGAGGGATACAGGAAGAGTGGAGGCTCTAGCCATACCTGCTTCCTGAGCTGCCTCCACAGGAGGTGCAAGGGGAATGGCAGCACCGCTGGAAGGAGCTTGTATACTTCCATTTTGCAAAGCATATTTTCATTTCTTGTTACAAGATGATGTACAACGCTGTCTAGATTTTAAAAAAATGTTTTTAAAGAAAAAAGTAATGTGTGATACTTTTGAAGCAATTAGATGTCATGTTTTTTACAAGTCTTTGTAAAAAGCAAAGCTGAAGTTTGCAAAGTACATAGATACCAAGTATTCACCATACCCATATGTCTGAATGGAAATGGATTTTAACTGAGATCTGCAATTATATAAGCACTGGAATAAGGGAGTGAACTATGTTTTTCCCTGTCAGACTGACCCAGTCTTCCCTCTACTGACCCTTCTAAAAAATACTTATTGTGGAGAAGAAAGTCGACCTGACAAGCCACTGGAAATGCATTTTGTTGTCAAAAGCTTCAAATTAAATGATTTAGGCCATATTAATTTTAAAGATCCCATATGTAGTAACACACTAGCTTGACAAAACAATGCTGTGCTCAGAACACAGTATCAATAAGTTATCTCAGAAACCTCATTACTTTGGAAAAGAAAAAACATCTTTTAAGTATTTCATACAATTCAAAACCTACATTAATTTCCTTATACTGTACAATAAAAAATAGAATATTTTCATAATGTCGCACTTGAAAGTTATCATCGAAATCATAAATATTACACACAAAATATTAAATGGTGGAAGTAAAGCATGTCCTTCAACAAACCCACCTATTAATGCTGAAGTTTTAGTAGAACTGTGCCATAAACTCAATGAAAGCAAGAGTTCTTAACATACAACTGGAGCTATTTATGCAACTCCAATAAAAATGTGGTCTTGTAATTCAAAGAGCAAAATCAAAACACATTCTGGCAATACTATAATCTATCACTAGCATTAAATGCTCAGTTGTTAGACTTTAATTGTGACAAGACTTGGAGTTCTGAGACTAAAGACTAGCTAGCTCTTCTTTCAGCAGGCATGGACAAGGATTGCATATTTTCATACATGCTGGTGCATATAAGTCATTGTTTGGCAGCCCAGCTGTGAGCACACAAAGCTTTACACACAACCATACGAGGCTCCTTCTCTTTTTGCATTTTCTTAGCAAAAATACCCTACGAGTATCACAAAGAAAAGAGATCAAAAGAATATAGCTTTTTTCTAGATTTCCTTCTTTTTCCTTCCCCACACCCAGCACCCCAGTTACGTTTTCTCCTAAAACTAAGGAACTGGTAACAGCAATTAGAGCTGAGTCTACCACAGACGGGCACTGTGCAAGCCACATTTTATTTGTTGGAGACTTTTTTATGACAAAGAATACTTGAGGGGAAAAGGTTTATTTGGCAGTACTGGGCCTTCATTTCAAATGGACAGATCAGACACCTCGGAACAATGCAGCTGAAGAGAAGCTGGTTAAGATTGTAACCACAAATAAATGCAGAGGCACACTTTTAAATGCACCAAGTTTTAAATAAACACGTGCAGAGTTGTTGAGAAACATTCAGAAGATGATGTACTTAAAATAGTAATATCTGTTTACAAGTTCAAGCTGCTGCACGGTGGAAAACTTAGTTTCTGTAACGTGTCCCCAAGACGCAATGTAATGTTAAAATGTATCCTGTGGTAGGTCTACTTTCTAATTACTAGAAGTAAGCATACAAGATACATAATTAGTTATGACACTGGGACATGCATACATGTTTCAACACAGACAAAGAGCTCTGAACAAAGTTCTTGGCAGAATATGACAGAAGGCTTAAATTGAAGGTTTGAAGACAGGGTACATACTGTGTTATAAGAAAAAAACTAACTTAAAAAATTATCAAACCAAATTATTTTTAATAGTATTAGTATATTCTGTTTAAAATACCCTTTTAAAGATCAGAGTGAGACAATATAGCCTCTGTTAATGCTGTAGGGCAATATTATGACGTGTAGGGGAAAACCTTTTGAATGTTTTTTTTTAGTGAAAGGGTATCATTCTCCACTAAAGAATGCATTATGACAAAACATTTATAAATCAAAAGAAACTTTTTACAACTCAGGGCATAAGATCTTAAATCTGGGATGAAACACCAAATTCTACCAATTCTAAGAATAAATTATACAAGGATTATATACGTACTTCTTTTCTTGGCATTGAGAAAAAAAAAGAACTCTAATGTCAAAGACATATCTTCAAAATACCCCAAACCTATATATCCCTAACAAGGCTTTCAGGTTCTTCAATTCTACTTCTTTGAAAAAAAAAAAAAAAATCGAATAACAACAAGACCAAGATCCACAGCAGAGATGTCCATAAAGCAGGGGAGGGTAAATACAGCTCACAAGCCAGATCCGACCCACCAACGGATTGTATCTAGCCCATAGGCAAGTGGCCGCACACTCATGAGATAGAGCCTGTGGGCAGCTGGTGGCTCCAGCTAGTGCACGGTGCTGGGCACGCAGGGCTGTTTCTGCTTAGCGCTGACACACTAGTTGTCAGCTGTGGACTCAGGCAAACGCCCCAATCTCCACCAAGAACCTACCTGTCGTGTCCACAGCTGATGCCAGTGCCTGCCCAGGGCTGCTTCCTGCGCGCCAGGTAGGTTTTGGCCTAAGCCATGGATACAGCTAGCATGTTCTGGCTCAGGGTGGGGATCGGGGCTTGCTGCAGCTCTGGGTCAGGGTGGAGATCAGGACTTGCTGCAGCTCTGAGGCAGGAGGGTGAGGGCTTGCTGTAGTTCTGAGCAGGGGGGGATTGGGGCTTGCTGCAGCTCCGGTAATCAGGACCTGCTGCAGCTCCAAGCAGGGGGATTGGGGCTTGCTGCAGTCCCAGGTGCAGAGGGATTGGGGTTTGCTGCAGCTCCAGGCAGTGTGGGGATGGGTGAGGGGAAGAGACAGAGAGAGAGAGAAAGAAGTGTGGCCCTCAACTTAAGGAGTTTTGGGGAGCTGGGGGAGGAGGGGTGCTGACCCAGCCGGCAACACCTCACCAAAATTCCCTCCAGCCAAAATAATTGCCGACCCCTGCCATAAAGTCTAGAAATGCACGGTTTCATTTTACAGAAAGAGGAATAGACTTCAGTTCAGCCAGTTAGTTTGAATAAGCCCACCTGGGTGCCAGAAAAAGTCTTCTTCATCTACAATCTTCCTAGTACAAAAATAGTTTAATACCATTTTTGGATGTGGAAGTCTCTATAGATTGCTCCGTCTAATGACTTCTGCCATCTCTCTCGACTCTCTCCTGCCACGTCTTGTTTAATTCTGATGTTGTTAGTTGGGAGGTGTTACTGCCACAATAAGAAACTGGCAATCTATCTAGGTTTTTCTTTATACTACATCACAATCTCTCTGGTGGCCCTCTCTCTACCGACACCCAAGATCTTATGTTATCAATTGAGTCCAAGTCACATATGGGTTAAACAAATCTCATTATTTTTATACCCATAACTATTTCACAGGTAGATAGATTGTGGCTATTTTAAACTTTTTTTTTTACTGTCCCTTTTTAAATATTTTTCATAGAACTTTGTCTTATGTATTATACAACCATGTACACATAAATACTGATCTATGTCTTTTTTATTTATATATGTAATTTTCTTAACTGGAAGACAATTTTACTTTCAGATTCTTTAATTATTCTTCGTTGAGGTCTTGTTTCCCTAAACTCTTCAGGATACTCTCTCCTCTTTTTTGGAGATGGCGGGGGGAGTATGGGAATAACCATACTTAAATGCAAGTATCATCAAGCTCTCTCTCTAGCTCTCTCTCTTTTCCCACTTCCTGGGATATCATTAGACCACGTTAATGTCTAGTAAACTACCCCCCAAAAAAACAAAAAAACAAACTCCAGTTATGAGAAATCCAAAGAGCATCGTGGCTCCTCCCTTCTCACTGTTTCTCTGTCCATGCCCTTTTTTTTTTTCTCCTGGCGCTCCGCAACTCTAATTATTTCTCTGGAAGCTCCCTGCTTACTTCTCCAAGGCACCAAACTGACCACTTCAGTTCCAGGGCCACCATACTCCTCTCCCACCTCTCTCCCGCAGGGCCTCTCTTCTGCTCTCTCTCTCCCTGCCTGCCGTGCCATTCTACCCCCTCCTTTTTAATCTGCAGGGAACAGCTGCTGTGGAAGCGGCTTTCCCCCTGCTCAATCCCCGTCCCGGTTTTTTGTAGCTCCTTTTTATCCAGTCCCTCTTCATAGTGGACTAGTAATTCTCAAGGCCTCGTTTTTACTACTAATAAAAATCTATTACTAAAATAACTCTAATAATATAGAAGGTTGGACTTTCCCTTACAAAAGAAAACTTCTGACTGCATACATATTTGTTAAGGTAACTCCATGAAAAGCAAACCTTAACCAAAACAGAAAGTAGTAACCAATTGGCTTTTTGAGCTTTATAATCTCTGACACTCTCATACAGAAGAGACTAATTTATACCATCCATGGCTCACTCTGGGCATGGGAAATTTTCACAAATAAATCATGTTCATTTTTAACATAGTTCGCATACTTAAGAGATCACAAATTAACCAAATAAGTAACCCTGGGTTTACACCATCATTTTGCCAGCATAGCTGTTTTGGTTAGGATCATGGCAGGAGACAAAATAAAAATCGAACCCTATACCCACCATAGCTATGCCTGGTAAAGATGTGACAGCATACATGTGACTATGTCAACAAAAGATGACTTTGTCAGCTTACCTAGCAGAAAAATTCACTCAGCCAACATAAGTCACATGGCACAGTTACCATCTGAAAACAATCTATTGTATATAAAATCTTGAAGATGACCACAGAGTCCCCTCTTCTTGCCCCACCAGGCAACTGGAATCTTCAAAGCCCACTTTTTTCCCTAGAAGGTTAGCAAACCTGGGATGTCTCAAACAGTGGTTGTATGTGGAGAAAGGGAATTTCAAAGCCAGCCTTAATGAGGAACACATACCAGCTGCCTCCTTCCTTTCAAGCAGAGGCAGTTGGTCAACACAACACACACAGATAATCCTGAGATTGTCAAGACCCAAATCATTTAGACCCTGCCATAATACCAGGCTTCACTACTGGTCACGAGTTTAGTTTTACAATCACATTTTAGGATATACTTTTTCTTTGTATTCAGTTCAGCAATGCAAGTTTTGCCAAAAGAACACTTGAGAGATAAACGTCCACAGCCTCTGAAAACACAAACACTCACAGAGGGAGAACCTACTGTAACCAAAATTATGATAGAATTTTTGTAAAGATTTGAAGATGCCTTTCTTTTCCTGGTATCTCTTTTCACTCATCACAGAATCACAAACATACATAAAAACATACATTTTAAATTAAAACATCTTTTGTTTTTTGTAATGGACAAAACAGAAAGAAAACACGTATCTCACATAATAAATTTTGCCTTACTTGGCTGCAAACTGATGACAGCAATACTAACTAAACCTAAAGGCAAGTTTACCATGTCTTAGAGATGGATGTGTGTGCTACAACACATTCCCTAAGCATATAGGAGACATTACAATCCCCTGTTTTGGTGGTGCCTACTGCAACATCTTAACAGTCTCTTGGTCCAGGCATTGTGGTGATATTCACTAAGGCAGAAGCTGTAGGATGATTCAGAATCTGGAAAGAGTCTTTGCATTTCTACAAGAAGAATACAACTGGTTCATGAAGCACCATGGGCAGAAGTCCTCAGAATATATGGCGGTCCTGAAGCCTACTAGGAGCCTCTGCCCTGAAACCACTATCTTAGCCCCTGCTCCTGTGTCTTGCTATCCCCTACAACCTATTATAACAATCAGTTCAACCCTGCTCTTCTCTTGTGTTGCATGACTGGACTTGATAGATTGCCAACAGGCCTTATGAGCAGCAGGTTTTGAATGACTAGTACATGACAACCGAAGACAGTGACTTCTACTCTCCTGTAGCCTGTATTTTTTATTCAGGTATCTAATTCCCCAACAAGCTGTCTATCCAGCACTGGTGATATCCAGGCACTGCAAACCCCAGCATATAATTCATATCTCACAGTATCCAAAAAATGTAATGCCGATGAACTTAGAGAAAGCACATGATTACAAAATACCCCAATTCCATACCCAGATAAGTGAGAAAAAGACCCTCAAGGCAGGAAAGAGCATGGACTGTTGCCATGGTGACAAATGAACAGACCAGCACTCTTAGACCTCCATGGTGACTGTCCCATAGGTGATGGTAAGCTGCAATATCGCACTGCTGGCCATGCCTTCCCCTCCCACCACGGAGACCAATTTGCCCCATGGAAGGCAGACAGTTGGGTCTTCACGGCAGTTACTAATTAGAAGTGGATGATGGTAATATCACTGCCACCACTCTGGGTCTTACTCTAATACACTGGGCCATGGTGAATTGGGAGGCCACCTTCTCACTTCTTTCTCCTTCTGTCATCCCTCCCCTAGTCCCCCCAGTCATTGTTCAAAGGCTGAGGTGCATGAACAAAAGGGAATATCTGACTTTTCAGATGCAGTCAGCATTTGAGAAAGGTCTTTCTTTCAGCAGAAATACAAATAAAAATGCCTGTGAAAATACTTTTAAATATATAAGGCCAAGTTCAAAGGTAATACTTATATACTGTGCTACAACTCACATGCAGTTAAGTGGGAAGTACAGGAACATCATTGATTCTAAGCCAGTCTAACTTACTAAATGCAAAAAAGAGACGTGCAGCTTAAAACAAGAAGGCTCCTTTAACCCATGTGCCTTGACTTCATAGTTTCATAGTACCTAGGGTCAGAAGGGGCCTAGAGCAGGCCATCTAGTCTGATCCCCCGCCAATGGCAGGAACGAGTGCTGGGGGTCACAGGACCCCAGCCAAGTACCTATCCAATCTACTCTTGAAGATGCCCAAGGTAGGAGCAAGAACA
>JAGPOW010003395.1:24269104-24300080 GCA_030014935.1 Caiman crocodilus
TGACCATTGGTCCTAGTTACCCCTGGGGGTGCCCGGGAAAAAAGAGCCTGCCCTATTTCCTGCTGATCGCCCCTCAGCAGCTTATAGGCTGCCACCAGGCCCCCCTCAGCCTCCGTTTACTGAGGCTGAACAGGTTCAGGTCCCTCAGACGCTCCCCATAAGGCCTATCCTGCTGCCCACGTATCATTTCAGTGGCCCTCCTCTGGACCCTCTCGAGGCTGTCCACGTCCCTCTTGAAGTGCGGCGCCCAGAATTGGACACAGTACTCCATCTGCAGCCTGACCAACGCCGCATAAAGGGGGAGAATCACTGCCTTGGACCCGCTCGAAATGCATCGTTGAATGCACACTAGGGTTCGGTTGGCCTTCCCAACCACCGTCTGACATTGGCGGCTCATGTTCATCTTGGCCAATTCTCTTGACTCTCGTTAGTTTCTTTTCCTGCTCCAGTCTTCTCATTGAACATATATCAATCCCATCAGTTTAGACTCGAAACTCCCTTAAACACTCCTATTAACCTAAAAAAATATTATTGCCCCCAAATTATAGCAGACGATTATTAGAATACCTGGCTTTACATGGAAGACAAACACTGCTTGGATCATCACTTTTATGACCTTCTCCTGCTCTCACTGACTGAAAGGGCACCAAGCTCAGTGCCAGCTCCAAAACAAATGAAAAAAAGCTCTACCACCATATACCATGCAACTAGAACACAGGCATAGGGACACAGAATATTGCCATTCCTTGTCATGACAGCTAAAAGAAAGCTCTGTCAATTACAACTAGTACTAATATAATTATTTACCCAAAGTTTCTTTGTGAAAACTAGTGTTCTTGTTTAGAACTTCCAATATACTTCCTGAAATGCTTAAGTGACATCAACCAGTAAATAAAGCACCACGCTATTGTATTTATGTTTGTAAATTACTTCTACATAAAGATGTGGAATAATGATGAATCTGTAAAACACATACAAGGAACATAAGCCTATTCGATTAGTATCAGCAATCTAATAGCCACTTTCAAAGCAAAATGAATAATGAAACTTTTGTCTCATAAAATTGGCAAAGTGCCACACAAAGCCAATGTAGTTAAGGCAATAACAGTGTATCAAAAGAACTACAAAAGTAATTACTTAGACAGCAATAAATATAGACGTGTATTAACATGAAGAGAGAGAAAAAGAGAGCTTCCAGGGAAACAAATATTTCCTTTAATTCAACAATGATACTAATCAGGACCTCCAAATTAGTTTACCTTTCATTTATTCCTTAGTTCCTTTAACTCAATTTATGGTATTTTATTGAAAAAAATCACCAGGTAAGCAAGAGGAAGGAAAAAGTGGTTCATTATGCTAAGAACATCTTTCCAAATGTCACATGCTACATTTCAATATGAAAATTTATTTGATACCTAACTGGCCCTTTCATCTTTGATTTGGAAACCATGTAGTAACTTATAGATTCATGAAAGCTAATATCACTCTGGTAGCGAAAGGATGTTTAACTTCTTCTTCAGCAATCCCTTGGAGTCGAGAATGATCGTCTTCCACAACCGTCTTATCTGTGGATCCAAAGATGGCTGATAAGGTTGATCTCGGATCAACAGACCCTGCTGCAACTTGAGCACGTATTTCCGTGCCAGGTGGGTGGCTCTGGATTCTTGATTGAGTCTGTGACATGCCATTTCTGCTGCTCCTGCTTTTCCATCTCCTGTTGTCACTGTAAACTTTCAAAATACTGAGATTCATACGGCAGACTCTTCCTCCATTTGGGCTGTTCCTGGGCAATAATCTCCCATGAGATGACGTTGCGTTTACTCAAGTTAGCCTTGAATGCATCCTTGAAACATTTTCTCTGCCCTCCTCTTGAACATATGTGTCTTGACTGAGCTGAGAGAATAAAACTTGCTTTGGGAGCCTTGAATCAGACATCCATATGATATGGCCAGCCTAGCAAAGTTGATGTTGGATGCCTCGATGCTTGTGGTGTCTGTTCGCAAGGGGATGCTAATGTTGGTGCGTCTATCTTCCCACTGGATTTGAAGGATCTTTCACAGGCAGCATTGATGACATTTCTCCAGTGACTCAGTATGTCTCCTATACGTTTTCCGTGTCTCAGCTCCATACAGCAACGTGAGGATCAAAACTCCTTGATAAGCCATGAGCTTGGTTTCAGATCTGATGTCATGATCTTTGAACACACATTTCCTCAGGCATCCAAAGGCTGCAATTGCACAGTTGAGGGGATGTTGGATTTCTTTGTCGATGTCAGCCTTTTGTGAGAGATGGCTTCCAAAGTACAGGAAATACTCAACATTCTTCAGAGTCTCACTATGAATCTGAATTACCAGAGCTGGGGACTGCTTGTCAAGAGCTTACTGATGGAGGACTTTAGTCTTCTCAACGTTAAGCATCAGTCCCATTTTCTTGTATACCTTGGTAAAGATGTCGACGATTGCCTGAAGGTCTGCTTCTGAGTGAGCACAGACTGCAGCATCACCAGGGTATCTTAAAATTCTTCCTAGAGTGATGTATTTAAAACCTAGATGGGCTGTTTACATTTTGTTCAGCAGGTTCCTCCACAGGACTCCACGGTTTCAGTAACATGACTTCTGATTTAACATTGGCATGAATACAATCAACATGAGGCCCTTAGAGTTTACAAAGAATCTAATGGCATCTATTCAAATATAAATGAACCTTCAAATTTATAGGATTTTTTTTTTTTTAACTAAAATATGGTTAACAATTAAAGATTTATTTGGATGGCATCTTTTATTAGACCAACTGCATAGTTGGAAGAAAGTTAGACAAGCTTTTGAATGAAAGACATTCTTGATAGATATATTTCTGTAAATCTGGCCAGGTACAGACATTATCAGTATAAATGATCGTAAACCAGTCTATACCCATAACAGAACAGACATTCAGCACACAATACCAGTCTATACCTGTAACAGAACCGAAGTTTGGCACACACAGATGGGTTTAAAATTGACAAGTAAGATTTGCGCCGCCCACTAAAGGGCAAATGTGTGTTCTGTTTGCTACTAATCTAAAATATACTGCTTACAGAAAACCACAGAAAGTAGATTGATTCTGCCTCAGGCTTTTTGAGTGTCTGTACCTAGCTACTGTGTATCAATCTATCATACTAAGACCAATAACAAAAATTAGTAGAACATGCTCTAGGAGAGGAGCTAAAGGGAGGTTAGGGAAGTTAGTCCGTCTGAGTCTTCCATAGTGAAAATTACAAGTTTTTAATCCAATTTAGTTTGCTAAAGGTAAATAGAAAAGGCCTCACAGGAGTTTTGGAGGCAAATGGGTGTGATTCTCCATCCGTTACATTTGAATTCAGTAAAAGAGTGTGCATTTAACTCTTGTCTAGCATAAAGATGAATCAAGCCCACAAACTTCAAAACATGTCTCTACATATTGTTCTTTAACATGACACGAATAGAATAAGTTATTAAGATATAGCTAAAGACCCTTGGGCTAACTTATCTCCAACAGGCCTAGAAAAGGCCAGCTAAGTCAATGATGTTGCCACCAGTGAGAACATTTGACCCTTTGTTTCCCAACACCAGTACTTTTCTACTAATTTGACCACTGAGGTGGCTTCAAAAAATTAATTTGCTGAGTTAATTCAGCAAATTTGAGCCAAAAAATATGTAGTACAGTACTTCTTGGAAAACTACTTCAAATATATTTCATCGCTAGCAGGTTAAAAAAAAGTCAATACATTTCCCAGTCGCAGAAAACATTTAATTTTTTCCCCTTGTAAATGAAACTTAAATTAAACTAACATGATTGACAAGTACCTCACAGGCAAACCCCTAGCAACACTTTAATGCAAGTCCATCTCTTTGGCCTCTGAAGCGAAATTCCTTCACAAACTGTTTGTCTTTGCAATAACTCCTACAAAGCTCATTATTGCCAGCCTTGGTCTATCCCCCATGTTGTGCATTTATCCCCAGGATGCATTATCAACATGTGGCACATGTCCTTGACGTGCACAGAAGAGCTGCACCCCAGGATAGCAGCATGCATGACAATAGTGTTGACTCTTACTCCTTTACGGTTGCTGGGATGTAACCGAGAAATCTAATAACTGTGACAGTAGGCCTTTAGGTTTTTCCTTGCCTTTCCAGACAGTGAAGCTGCACAGACACTAATGAAAGGTTAAATGAATAGGAATAGCTGACAAGAGGTACAATAAAGAAGGGGCTTGGTAATCCACAGACACTGAGCAGAGATTCTCGGCTCAAGCAGAGAAAGGACAGCACATCGTCGAGTCACAATATTTAAAACAGCTTGCTATACACAGAGGCTTTTGTGTCTGGGTACATGTCTGGCTTTGGAAGAAAAAAAGATACTGAAAAGGAATTTCAGCATGGGGCACTTTGGCAAATGTAAGGTCGCAATAAGGGAAAAATATTTGTGTGTGTTGTTACATCTTTCAACTGAACATTAAAAAAAGCACTGCCTGAAGACACAAATCACAAGTTTCAAAATAATAAGCTTGACAAATATGATATAGTTGCAACAGTCAGTAGGATTCAAATGACAGCAGGGTGGGTGTTACACATACCCTCAGTTTCATTCTGTAATGATAACATTTCAAATTCTGTACTGCATACTGTCTGCAGCTTTCAACTTTCTGCAACTTTCCTCTTAGCCAAAGAATACTGGAGGGCCTACTTTATGTAGTTTTACGGGACATAACTGCAGATCTAAGCAATTGTAACATGGTGCAAAAAAATAAAGCTAGACTTCCAGATGGTGGATTAGATCAGTGACTTCAAAACATTTTAGCAGTTAAGTTTGCAGAATTTTGTACTTCTTTGCTTGTGATTTATGAATTAGTATGAAAGACAATTTATTTTTCATAATTAAAAAATAATTTCAGTGCTGTAGCTATTTTAGAATGCCTGAAGTTTTAATATTTAATAAAAAAGAGGTTAAGTAAATAGTAGAACACTTTAACACTATGCAAACCTATTTAAAAGAGCAAAAAAGAAATATAAAAAGAAAAATGTAAATTGATAAGTCAGCTATAAATCTGACCATGTTATCTGCATTCATGGAAGCAAAGTACAAATATAAACTCTATAGGGCAAGATCCAAACAAATGCACGTGCACACATGCGTGTGCACACACACACCCTGACTTACCTTAAAAGAGAAAAAAGTAGTTGTCTGCCTATATATCTAGAGTGTTGCATATACATCATCATAACATGTAGTAAAAAAGGTACTACGAAAATGTTCTAAAACAAGAGATCCTCTTTGAACAACCAAATTAAATTACAGCTGAACTCCTCAGCACACTAAGAGTTCTAATAGACAACAAATAAAGTCATTTACAAGCTATCAACATAATGAGAGCTACTGTGCAAAAGATAGAGACAAACCTGGTAGTTTATTTCACTGGATTATATCATTTACTTAAGTGGTAAATAAGTCTGTCTAAAGTAATGCTCATAAAAACTACCACAGAAGTATTAAGCAGCAACAATAATCAAGGAGATCTTTACGCGTAAGGACATCAGAATTTAGGTGGGAAGAGACAGACACAAAATTTGAGGTTAAACAAAAAACGTATCGCTACATTATGTTAAATCCCACTTGAAAATTAAGTAGGAACTCTACTATCTGCCTTCCTATTCTGTTTTCTAAAGAACCAAGTCTATTTCAGTTGTGCCCTGTACTGAACTGGGGATCTTTTAAAACACACACATAAAACACACACCTTTTCTCTATGCCTTACTTTTAGGAGTTTTATGTTCAGCACAATCATAGTGTAAACTTGTAGAGGGCAATTTTCTTTACATGATACTCTTTGACAAAAGTAAAACTTTGGAGCTTAAAGCCCAAAGGTACTCCTTCAACAATACCCCGTTTTAAAAACAATATCAGTTTGGGGTTAATTTTGTGTTTTGTTTTCTCAACCCAGCTGCATTTTAAGTAAAACTGCTTTGATTTAGTTTTTGGATAGTTAAGATCAATCTGTATGAATCAAATGCAATCCCTATTGATATGAACGTCTACCACTTCTGACATAATAAAGCCTTCTCGAAAGCCTAAATGTTAGACTTATGACGATTACTAACATCTTTTCATAGTGATTCAGTTACAGAGAGTATTTTTCCCATATTTTTACCTTAGGCATATCTCATAAAATCTTGAGGCTCCCTCTAGCTCTGTAGAGAGGTGTTTAACTAACTAATGATCCTTTACATTTCCTTTCCAGTTTGAAAAGCGATACAGACAGTGAGAGCAAGAGCAGTATTTCCCTTATGTAATAAGTGTTCTTGTTTTCAATCAGCTATATTTTCCATTCTACATCTTGCAAGGATGTGAATGATAAATGAGAACATCTGCTGTGAAATATGGAAAGTTAAATATTACTTATTATCTTGCAGCAAACTAAAGAATCCCTTAATCACTTCCAACTTACATTTATTTACAAAATTCTTGCCTGAAACCGTACATTGTTTGACATGTTAGCCATGTATGTATTCAGCAAAATAGATGTCTTCTATTTTCCCATGATTAAGTGCAATCAAAAATAAAGGACAGACAGATACTATATCCCCCATTTTTCCAACGTTGCCTACCTTAATTCAAAAACAATTTTGCTTGAGTCTACTTATATTTCAGAGAAAACAGTAATGCTGGTGGTAATTTGTAGACTATATTTTCACCTACCATAATATTTACACATAACGTGTAATGGCTTTATTGTTTAATCTCCTCTGCATTTCACTATTGGATACTATGGAATTAAAGTTATTTAGCAGGCTATAAATAATGTAGTTGGCATGTGCAATTGATATTTAACATGTCTTACTATAACTGTAAAAACCTCATTATAGACTAGCAAATCATTTCTAACAAGCAAGTTCAGCTGACAAATAATAAAGCAAACCAGCACAATACGCTAACGTTTGTTTCTTTAAAATGACATATTCTTAATACAATGTGCAAAACCATCTAGATAGATGTAAAAGTAGGAAGAAAGTGAACTTCCAAGTTACCACCTATTCTGAAGTCTTTTAAACTTAAAAAAAACCCTCAGTTACAACAACAAAAAGAATAGCTTACTTCCCCCTCCCCCCTTTCTGAGCCAGTGTCCAATTTCTTCTTTTCTGAACAGCTGTATTATCCAACTTAAGTTGCTCTGCTAATTTCAGTCCCACAAGGACTAACTTGGAAGACAAAAAAATACAAGAAAAGATCAATTTGCTGGGAAAGATCAAATGAGAAAACTGTGGGGACAGCACCAGGTCAGAGTGTAGAGAACTAAGCAGACCTGTTCTTCATTAACTTAAGCTCTCTTGAGACGTCACACACTACCTGTCCATAGGCTTATTGAACTGCCTAACCCTCCTCTCTGTACCATTCTTCTGGGCCCAAGTGAATCATACCCTGCTGCTGACAAGTTAGCAGGGGACTGCGGCTGCAACATGAAAGTACTTTTCTTTCTTGTCTAAATCAGGCAGATTTTTGAAAAGACGACACAGCATTGACTCGTGACATGGCAGGATGAAATGAGAGGTCTGGGCCAGTCTTGGAGCTGTGCAGATAAAAGTAATCAAATGACACTCCTGGAATGCAAATTGGCATTCTTGACTGCAGCAATTGCACAACCATGAAACATCCCTGACAGCAAGCAAGATTAGGACAAAATGTTATGTAAAGCACTGAACTCAAAAACTCACTTGAAAATTCAAACTGTAACACTTACATTTTAATACAGCAATAGTCAGCTCTGCTTTTGTCTGTTCCCTTACTGCTTTGTTTTATGTAATCACATATGCCTGTCTATCACACATACCTCAAGTATAAAAATTCAAACACTATGAATAAACAGATACAACTGCTAAATTTGCACCCCTAAAATGTTTTACCATTTAAAAAAAAAATCAATATACTGAGATGGATTCCTTGTATTGTTTAAGCATTGCGCATATAAAACGGTTGCATGCTCTTAAGTCTTAAAAGCAGCTTGAAACTTTGCTCAGGAATTAGCCGAGAGTTCACATTTCCATTATCCTGCATCTGGATCAGGTGAAATTAACAGACAAAAAATATTGAGCGATCTGAATTTTCAATCTGCTGCTCTTTAGGAATTTAAAGCAGAACATGCATACAACTGGAAGGTTCATTAATGGTGGACAGCTTAAAATGAAACTGCAGCATACTACAGAGCATATATGCCCCATTAAGTTTCAGAATGAAGATTCCTGCAATTGTTTAGGGCAAGGAAAGTTCCACAAAGTTTTACAGGAACTTGGTATTCTTACACAGATCTGCTGATCAGGCTTCTTATTAAATATTACTGTCTGCAATGAACTCAATAATTAATCGGAGTAAGTATTTGCATTTTGAAAGGGTGCCAACAATGCTTACCCATTTTTTAAAGTAATTCCAGCGTATGGAGAGAAGCAAAGATACAGAAGGGAGGTAGGAGATGTTAGAATGAAAAATAAAAAACCCTCTCCTGTCTCAAAACATTTCAACAGCTGTTGTGTAGGGTGAACACACAGGTTTCGAAGAGAAATACGTAATAATATTCTGCTGTGACTTCTTACTTAAAAATAGCTTCAAACCATTTTAACTGCCGGCCAGAAAAAAAAGGAAAAAAAGAAGACGCTCCTCGTCACTTTAATCCTGGGTACACTGGCTTATTACATGATGTCTTTTGTGCATCAATTTTACAACAGCTTGACTCTAGGGTAAAAGGGAACCATCATAAATCGCATGCTGCTTTCAAAACCACTTTAATTTCTGTCAGCCTTACTGTAACCACAGTCCTGGTCACAGGCTGCTTTTTTCCCCCCTCCCCCCTTCTCTCTCGCTCTCTCTTTTTTTTTATTGTTGCTTGCACTTGACAGTTGCATCTCCTACACGCCAATTGTGGCTTTGATCACTGAAACAAGACATGTCACTTAGGGAAAGAAGGGGAAAATACTAACCCTCCACCTCACTCTCCCACTCCCATTCATCCACTCATGCCTAAATGCTAGATATGTGTACTGTATATGGAACATATAATATGTAGCATACTATATATTCACACTCATTTTACATATAGGTGTGTGTTTATATATGTATATATCTATATATTTATAGATACATATCTGTATCTAGATAGATAGATAAATGTATCCATTTCCATCTATACACACAGCACAGCAAGTCCCCAAGTGGGGGGTAACAATAGCAATAGGTGGTGGAAGCAGATTAAAAGCAAGAGTGGTGGAGCAAGACTTGAAAACACAGCACTTCGGGGGACACGGGCTGGTCCCTGTTCGCCACGCACCCGCTAACCCAAGTGCACTGCCTCGGGGAAGAAAACTCCCGAGATCAAACCCTGCGTGCGCCTGCGAGGGTAGGCAGTCATGCCGCCTAAAACGTGCTCGCTCCGCCAGGACGTGAACGCAGCATCGCAGCATCGTGCAGAGGACACGAGGGACGCCGAGACATCTCCCGTTGTACCTACTTGTGCGTTTATTTGAAATGTGAGTCTGAAAGCAGGGAGCCGGCTTTGCGAGAGCCCCCATCCCAGGCGGGCAGCCCAAGCTCTGCCCGGCAAAGCCGGCGGAGAGGATTTGGTTCCCTTTTCCGACTTCGGCACGTCGCCGGCTCCCTCGGAAGCGCCGCGAGCGGCCGCCGAGCGGAGAGGTGCAAACTGCGAGCACATGCAGGGGCGGGCGGGGAGGGGAGGGGAGGGGAGGGGAGGAAAGCGTTCCCGGGCAGGGGGTTACATTCCTGCCTCCCGGCCTCGGGCGCTGCTTCTCACGCGGGCACACTCACGCACGCACACGCACTCCTTCATATGCACTCGCACACGTTCACACACCCAGACACGCGCGCACTCACACACCCATACTCACAGCACTTCCCCTCGCACACTTACACACACACACACACTCACAGTGACAGATAGACACACGCACTCAGTCTCCCCACACTCTCAGAAGTTACCTTTACCGTGTGAGAGAGATTACTCGGTCCCAAGCAGAGGGTGGCTCCCCCCAAAAACGCTCACACCACGCTAGCTCTAGCTCAAACCCACCCCGCCACATTTATTAGTATTAGTATTAGTGTTATTAGTATTATCATTTCTTCCAGACACCCCTCACCTTCGGTGGAGCGGAGGAGGCGGCACAGGCAAGGGACCAGACCAGCCCCCAAACTCCCCGAAAGTTCAGAACTTGGAAACCGGTGTCACGCCGAAGCCCACACGACCCCCCCCACCCCCTCCCTCTCCCCGCTCCAAACAGGGGGGCTCCCCCCCCCGCCCCCCGCCGGGGTGGTTGCTGATAAAAGGGCCGACAAAGAGTGAGTCTGCGAGCAGGGGCGGGTGGTGTGTGACTGCACGGCGTGTCCATCACCCCGAGAAGGAGAAGAAGAGGCAGGAGCAAAGGAAAAGGAAAGCTTGCTGGAAACTTCTTACCATCTCTGCATGCTGGTGGTCAAGTGCACCCCCTGGCTCTCGGTCTCCTCTCAGCGGCCGTGCCTGCACCAGCCCCTCGCTTCTGCCTCTGGACTCCTCTTTCTCGCTCTCTCTCCCTCTCCTTTCCTCCCTCCCTCCCTCCCTCCCCTTCCCCCTCTCACGCCTTCAGGTGATCTGAACTCCGGAGTAAAATAAACCCCACACACACAAACGGGCCGGGGCGGGGGAGGAATCTCTCGGGCTCTGCAGAAACTTCAGCCCCTCAAACTTCCAGCCCCGGCTGCAGAGAGGAAGGGAGCGAACGAGCGGGCCCCGGGGGGCCGGGCGCAGGTCGGGGCTGCGGGCAGCCTCCACAGGTTGCGGGGAAAGGGGGAAGCGACTTGCACGGGGATGCGACAGAGCAGCGCGGCTCGCCGGGACGCAGCCCGGGCGGCTCTCCGGGGCTGGGCAGCGGGGGAGGGGAGCGAGCGGCCAACTTCCCGGTGCGAGCCCGGGGAGCCGGCAGAGGCCGCCGGAGCGCAGCTGTCAAAGGCGGCGAGCAGCCCCGGCCCGGCCCGGCCCGGCCCGCCCCCGGCTGCGCGCCGCGCTGCGCGGGAGTCCCGGGCACAGGAGGGCGGGGGGACGGTCCCGGGGGAGCGCGGGGGAGGCGGCCGGAGATTAGGCGAGCTCTCAAGTTTACGCTCCCTGGTTCCCAGCTCCCACCCCGGCGCCTGCCGCTGCCGCTGCCGCCGGGGCCGGCGTCCCAGCCCCGCTGCCTGCCTCGTGAAGCGGGCTTTCTGTTGCTCCGGGCGTGCGCTCGCGGGGCAGAGCGGAGCGGAGCGCCCTGCGTGTCCGCGCGGGAACGCGCACGCGGGGGTATCCCTGCGTGTGCACGGATAGACGGACACACGGATGTATCCATACGTGCAGACATGTGTACGTGTGTACTAGCCAACTGCCAGTCGGGAATGACCCGGGAGGGGGAAGGGCTGGGGTGAGCGCTGCCCCCGCCGCCAGCCAGCCCGATGGAAGAGCCTGGGAAGCGTGGCAGCCTGCCCCAGCTTGGAGCGCTCTGATTGGCTCGTTCCCTCGGCCAGTCAGAGTGTGACTGAAGGTTACAGACAGACAGACGTACGCTTTTCATGTTAGACCATGCAGAAATCTAGAACTCGTGGTTCCAAAATGATACCTTTTATTAAACCAACTGACGTATGTCTAGATGTGTGTGTGCATGTATCTGTGTACACTCGTGTGTGTGTGTGTGTGTGTGTGTGTGTATTCACAGAGAGCGAGAACAGAACAAGTTGTACTGATTTGCTGCAGCTCACAAAACTTTCTGCTCCTCCAGAGGAGAAATGTTTCTGTCCCCTGTTAACCAGTGGTCTTCTCCACACAAAACATATACGCACATAGATATGTATGTCTGTATGCATATATCTCTTTGGGTATACATACAGATAGCTGTATTTAGCTCTGTATATCTGTGTGTATAGATATCTTTATAGATACCTATCTATGTATACACACAGATATACAAATATATAGATATCTATAGACACATAAATACATACAGATATATATTTGTAGACACCTATACGCACATGTAGCTACACATGTAGCTACACATACACCTATATACATGTATGTATATGTATGTGTGTAAGTCCCTGTGTAAATGTGTATATGGATATATAGATATAGATATATTCCACACACACAGATCTAGATATCTATAGACACATAAATATCTATCTATAAATATATATATATATATAGAGAGAGAGAGATGTGTGTGTGCATGTGTGTATCCACGGCCTTTCCCAGCCACGTGCCTTTAGCAGCATCTTCCAGTACCTCACTGAACGTGTGGGAACTGCAGAACAAGTTGCACTGATTTGTCCGAGCTCACAGCAAACCTCCTGTTCCTCCAGAGGAGAAATGCTTCAGTCTGGCCACGTTGTCCCTTGTTTACTAGTCATCTTCTCTATCCAGGACACACACCCTGGTTTTTTTCCATTCAAGATCTCAGCACTCACAGTCGATTCAAAACTTCCTCCCTATTTCATGACTGGCAAACCTGAGCAAATGTGTTAAGTCTAGGGTAACCTTATGTCCCATTTTAGGCAGGACAGTCCAGGATTTTAGAAGCTGTTCCTAGGCAGCTGTTGGGAATTATAATGGGCATCCTGGAAAAGCAGGGGCCTAGGACACAGGCTGGCCAGGGATTGGAGCAGCATGGAGCACCTTGCAGGCCTGCATGCAGGCACTGCTGCCTGCCCAGCATGCTGCTCCATCCCCTCTAACTTCTGAGAGCGCAGGGCCAGGGGGAAGGGCAGCATCCCTGGTCTCCCAGATGACGTCCTGGATTTTGGGGATTTCCATATGGTCAAGCTAGTTAAGTTTGCAGAAGTAAATGAACAGGAGAGAAGGACAGTAGTCCCTCAGTTGCCTTTATCTGTCCCTCGGGGGGCTATGAATCAAACTTGCGTCCCCCCACTAACAGTATTTAGATTCATCTTCTGCAGGGGTAGCTTCCCCCATTTATAGATTTAGTGAAGCTTGATGGGCTTCCTGGTTTCTGGACTATGAAGGTGTACAACTGTTAAAATGCTGCCACATGAAGAGCTGCTCAATATTTTTCAAGCCACTATGTTAAATAAAAAGGTTAAGTGCTGTCAAGTCAATTTGCCATCTTTTTCTTCTTGCTGGAATTGGACACTCTTGAGATCCTGAGGGTGTCTGAATGGGTTTAGATATAGGAAGGGTAGGTAGGAGTTAAGCATGTGAAACAAATCTGGATGCCTTTTGAGTTTGTCTAGATCTGTTATTGGTCAGGAGTTTCCCTAATTTTGACATTCAAAGGAATTTTGCTTCTGTTGGAGGCACTAGAATAGATACAAAATACAGCCAGTGTGCATATAGGCTAATGCATGCCTCCGAATTATCTTTTACCCCATGCAATAGTTAATTTTGGGTTTTAGATACTAGACAATATCCCTTCACTGGCCAATGCATAAACCAATACACAAATTAGGATTTGCATTAGCCACAGTTTTTCCAGATTTATTTGGCTCTTCGTTAGGTAGGGAGTATACCTTGGGCTTTGGATGTGGTATGACAGAAGTGTATGTTCTCTACACAATAAAGCCAGTTTCACAAGTCTCACTAGAAGGCATCACTGACTTAAACAGGGTTTTGAGTAATTTAAGAGAACTTTTAAGAATTGGGGAATATTAAACCTGATGTGATTGCTAGCAATGCAACAGAGATAAAGAAAGCTTTTTATTCATTTCAGTCGCATCTAATTATATAAATAAATGTTTTGAACTAGAAAGGGCCAAAAACTTGTCTACACAGTTCTAGCTCCCCTAACTACTGTATCTCTTCAGAAGCTTGGTTATTATGCCACAGCAAAGTATTTTCATACCAGCCTGATTCACATTTAATGATCAAATTCATTACTTTCAGCACATCCAGTCTTGCAGGACTGTCAATAAGCACCCAGGGGCAACACATCCTAGTAGGAACTGCATGCCACATAGGCTGTATCAGCACAAGCCATTAGATTGCAGAGCTGCACGCCATGCAGCTGTCCCTTTCCGCTGCACTGTGTGCTGCATTGCACATGCAAATCCCCTGGCCTCACCCTCAGCTCTCCTCTGCACTCTCTCAAGCTTTTCCACATCCTTTTTGAATTGTGGAGTCCAAAACTGGATGCAGTACTCCAGCTTCAGCCTCACCAAGGCTGTGTACAAGGGGAGAATGACATCCCAGGATTTGCTTGAGAAGCATCTATGGATGCAAGCCAGCATTTTGCTCACTTTACTAGCTGCAGCATCGCATTGAAGGCTCATGTTCATCTTGCGGTCAACCATGACTTGGACAGGCTCACCAAGTGGGCGGATGAGGATCTGATGGTGTTCAACACCGATAAATGCAAGGTTCTCTGCCTTGGGAAGAAAAACCCGCAGCATCCTTATAGACTCGGCAGTGCTATGCTGGCTAGCACTATTCAAGAAAGACTTGGGGGTCATCACTGACCACAAGATGAACATGAGCCTGCAGTGCGATGCTGCGGCTAGTAAAGTGACCAAAATGCTGGCTTGCATCAATAGATGCTTCGCAAGCAAATCCTGGGACATCATTCTCCCCTTGTACTTGGCCTTAGTGAGGCTGGAGTACTGCGTCCAGTTTTGGGCTCCACAATTCAAAAAGGATGTGGAGAAGCTTGAGAGAGCCCGTAGAAAAGCCACGCATATGATCAGAGGTCAGGGAAGCAGACCCTACAATGACAGGCTGAGAGCCCTGGGGCTCTTTAGCCTGGAAAAGCGCAGGCTCAGGGATGATCTGATGGCCACCTATACGTTTATCAGGGGTGACCACCAGTATCTGGGGGAATGTTTGTTTACCAGAGTGCCCCAAGGGATGACGACTAGGTCAAATGGTCATAAACTACTACAAGACTGTTTCAGGTTGGACATAAGGAAGAACTTCTTTACTGTCCAAGCCCCCAAGGTCTGGAACAGCCTGACAACGGAAGTGGTTCAAGCACCTACACTGAACACCTTCAAGAGTAAACTGGATGCTTATCTTGATGGGAGCCTATGACCTCAGCTGACTTCCTGCCCTATGGGCAGGGGGCTGGACTCAATGATCTTCCGAGGTCCCTTCCAGCCCTAATGTCTATGAAATCTATGAAATGACCCCCAAGTCCCTTTCATCTGTAGTGCTGACCAGTTTAACTCTGCCAAGCCTATAAGCATACTGTAGGTTTTTCCTCCCAAGATGGAGAACCTTGCATTTTTCGGTGTTGAACACCATCAGGTTCTCATCTGCCCATTTCATGAGCTTGCCAAGATCTGCCGGGATCACCCTCCTGTCCTCGGGTGTGGATGCTTTAACCCAGAGTTTGGCGTCATCGGCAAACTTGGCCAGTCCGCTTCTGACACCAATGTCCACATCATCGATGAAGATGTTCAATAGTATAGGCCCTAGGACAGAGCCTTGAGGGACCCCACTGGTCACAGCACACCAAGACAATTGGCTCCTATCAACCACCACCCTCTGGGTCCTACCGCAGAGCCAGTACCCCAGCCAGTGGATCATGGCGAGGTCAAGGCCACAGTTAGCCAGTTTAGCCAAGAGGTGATCGTGGGATACCAGATCAAAGGCCTTTTAAAAGTCAAGATATACAACGTTGATCTCTTCCTCCTTGTCCACGTGATAAGTCACCTGGTCATAAAAGGAAATGAGATTGGTCAAAAAAGACCTAACCACAACAAACCCATGCTGGGTATCCCTCAGGATATTGCCTTCAGCTAGTCTGTTAAGGATGGCCTCTTTGATAATCTTTTCCAAGCCCTTCCCCAGGACAGAGGTCAAGCTGATGGGCCTGTAGTTTGCCAGATCTACTCTCCCCCCCTTCTTGAAGACAGGCATGACATTGGTCCTCTTCCAGCCATCAGGCACTTCACCAGAGCACCAGGAGTTCTCAAGGATCCGTGCCAGGGGCTGAGCTATGATGCTAGCCAGCTCCCTGAATACCTTTGGGGGTAACCCATCAGGGCCAGCTGACTTGACGGTATCCAGCCTGTCAAGGTGTTCCTTCACAAGGTCAGCTTCAATGGAAGGCAAGGGATCTCCCTCACCTGGGCCTCCCTGATGCATAGTGGGCAGGGGCATCCCATGGGACTGGTGAAAAACTACACACAAATAGTACCCATTTAGCAAGTTTGCTTTTTCCTGGGCGTCGGTTGTCAATTGCCCCGTCTGGTTTAGCAGGGGTCCAACGTTGCCCTTGCTTTTCCTCCGGCTCCCCACATACCTAAAAAAGGACTGTTTATTGTCCTTGATATGTGTAGCTAGCTGGAGTTTCATCACAGCCTTGGCCTTCCTGGTTTGCTCTTGTAACAGGGGGCCTGCTCGGGGCCGATCTCCATGATCCGCTCACCTGTTCTTGGCCTAACCACCCGCCTTCTCATCCTCCATGCTTTGGTGTTAATTGATTAATTAATTGATGTCAGTTAAGCAGGAGGCTACCCATTTTGCTGCCCCGATGCCAGGGCCACTCTCTGTGGCTCCTTTCCTCCCCTATACCGCAGCCCAAGCCTTGCAGATGGCATCTTGACGTTCACATAATCACCGGCCCCCCACGCTGGGCCCCAGAATCCTCCTAACAGGACCCCTTCATGATCCCTCCATTCAGGCTACCTAGCCCCTCAAAACTATTTTCCCCTCTCAGATGTGGTCCCCCAAGGACCTCTGGCTACCAGCCCTGGCCCACCTCTAGGCCAGTCAGGACACCAGAGCCCAGCTCTTGGGCATCCCTTGTGGTGGGCCCCTGTCCCTTTCAACCACCCTGCCCCAGCATGGGCCAGTTGAGGGTACTCTCTTGTTCAGGTTGGGTCTCTGGCCCCTCACTCTCTCCAGGGGTATGCCCTCAGGGCCCTTCACACAAACACAGGGGTTATCCACCCAGTGGTGGGGGCTAGGGGTTAAGGCTTCCCAACCTGCCTTTCACCATGGTGGTACCTGGCCTGGCATTTCCTGGGGGATCCTACGCCACTCACGCCCATGACCAGGAGCCTCCTTAAGATCCCCTACATCTCCTCCTTTACCTCCAGATGATCTCAGCAGCCCTCCAGCCAGGCAATGTTGTTGCCTGGCCTCTAGCTGCCAAACTGCCTTGTTTATATAGACAGGCCCTGACTCCAAAATGGCTGCCTTCATCAGGCACCTGGTGGCTGCCCGCTCCAGGCCCTTAAAGTGGCAGGCACACACAGTGCCCTGCCAGACTTTCTGCAGGTCCGGACCAGAGTAGAGTATTCCCCCTTGGTAGAAGTTCCAGTCCTCCATCCTTTGTAGGTCTTCCTTTTAAGACGCAGAAGGTCCGCCAGTTCCCTGGAGAGCCAAGGGGGCTGCTGTGCCCTTTTGCTGCCTTTCGTCCGAGACAGGATGGACTTTGCTTGCACATCCAGGATTGCTCCCTTGAGGAGCAATCACTTATCCTTTCAAAGTCAGCATTCCTGAAGTTGAGGACTTCTGTATTACTGACTGACTTGCCAGCTTTATGGAAGATGATGAAGGTGATTAGCTCACGGTCACTGTCACCCAGCTTCCCTTTGATCATTAGGTCACTGATTAGGTCATCCATGGTTGCCAGTATGAGGTCAAGCAGCGCTTTACCTCTTGTCGACCCGTAGACTTCCTGTGTCTGGGACCGACAAGAGGCTGACAAGGGTTATTTACCACAGTGAGGGGCAAACTTTTGCCAGGCATGCTATGGATTATTTCACATGGGCCGACCCATGTGGAAATGAGCAATATATTTGGTACAGTAGCTCTTGTGCTATATTGTTTGGTACTGAATCTACTATTCTACTATCTACTATCTACACTTCTATATTTTTGTTTTCATTGCTTAATATGCCACTGATTATTATATAGTCAATTAGTAATTGCATAATGAATATTATAAATAAGGTAAAATAGCTGGAGTGGGTTGACAGGTGGATCTTTTGACATCTGGGTCGACCATTTAGAATTGTGAAATAAGCATATCAGCTAGGATATTTCTGCTAAAATGGTCAGCAGTCAAATCACTAATGATGGTGATATTTAAAATTGTCACCTTCACCTTTAGGTTTCAGAGTAGACCCTCAAGCTGAATTGGGCATTATACCTGCTAGAAGCCTGTTTCATATGCAGATAGGCTGTATTGTTCTGATTTAGATCCAGATCACATTTTTGAGGGTTATTTACCACAGTGAGGGGCAAACTTTTGTCAGGCATGCTACGGATTATCACCATACTCTCCCCAAGTGCCACTCCCATTTCCTTCTTCTGTCTGCTCTGTTGCCATGGACAGGGCGTGCAGGGCAGGGAGCAGAAGCAGTCTGCTGCTCTGTTTTCTGCTCTTCCCATGTGCTCCGAACCTGATCTTCTGCTTTCTGCCCTACCTGCTGTTGTACTACCTATCCCCACCCTCACCTGCCATCATACTGCAGGCTGGCTACCCCGATCTACCACAAGGAATAGAAACAGAGTCTTAAAAACTAAAGTTTTAAGTTCTTAAGCATAATTTTGTTGGAAGGAGTATAATCTGTGGTAGATGCCACAGAATGAGACTCCTTATGACTAGCCTTCCATGTAATCAACAATTGTGTTGGCTTGCATGTCCTGTGGTGCTATGGACATCATGTTGAACAAGTAATTAGTAATGAAGTAAATGGCAAAATATCATTATCTGAAGTGTAGCCACCCTCACAAACACGGCTGATATAGACTTATCATGTTCAACTCTCCTGGAACAGAAAAAGCTGGAGAGATCCAAATTTTAGAGATACAGTGCGAGTGTCAGAGGGCAGAATCAAACCTTGATGAAAGAGACTACTTTTCAAAGAGCTGCTTTCCCAAAAGGAACAAGCCCATTCCTGATTTTAAAAGTACAAAGTGCTAGGACACAACAGCAGCACTCGTTAGCTAAAGAGAGTAGATCTTAGGATTTTCACTTTCACCAGTGAAAATAACACTCTCTACAACAAAAGTTCTTTCATTGCTGATTTCCCTGGCATCACTAATAACAGCAATGAAGAACAAATAGTAACCAATGGCCTCTTGTTTGGTTTGAATACAGCTGCTAAGAATATATTTTCCCCCAGTTGAAATTGTTATTATTTCCAGTGGAAACTGGAACTTGGGTTGAGTCCCAGACTTGAGATTCTGCTGTTTTGACTGGTGGAGCCCATCCACCAATCAGGAGGCAGCAAGATAAGTGAAGCCACACCCCTTTCCTGAGGGAGGGGAAGAGGAGCTCCGCTGGACCTGATTGTAGACTGCAGCACTGTCAGGTTCAGGAGACTTCAGAGGTGTAGCCCTGGAGAGTATAAAGGGAAATGCGTTGGGGATGGAGAAGAGAGAAGAGCCAGGTTTAGAAGAGCTTCTCAGCAGGGTGAAGCAGTAGCCCGGAAGAGCCCCTGAACACCTCCACCAGCAGGGAGCTGCAGATGGTTCCAGCAGTTAGGATTTCGGTGCACAGCACAGCACACAGCATCCAGAACCTGGGAGCCGCACGAGGTGGCTTGGATCTGAAATCTTTGGCATGTGGCCAGAGACACAGTACACCGGCAGGCACAGAGCGGGATCTTTGGAGCCACTCAGGTCCCCAACCTCCACACGAGGCCGGGAGCTCGGTGCAGGAGGCACTGCATGGAGGGTGGGAGACCCTGGGAACCATTTGAGGTGACCCAGGTCTACAGCTGCTTGCATGGGGCAGCAGCTCAGTGCAGACAGCGCTGCACAGAGGGTCCGGGAGCAAAACTGAGCCCCAGTGCTGCACAAGGCTACCCAGACCTCTAACCCCTAGCACAAAGTGAAGCGCCCGCTACACGCAGCGGTGCATGTGGCCCTAAGCCAGGCCGGCGGCGGCAGTGGCAGGTGGCAGGGAACAGAGCTCTACCTGGAGAATGGGAGGCAACCCTCTGGGACTGTGGAGTAGTAAGTTACCCTGGAGAGAGGGTCCCCACAGGGGAGGGATCCCCAGCGTTGTGAAGGGGCACCACGTGGGCCGCTCCTGAGCTATAGGAGGTGCTTAGGCGTCTTTGGGGGCTCCCTCTTCTATTCTTTCCCCCCACCTCCTTTCCTGCAGTGGTACCTTGGGGGTGGCATCCCTGCCCTGGAAGGCACCCAGGTAGTATAAGGATTGCTTGTTATATTTGTAGACTGTGCCTAATAGTTTATGTGAATAAGTTGAAGTAATAGTTTGTATATTTGTATAGTAATAAGGGTGCCTGATCAATATCCTTTGTTCTGGGTTGTTCTATTTTTCACTTGTATTTTTGAATAATAATTGGGGGGGGGTGTATATATGGTATATAGTTTATTGCTTTGTAAATTTGTACATATAATCTATGTCCTTACCCTTTAATGGTTTTGTTGTAATAATAAATGTGTATATAGTTAAGCAATTGATTGACTGGGCCTGACTCCATAGGCGACAGAGGTGGCCGCTCGGCTGCTGTGTCCCTCCACAGCACACTGCCCTGCCAATAATTCCCTCAATTGGAAAGAGGAGTACAAACCCATGTACGCCCAAGCTACATATTTGCAGTGCTTTAAGACATTTAGTTTGGATGAGTCCTGCTCAATAGTTCTTCTCTATAGCTCAGGTTTCCTATCCAGACTGAATCTCCCATGGTTTCCCTTCTTGGGCTGTGGCTAGCTCATTAGAGATGCAGACCAGCTGGTGACCTTAACCCATAGAGAAGAATGAGATAAAATAAGGTACTTGAACAACAGTTCCCATCATGAGTTGCAGCAAGCATGTAAAAATTAAAATATTTCAGATACTGGGAGGCAAATTTACATTTTCCATGCAAAGCACCCACTTTTAGTCAAGTGAAGGTCCAATTTTTCATTGCAAAAAGATTTCCTAGCCACCCATAAATATAAGACCTTGTATCTTCTGTACTCTGCAGCCAGTAGAGGGCACGATGATACAGTCACTTTAAGGATATCAGCTATACAGAGCTCGTATAATAACCATAGAGCAATTTCAGATAACATGATTACAGATGCTTGAACTGGTCAATCATTTTATTCAGAAAAAGGGAAGTAGCACGTGCTTATAACAAATGAAAAATGTACACGAGGTTTTCTACTCTAAGTGTTAAGGGGGGAAACTTGTTGAGATGCCTATTGTACAGGGTGGCCAGTATTTCCAATGCTAAGTTCCTATGTCCATTTAAGTTGGGCAAGTTAAGTAAAATTTCTGATCTGACTTTTTTTCATGATATATGTCCGTTTAAATCTGAAATTTTGGGGACAGTTTCAGCTAATTTTAGCCATTTGAAAGAATCAAATTAGGGAAACATGCATTTTATTCCCCTTAAAAATGTACAATCATTACATTGCAATACTTTTGTGCTTCTACATTTCAGTGCAAGGACTTTAAATCTGACAGAATGGCCCCATGTTTCAAGGATGTGCTTTCTACCGTCTCTGTAATTCCAGCTAGCCAATTTATGGTTCTTAAAACAAACCCCCAAACCCTCATGTTAGCTTGCGTTTAGCATTGCATGTGCTCAGTGCAGATTTGTTAGAGTTTGGCACCTAAATTCTCTGAAGAATCCATTCACACTTCTCCTATGCCAGCACAGGACTCAGGAACTGAGCAAGACTTTCTGTGCAATTAGTCTTCCTGGCTAAGAGAGCTTGTTGAGTAGCTAAACACAGAAACAGAACAGGGAGAGTTTTTCCTATGCTCTCAAAACTCATCCCGAGACCAACCAGGTAGCATAAAGGGAAAACAAGGGAAGCACTCTGACTAAAAGAGGGCTGGAGGTAAGAAACCATAGAGAGAGGAGGGGAATTGCAGGAGCCAGGAAGCAGGGAGGAAGAAAGGATGAAGGGTAAGGAGGAGCCAGGGTGAAGGGAGGTGGAGGAACTATGCCATACTTAAAGAAGGATGTGGATAGACTCAGAGTCCAGAGGAGGGCCACTCGTATGGTTAAGGATTTACAGGACAAGCCCTATGAGTAAAGTATGTCAGGAGGAAACAGACCAGACATTCACTGTTCGGTAGCGGGCGGGAAGGCAGAGGCTGCCTGCACCGGCTGAGGCCAGCAGGCTGGGGACGCTCCCGCATGGATCCTAGGAAGCTGCTGGAGAATCACAGAATCATAGAAAATCAGGGGTGGAAGGGTCCTCAGGAGGTCACATCTAGTCCAACCCCCTCTTCAAAGCAGGACCATCCCCAACTAGATCATCTCAGCCAAGGCTGTGTCTAGCCAGGTCTTAAATACCTACAAGGATGGAGAGTCCACAACCTCTCTGGGTAGCCTGTTCCAGTGTTTTACTACCCTCCTAGTAAAAAAAAAAAGAAAGTTCTTCCTAATATCTAACCTAAACTTACTTTGCTGCAACTTGAGACCTTTGCTCCTTGTTCAGTCATCTACCACCACTGAGAACAGTCCAGCTCCATCCTCTTTTGAACCTCCCTTCGGGTAGTTGAAGGCTGCTATTAAATTCCCTGCAAGTCTTCTCTTCTTCATACCAAATAAGCCTCTCCTCATAAGTCATGCGCCCCAGGCCTCTCATCATTTTCATTGCCCTCCACTAGACTGTCTCCAATTTGTCCACATCCCTTCTGTAGTGGGGGCCCCAAAACTGGACACGGTACTCCGGATGTGGCTTCATCAGTGTTGAATAGAAGGGAGAATGCCAAGCCCAGCTGAGCAGCTGGCCACAACTGACTGGCCAGTATGGCACCTGGCCCCAGTCCCACCCTTCTGTTAGCTGGCGGCTGCCAGTGATAGCAGCTGGGGGATGAGGGTGGGGGAGAACAGAGCCGCCCCCCAGGCTGGTGGCTTAGGACCTGAAGGTGGCTGGGCTAGACCCACATGGCAGGAGGGCTTTGTTCTCTCACCTCCTGCCCTTAGTTCCTGGCACAGTAAAAAGCTGTTTGTGGCTCTAAGCTGCAGCTGTCCGGAGGCTGAAGCAGGCAGGGGAGGGGGAAAATGGAGCCTTCCTGCTGTGTGGATCTGGCCTGGTCTGGTCCCCCACCAGGACCCGAGCCAGCAAGCTGGGTGGATGGCACACGGCAAGGGGCTCTGTTCCTCACCCCTCCTGCGCCCCACCACCCACTCAGCTTTTTCCTCGGTGACAGGTGGTAGGCAGATGAGCACGGGCTGAAGTGAGCATGCCGCTCTGCGAGGGGCCGCTGGGATGCCAGGGGAATGCAGCCTACCTTGACTCATTACCGGATGTGGTGCAGATGTTTAATAAAACACGTTAACCTAAAGCACTTTCGTCTGATACCACATCTGTCCAGGGTTAACTTAGAGCAGGATCAACCATTTTAAGTGATCTATGTGCTGTGAATGACTGTTTGGTTATGGCCGTAGAGTGCTTTCTGCATGCTTGTTGCACAGTAGGTGTAATGGCTGTACCTAGCCACATAAGCTAGGCCCATGGGCACAGCAGGAGCTATAACCACTTGACACAGGCCTCTAGAGAACGTGGAATGGACCCCCTCCTGCCCCCTGTCCAGAGTGCAGCCCTGGCCCAACACCCTCCCACACCCCAATAATGCACTGGGGAAAGCCCAACACAGTCCCACCCCAGCCCCAGCCCCAGCTGGCACAGACCCAGGGGCAGACATCCCCAATCCATGCCCTCCTGGGGCACACGCAGTGACGGGAACGGCCCATCACCCTGCACCCCCCGGATGAGCTGCAGCTCCATCCCACACCCCACTCTACCCTACCCTGCCCAGCCCCACTCCCTCCCTCACCACAGGGGCCTTGATCTGCTCCCCCCATGCCCCTTCCCTTCCACCACAGACTTACCAACTGCATTCACCTATATTGGAAACTGGATTGGCATCAGCTGATACGGCTCCTTAAAAACTGGCTATCAGTATTGGCCCCCAAAATCTCTACCAGTGCACACCTAGTTTCAAGCTGTCAAGTTATAGTGCCTCATGGTCCACAGACAGAATGACAGCTTTTCTGCTACCACTACCCTTAGAATGACCATTTGAATGGAAACCCCAATTTCTATAAATCTAGTCATTCTAAGGGCAGCGGTCTGTGCTTTGAATCTGAATGTCCATATGCTGCTCCTGATCCAAGCAGGGGCTAAATACGGTTCCCTGCAGTGGACTATCTGGGTTTTTTCAGTCTTTTTAAAATTAGAATATCACATTAACAGTAGATATTAGGAATTCCTAGGAATTCCTAACTCCATTTAGGAAACATCAGAGTTTAGGGTGCACAGGCAATATTAACTCAGTCCCTATTTCCATTACATGATCACATACTATTTTTCTCCCTGAGAAGCTATGACTCGTTGAGCAAACTGTTAACCATTCAATATTCTAGATAACGTATATTGTAGAATATTAAGGGTTAACGTACAGGTGTTTAATTCATGTTCAGTGTGTTACTCTGTGTGATACATATGAGAAACACGAATGGGTAGACACAGTCTTAGTATTCTAGATACGTTCGGGAACGGTGAAGTTTTGATTCAAGTGACTTGCCAGAATCAAGTAACAAATCTGTAGCTGAAGCAGAAATGGAGCCCAGTTCTCAGATCTGGCATTCAGCAGCCCTAATCTGTGTCCCCGTTTTCTTTTCCTCTAGCCTTCTTATTCACATCACCTCTTGTAGTTCTACAGTAGCCGTGCTTGACCGTTTGACCTCATTGGCCAGATGAGTGGCATAGGGCCTGTCTCCAGGCCAGATAGGCTCTGAGGGCCCAGTGTCTCCCTCCATATGTCAGGATTGGGCTTGGGGGGACAGGGGGGAACCGTTCTGCTGGGATTGGTTTCCAGGAGAGTGGTGGCACCACTTTCTTACTACCAATTGTCTGGACTCATGGGGAGCTCCATGGGCTAGAGGATCTGGCCCACAGGCCAGAGGTTGAGCACCCCTATTCTACAAAAAAACCTATTCATAGTCTGATTAATTTCAATACTAGTGTCCATTCTGGCGACTAGATATGCAAAGAGATTTAATGGAAAAATGCATATGCAATAATCTAATTCAAGACATTATAATCCCAAGAAGCTAAATTAAGGATACCAAAACAACCTTAATTCTGGTGTTACCCAACTTCTAGGCGTTTGATTTTGTAACCTTAACATTCTTTAACTACTGAATAATATGCTTTGTACATAGCAACAGGAAAAAGTTAGGCTTCATATATGTACATTACTGACATTGGTATAGTAATATATCTTAATACCAAGAAAACAAATATAGTTGTTGGGACTACAGAAATTCAAAACTCTTACTGTAAAGATTATGAGAGAAATGTCACATGGTACTGTATATATTTGTACATCCAATTTAAAGGCAGGGAAAAGCACTTTCATAAATTTGGGAAACTCATAGAAAGGGAGGTAGTTGAATTTCTTTTGACTTTTCTACCAAAATACTTTCACAGAAAATGATTCTTCAGTCTTTGAAATCTCTTAAAATGCTACCTATTCAACACCCACTCCTGCTTCCCCATGTTGTTCTTTTTGGAATGAAAAGCAGTTTGCAATGCTTCTATTCTCTTGGGAAAGTCATCTTATTCCCATCTCCTCTAACTCTTCCTTACAAATGATCAGCATACAACTTGATGATTTATACCAATCTTCCCAGGTGTACTGGCAGATATTTTTAAAGACAAGCAAAATTTCCAGTCTTCTTGTCAACCCTAATATCTCTATCTATCGACTGGGTATTTTTTATGGTATTCTGTAGTTCTACAACAGCTTTTATCAAAGAACCTCTGAACATTTAAATATAGTAAGCCTCAGAAGACCCTTAAGAGCAAGAGAACTTTGTTGCCCTATCTTAGAGACAAAGAAAACGAGATATGAGAAGTGTAAGCAACTTGTCCAAGACCACACAGGAACTCAGAAATATAATCACAGACCTGATTTTTAGTCCTTGGTCATCCTTCTTCCAATAAGGCCATTATCCTTTTGAAACCACAGATCTTTCTAGGTTGAACTTTTATTCCTCCATTTATGTCACTTTCAATCTCTATCCAAAATAATTTTTTATGGCAGTGTAACTGATACTTGCTGCAGTCTTAGTATTCTAGGTACATTCTGGAAGGTGCCTCGAATGTTCCCATACAAAGCCTCACAATATTCTTCCCTAGTGATTCTTGATGTGTTTCAGCTCTCTTACCACTTTGCCATTTGTTTTTCTGATAGTGCTATTATCAAAAGTGAGTGCCTTGAAAGTGAACTATTTGTAAGCATGATTGAAAAGTCTCTTTTTTTTTTTTTTATCCAACTTAACTGAGTCCTGGACATTAACTGTTGATGGGATCATACTTTTCTCATCATAGTAGCGTACAGTAAACATTTCTGCACTTAGCCTGTTTATATAAATGAATTCTAACAAACAAAATACTCTTTATTTGTCTCAGTCAGGTCAATGTGTGGCTCCATATCTTAAGAGCAACAGAGCAAAACCCTGAATAGAGTAGCACAAATCAGTCACACAAATTACCAGATTTCCACACTTGAAAGTTTCCTACTTTCATCAGAACATGTCTTATACTATTTCACACCATATACATGAGAGCTCTGAAGTGGTTATATCTACAAGGTGAAATCAGTGCTATACATTAAACCTGGAGTTTAGAAACCCGTCTATCATCATCGGCCATAGCCTTCTGAAGCTTTTAGTACTACTTTTGTAAACTGATATCCTAACATTAACCTACCAAAAGATTAAACCTGTAAGTCATTTTATTACCTCATAAGCCCGAGTCCCACTTGGATGCTGGATTCCTCAGGAGCTCTTCCCTTTCCTCAGTGCAACTGCTCTCTAAGGGACATGCACAGATCCCATCAGCCATGAGGACACTGCAGATACCGATCACTGAGGAGCGGGACAAAAGGAAACACAAACTAGATTGCATAGCAATGTTGTATTAAGTTCTAAGTCATCTATCTGATAATAAATGCATATCCACAACTACAGAAATTCACCAGCAAGAAAACTATGGATCTGCTGCCCAAAGAACTACTGCCTATATGAACAGAGGAAAAGTTGCATAGGGGAAAGGTATGCTCCTTTCTATTATTCCACCTTGCTCCACAGAAAAACTAAGTCCTCAGATTTTACTACACCACAGTACAAATGCAAACTGTTAGATAAAGAATTAATTTAAAAGCCGTAAAGTTCAGAAAAGGATGCTGAGAGCTCCTCATATTTGAATGTTAAACTGAGACTAAAGCATTTAATTCTTCTAGTTTGTCAATATCAATTATGTAGGACATGACAGTCTGTCATTATATACGAATGTAAGGTTAGGAAATGTAACTTTGTGCTATGAAAGCTAATTTACAAATATGGGTTAACTAGAAACTTTTCCCTAACCCATGCTACTGGTGTATTTTCTTCTTATTGTTTAACACACATGGTATGAATGAATCAAAGATCTGGTTGTGATGTACAGTATCAGCTAAGTTTAATGTTAACTGAAAACTTGGAGGGACAAATTCTCTTTTTAATTCTGCTTTTGTAATTCTAGTATTACTTCACTGAAGTCAATGTAGTTGCTCTGGCTTTATACCAATAAAAGAGTAAGACTACAGCCATCGGTTGTACAAATGGATGTCAAATAATATAGGAGATCACCAATTCCGAAAGAGTCTGAACCAACATTTTTCACTCTGCATATTTTTTCCCCAGAGGCAGACAAATAATCCAGACAGAGCCTCCAAAGATGACTTTAAAAATAAGGAAAACACAGAAGAATCAGCAACTTTATAAATCAAATTCCACGACAGCATCACACACCTATCTAAAGAACTGCTTTGAGAATTAAAATTAGAGATACTCTGTTTAAATGCGTTCTGACATACTCAACACTGGTTACTAGGGTACTGGGACTATATAACGGTCTATTTACTGAGGGTGTAGTGCGCACAGGCAACGTTTTAAAGTTAACCTTAGCCTCCTTTCTATTGCCACACAGACATCTTTGTGCATCTAAAGCGTTTATATCTTGTGTGTAAAGGTGACAGTACACATATCCACAAATGGTAGATAATGTAGAAGCAAAACTCATTTGTATTCAATTTGTACATGGAAAGAAAAGCCAACAACAGCCTAAGTGAACAGAAAGATTGTCATTATGGTGCTGGCAGTATTATTTATGTTGTAGAAGTACTTTGCGGATCAAAGAGCACATTGCGCTAGATACTTTATAAATCCATAATAGAGAGACTGTCCTGCTCTCAAGCGCAGCTTGTTTTAAATCAACCCCACAAATGAGAGTATGGTAGCATGGATCCCTTGTGAAGTAGCAGACTCCTTTTTTTTCCCTGCCCCATTATTCCTAGTCAATGGGTATTAACAGGTGGCAGAGTAGAAGGATTACTACTACAGAGATGGTGATGCAAGCCTGGAGATAAGACATAAGGAAATCATTAAAAAAAAACAAAACCCCAACAGCATGCCTTTGGCATCTCCCATTTGTTTCTATTCAATATCAGGGCTGGCAAATAAGATTATTCAGATGGAGTATCAGCATTACAGCTATAAACTATAACTGAATGGTCACTGAATTAGCTGAATCTTCAGATACATATGTCTAGCAGCTATAGTTGTGTGGTTTTCTTGGTGGTGTTGGAAGAACATTAATTCAGGCTTTATTGTCAGTGCCTCCCATAACATTATTGGTATTTCCTGTTTAAATTCTTTATTTAATAATATAGGATAGGTTTGGGTTTGTGTGTGTTACAAAAGTTTAAAGGATCATTGAAATATAGTCCAAGTCACATTTTTGCAAGGAACTTGGATAGTTGTTGCTTGCCTTCTTCCAATAACTCAATTCACATATTTCTCTCTTAATACCAGAAATATAATTACTGTACTTTCCAGTATCATATTTTCTTCAGCCTTTAAGTGTAGTCCAATTTATTCCTTTTTTAAAGTAAGGAATGGAAAAAATGCAAACATTCAGAGAAACAACCAAGTTTAGTCCTAATAACAGCAAAAAAACCCAAAGCAAAAAACCGAAAGATCAAACAAATCTCATGTATAAAAGGAAGAAAGAGCTTCTATTAGAATGCTACATTTCTGTAGGGGAAGCACACAAACATCTGGTCCTTCATGTGTATTTGCAGGAGATATTTGTTCAGGAAATTTATTATAGTACCACACCAGTGGATACAGTTCTCCAGACTCCACATGAAAATGAAATCTGAAGCAAAAATGGCTAAGAATACTTTGCACCCGTCGTAATACAGGGGCATCAAACCACGTTACCATAGACCAGGTCTAGCTCTCCGAATACACCACTCTGGACCAGCTACATCCAGGGTGCATATACACATGCAACTGATGTGCGTGAGTAGCGTGTGAAGCCCTGTTGGAGCCGCCTGGGCTGGCAGCTGCCCCAGGGGAGCAGCCTACTAATCCACGGCTGCTCTGACAGAGGTCCACGTGCTGTGAAGGGGCTGGCTGAGGCACAAAGGTGCTCCCGTCCCACTCTGAAGCACCTTCTTTCCCCAGGCAGCTGTGCCACAGCACGTGGAGCCCCGCTGGAGCAGCCTGGAGCTGGCTACGCCTGCCGACCCCATGGGGTGTGGAGCCTTGTGCCCCAGTCAACTGCTGTTTCAGTGCACCCTGTGCGCCAGCCAGCTGGGGCAGCATTTACACATATGTTGCCGTGTGTGGAAAGTTGTGCTGCAGGGTAGTAAATGTATTTTACAGGAACTACCCTGCTGCAGAGTGCCTTGATAGGGGTGCATGTGTAGACCCCAAGACATTTAATGCACCGTTAAGTGGTTTCCTGTAGATGTGCCCCCAGAGTAGTTTGGTACAGATAAAGCCTCAAAAGCATTGCATAGTTCTGCTATTAATAATGGGCTGACTCCAGCTGCTATCCTAAATTTACTGTACCAAAATAAGCGTTTCTTGTCAGTGTAAAGTAGCAGTGAGTTGGAAAGTGGTGCTGTACTGCTAATTTGAAAACCACGGTATTGTGTCTGTTGTTGTATCATTGGAGTTAACTGGCTATTTTTAAATTTAAAATACTGCAGCAATAGAATCATGCAAGTTAAACAGAACGGGATCTCAAAGCGTGGTGCAGAAGTCCCCCTGATGTAAGGCAGGACAAGTATACATAGTCCATCCCTGACATTTGTTTCAATCTGGGGGAACAATGGGGGGAAACGGCTGCTCACCAGAGCACTTCAAGAGAAGACAAGATTGAATGGTCACAGACTCCTCCGTGACTGTTTCAGGATGGACGTAGGGAAGAACCTCTTTACTGTCTGAGCCCCCGAGGTTTGGAATAGACTGCCGCCGGAGGTAATTCAAGCACCTACCTTGAACGCCTTCCAGAGACATTTGGGGGTTTATCTTGCTGGGATCCTGTGACAGGTTGTCACTCTACGCCACCCTTACTGGGGCCCACACACCTGTCTCTGGGCAAACTGCCCGCCTACTCGCCTGCCCCGTCTTTGATGTTAACTAATTAATTAGCAGAAGGCTGCCCTGGCACTGCCCCCTTCGCTAGAGGGCACTGTCGGTGGCTCCTTTCCTCCCCAATACTGCAGCCCAAGCCTTGCAGATGTTAACTTGGTTTTCCCTATCTCGGCCCCTTTCTGTCCTCTCTGGGCCTTCTCATATGTTGCCCCGTTTTCTGGGGCTCACTGTGCCCAACTTGGGCTCCCCCAATGTTGCCCCCTTCCTGGGGCTTGCTGTGCCCAACTTGGGCTCCTTAATAAATGCAGCCCCCTATCAGGGACTCCCAGTGCCCGAACCTGGCTCCTCAGTGTTGCCTCCTTCCTGGGGCTCGCTGTGCCCATGCTGGGCTCCCTAACAATGCTGCCCCCCTCTCTGGGGCTTGCCGTGCCCATGCCTGGGCTCTCCAAATGCCCCTTTCCGGGCTGGGGTCCACGCACCCCCACTGGCGCTGAATCACCCCCCCAGACGCTAGGGCCCCACGCCCTGTGGGCCCTTATGAGGCCTCCTCCAACCCCTGTAGCCTCACCCAAACCAC
>JAGPOW010003395.1:24312478-24335466 GCA_030014935.1 Caiman crocodilus
AGCCTCCGCAAGAGAAGGTTGAGAGGCGACCTTGTGGCTGCCTGTAAGTTCATCATGGGGGCACAGAAGGGAATTGGTGAGGTTTTATTCACCAAGGCATCTCCGGGGGTTACAAGAAATAATGGCCACAAGCTAGCAGAGACCAGATTTAGACTGGACGTTAGGAAGAACGTCTTCACAGAGCGGCCAAGGTCTGGAACGGGCTCCCACGGGAGGTGGTGCTCTCCCCTACCCTGGGGGTCTTCAAGAGGTTAGATGATGACTCCAGCTAGATGCCTTAGACCCAGCACTCTTTCCTGCCTAGGCAGGGGGTTGGACTCGATGATCTGTTGAGGTCCCTTCCGACCCTAGCATCTATGAATCTATGCAGTGCAGAATTGAAATGGTCACAGAGCCCTAAGGACATCACGGCCAGCCCTGGGGACCGTGTGATATGACAGCTATTTAAAGCACAGCTACTAAACTTGCTTCCCTTATGAAATAATCTGACCATACCATTCCCACTCCTTCCACTCCACTAGTGTACTTATCATATAAAGGTCAAGTTTCTTGTCCTTCCCATCAAGGCTCACAACTCTGCTTCAGTGTAGATCTTGGATTTTACTTCCTACCATATCCTCCCTCGTACCTTTTACTCTACTAACACCTTTGGTCTCACAGGGCTCTTCCTAACCTTCTGCCTCCAATATCTCTAGTCCAAAGATAGGCAAACCCTGGCACATGTGCCAGTTAGTGGCATGCAGAGACATTTTCCTTGGCATGCCAGGAGGCGTGCTAAGGAAAATGTTTAAAACACTTGCATGTGGGGGACGTGGAGGCCTCCAGGGGTGGGAACACACACTGCATGGGGGAGTCATGCTCCGTGGGAGATAGCGAGTAGTGAGGGCAGGGAGGGGATGCTTCCTTTTTTGGGGCCCACTGGCCACACTAGCAACCCCTCCACCCCAGCATTAACTCAACCTGGTTTCTATGCCAGAAGAGTTGGGGCAGTAGGCAGCCTGTCTACCTGGAGACACTGCATCATGGCTTGGGTTCTCGGGAACAATGCGGTAGGCAGGCAGAGCCACACGCACACTGGCTGCCACTGGTCAAGGCACGTCTGAACAAGGCATGAGCTCCTCCTGCCAGCCCCTTCCACCTCTGACTTGCGCTGTGTGTGCAGAGCCCAGCCCTGAGGCTTCTTTCTGCCTCAACGTACCAGCCTGGGGCCGCTTGCCAAACCAGGATACATTCACATAATAAAAGCCCTCCGCCTCATTAGTAATTGCAGGTGTTTCCCTGATGAATCATTTTTGCCTCTCTGCTGGTCACCAGCAAACAGCGGGGCTGCCGGGCCCCTTGGCCAATCAGCAACGGGGAGACAAAACCAGTGTCACGTTCGAAACTGCAGTTTTTACCTCCCTGCCAATCAGGAGTGAGCTGCAATCATAGCCTTTCCTCCAATCAGCAGTGGGGAGGGGAGGCGGGGGTGCAGGCAGGCATGGGGAAACCTGCAAAATGAAAGGTGCTGCCACGCAGGCCACTTCCACCATGAATCTGGAACATTCCTATCTTTTCTCCTTTATTTGTTTTTCTCTCTTTCTTCTTTCTTCTTCTTTCTTCTCTTCTCTCCTGCTTTTCTTTTTTCTTTCTCTTCTCTTTTTCATTCTCTTCTCTGTTTTTCTCTTTTTTTCTCTTTCTCCCCCTCTTTTTTTCTCTTCTTCCTCTCTCTCTCATCACAACATGGTTAATAAAAAAAAAAACCACTATAACAAAGGTAGTATATAACGTTTTATTTATTGTTACCAGGTTTAGTATTTTTAGAAAACCTGGCATTTACTGTAAAAGAAAAAAACCCCCAATATTTATGATTATTAACTATATTAATATGCAGTGCATCCTGACATGAACCCCCTTCCCTAGTTTTATTTTTCTGCCCTGCCACCACTCTGGCACCTTACAAGGTAGACAATATGGGGTTTTTGGCACCCTGGCCAAAAACCTTGCCTACCTCTACTCTAGACCCAAGTCTGTGGTATCCTGAACATACCCCACCCCACCCCACAATCTCTTAACACTGTTATCATAGTATATCCATAGTAAATCGAGTTAACAGCTTAGGTTTTGTGTTCCTTTTTTTTTTTTTCCTCTTGGACCCAAACTTTATTTTCAAATCAAAGAATCAGCTCCAATACAGAACAGATTGTAAGATACCTGGGACAAGGACCATATGTGGTATAGTTTGGTTTAGAAGCACCTCTAGTTTGGTTTAGAAGCACCGAAGGTCAGTACAAGGCGTTTCCTAATTAAGGTGCTTCTGCAAGGCTCATCTGGAATGCAAAACTTTTTCAACAGAAGCATTTCAGACCAAACAGCAGGCCCTTGAAAGTGGAGGCATGCCCACTGGGAATGAACAGTTGTCATATGCATGGAGTTACGAGGAAAGAAAAGGAGATCCCCTAATGGCACGATCTGGAGCCTTCCACCAGAGAAAACGGCAAAATAAGTTCACAATTCCATTTTCATCACAAATCGGAGTGCATTATTTTGACCTATTATTAATGGCTTTATAACCAATGTTTCCTCTTCCAGGGGTTGCTTATGTGCCTTTCTTCTAAAGATTTACAGCATTTCATCCTTTTCTTCATGACGTGCACAAACTTCCCTCTTCCCTGCCTTTTGCCAGAGATTAAATACATGGCCTCTCATGATCAGATTCTTTCTCTGCAGTTCATTTCTGTTTGGGACAGAACATATAAAAAAAACCTTTTCTACACTGAGCACATAGTGGCCTGAATACTGGTGGCAATAATTTCCCCTTGACACTATAACAATCTTGATGGCTGTAGAAGGAAAAGCTTTTTGAGAAATAGATTCCTTTTATTTGCAAAATATTGTTTATTGCATCCTTTTCTGGAGATGCCCAGCAATTTGCGTTGGTGAAAGAAGGCACCTGGCAGACTGATTCAGAAATAACTTTGCACCAATTAAAGCGCTGGTTACTACAAATCCCAGCCAGGGCCCCCCATAAACGCATCCCAGGCAGCACTGCAAGCTCCCCCAGCTGAGGGAATTGTGGGAGGCAGCCTGACCGGCTGCCCACCTGCCAAGGCCCCTGGTCAATCACGCCTGGCTGGGCTAAGCACCTGTGCATGATCTGTGGCTAATGAATTTGTCCTAGTTTGTTGTGAAGGCAAGCAGATGGATTGGTTGATGAAAGTGCTACTCACCCCTTCTAAGCACCCCTGCAGCCTCAGGCTGCCGGTACATCTCCATGCAGTCTCAATCTGTTCCAGCTAGCCTCACATTCACTGCTTTGTCTGCTTCTCCTGGCTTGGCTTTGGCTTTCCCTGACTCTGATCTTAGATCTTCTCTGGGCCTAGGCACTGGCTGTCTGATCCCTGGTTTATGATCTCAGCTCGCTTCTCAGATTACATCTCTTGGGTTTGCCTCTTGGTTCCCGTACTCTTAGCCCTTCTGACTTAGCCCCAGCATGATGCTCCAGTAATCTGCACTCCCGCCTTGCTCACCCTCCTAGTTGCTCCTAGAGGCTTTCTCATGGGCCCAGCCTGCTACAGCCCAGCTGATCCTTTAAACCACCACAGCTCCTACCCCTATGGGGTCACATGTCACAGTGCCACCCCCCCCCCATCTTCAAAAGATGTATTCAGGCCAGGGAGAGACGCAGGGCAAGATCCCTGAAGAACTCCCAAGTCACAGGGACCCCTTCCTTTCTCCCTGCTCTGAGGCTGCCAGGAAGAAACCCTGAGAAAGTTTTCTGTCCTGTGAATCAAAAGTGTGCCTGTTCTAGCTGCTGGAAACTACCAGGACTCCCTGCCTCTCTTGCAGAAGCCATCACACCTGGGAGCAGAAATACCACCTCCTTGGTACCTTGCTTATGTCTCTGCAGAGCCTCTGGGAATTTCTGTGTCCCTGACTGGTGTTGATCATCATGGTGGTGTTCAGGACTCAGGAGCTCAGAGACCTACATGGGGCCACTTACCAGACAGTACAGCCTCTATCCCCTGTAGGAAATGGCAATTGACTTCCACTTGACCGATGAACACAGGACTCTCCTGGATGCCGTCCATGCTGGGTTGATCATGGGACACCTCATAATGGTATCCTGGCACTTCAGGGCCCACAAAACCCACCCTGCCATGCTCACCACTGCTGTGCCACTACATTTTCATCCTATAGCATACAATGGGGAGGAGAGTACCCTGTAGGGGTGCATGAAACAGACCCTATTTGATTTGGATTCAGCCCAGATCAGGGACAGTGATTCAATTCATTGATTTGGATCACTGTCCCCAATTAGATTTGGCCGAATCTTAATCTGAAAATCCAATGCTGATTTGGAGAATCAGTGATTTGGACACAGACACAGCTTTAAACGTTTTTTCTATACCCCTCAAGGTACCTGGCATGGCTCGTGAATGCTGCGATGCTGGGGTGGACGGAGTGTCCCGCAGGAGCACGGGGGCGGGGGGAGGTGGGGGTCCCATGCATGCTTTGTGGCAAACCCAAAAGTGGACTGGAAGTACTTCTGGTCCACTTCCAGGTCTGCTGCCAAGTGTGTTGGGGAGCCCCCATGCTTCTGTGGGACACTCCATGCGCCCCAGCATCGCAGCATTCACGAGCTGCCTGCTACCTAGAGGCATGTAGAAAAAGACACTTAAAGCTGTGTCTATGTCTGAATTGCCGAATCTTTCTGAATCTCTCCGCATTGATTCAGAGGGTTCTTATTCAATTCAGAGAGGTTCAAGTGTCCTTTGATTTGGTTTGGATTCAGAGATTCGGCCACTGATTCAGGCCGAATCTCCACCGAATCAAATCAGGGAGCGAAGCCTAGCACAGCCCTAGTCCTCTGTGCCCAGCCCTGTCCCCTCTCCTGAGGGAATGTGAAATGCTAAGTCAGCAATGTGACTGTAATCGGCGGCCATCATAGGGCCAATCTCACAGCTGGCCTGCCTGACTGTTGAGGACGGTCCTGTCTCACCTGCCACGACTTGTTGAATTAAACTAGATGTTGAATGCAGGAGGCTGCCCATATAGTGCCCTGATGCCTAAGGTGTTATACATGGCTCTGACCTTCTCTATACTATGTCCTATGCCTCTCAGATGGCATCCAAATTACTGGGCTCCACCGGCCCAAACTACCCACTATTTACTACCCCAGCTCTCTTGCTGAGCCGAATCACTCAGCCTCTGGCCCAACTGCAGCCTCAGGCATCCATAGACTTACCTTGGCCATTCTGCCCCCTCCCTGGGGCTTAAATTTACACCCCCATACTAAGGCCTTCCTTTTATGCCCTCTCACTAGGGCTTCCTGCTTATGTGGGATCTGTGTGCAGCCCTCCAGGTCAACCCTGCAACCCTACTCTGCGCACTCCCTGTGCAGCACTTCAAGCCTACCTCAGCAGACCCTAATCTGCACCCCTCGTGTACAGTCCTTCAGGCCACTCCGGTGAATCCTACTCTGCGCAGGCCTCTATGCATTAGGGCTGTGTGAAACAGCACCATTTCATTTCGACTTCCTTTTCACCACCGATCAGGAGGCCAGCACCCCTGGGAGGAGTCTGGCACAGCTCCACAGCCCTCCTGGGGGTGTGGACCCCTGGATATGTGCACCCTATGACAGGAGGCTGCCACTGCTGCCTGGGGCCAGTGGCAGCAGCAATCTTGCTAGCACTGGCTGTAGGCTGTGGGCTGTGCCCAGTGCCAGTCCCGGGCAACAGAGGCAGCCTCATCCTCCTGTCATCTGCAACTCAGATCCAGGGCCTGCACCTGTGGGAGAAGTCCAGCACGGTCTAGCAGCCCCTCCGAGATCTGTACGCCGGATGACAGGAGGTTGCCACTGCAGCCTGGGACTGGCACCCGGTGCAGCCCATGCCCGTGCCCAGTGCTGGGAAGATTTCTGCTGCCTCTGGCCCCAGGCACCTGCAGCAGCCTCCTGTCGTCTGGCGTGCAGATCCGGAGGCCCGCACACCCAGGAGGGCTGTGCTGGACTCCTCCCAGGGGTGCAGGCCCCCACATCTGCACACTGGAGGACAGGTGGCTGTCGCTCCTGGCTGGGACCAGCACTGAAGCCAAGCAAGCCCAGCTTTGAAACTCAAAACGTTTTGAAACTTTCAAAATATTTTGAGTGCCCTCGTTTTGTTTTGAAGCCGTTTTAAATCCTTTTGTTTCATTTCAATTTTGCTGTTTTGAGCTTGAAACATGTTGAAACAGCTTCAAAACAAAACACCCAGAAAAATTTCACACATCCGTACTATGTACACTTCTGCCCTCTCACGGGGGCCACTTGTCTGCCTCCCTTCACTGCTCCTCCCCTCACTGGGGACACTGGAGCCTTACACCCCATGGGGCTCAGGTGCCTCTCTCTAGGCACGCCTGGCCTTTGTGCCTGCCCTTACATCTGAGTTACCTACCAAGTAGTGGGGGGTAGGCATCCCATGCTCGTCTTTCTCTGGGGAGGCAACTGGTGTGACATTTCCTGGGGATCACCCTGCCACAAGCAGCCCCACCACACCTTTCTTCCCTAGCAGGGTATAGTTTTATGTCATGCCCCAGGACCAGGAACATCCTGCCAGCCCCAACAGTTCTTGACATGTAACTCCAAGATGTTGTGAGCAACAGCTCCAGCTGCTCAGGCCTGCTCTTACTGCTAGCAGATGAGCACTTTTTCTCAGCTAGGCAGTTCCCTGATAGCTATGTAACTCCTGACCGGGGAGTGCAGGCACCTGCAGGCTGTTCTGCTGCTAGCTCTAAGCCCTTAAAGTGGCGGGCACCAAAGGTGCTCTGCCACAGTGACATTCCTCCAGGTAACTTTGGCTACTAACAGGATGTTGGATCTGTGGACAGCCATGAACAGAACCCAACCCTAAGTTGCCATTACCATGATTTCAAATTAATAGCAATGCAACGCTTCATATACTTAAAGAGTGAGAGCGCGAGAGCGAGAGCGTGCAAGAGTGTGCGAGCACGCGAGCCCGTGTCACTGGGCCAGGCCCCATCCGAGTCCATGTGCCTGTCCCCACGTCCTGCCACTGCTCGCCAGCTGGGGTGAAGCCGTGGCCTGTCTGGGAGGCATGGGAAGGCTGGGAGAAAGGTGGGAGGACATAACCCCTGCTTTCAGTGCCACGCATCTGGAATGCAGACTGGCTCAACCTGCCCCGTGCATATCTGGGGGCACGTGCTGCTCCCATGCTCTCCCAGACTGGCAGCATGCAATGGCAGGAGCCCCCACCCCCAAGTCTCGCACCTAAGGCTTTCCCTTGGGTGGGGTGGGGGGAAGAGTGAATCAGGATGACTTCCCTGGACCCTGCACTTTGGGGGGCCCCACAGTCAGTCCTGTACAGGCCCCATTGCAGCTGCCATGTGCTGCCACTGCCAAGTGCCACCATTTCTGCTGCTGGCTCTGGCTGCTCCTTCGGCTGCTTGCTATTCCCTGCACTGCTCTGCTGCCTCCAGCCACTCCTCACCACCCCACCCCACCCCACCCCACCCCACCCCACTCTGCTGGGTCTGGCCATTCACACGCCCCACTGGGCCTCAGACACCCTAGGGATGAGTCTGCCCACACCCCCCAGGCCAGCTGGGCAGCCTGTCCCAGTCCCAATTCCTCCCTTGCTGTGGAGGCATTGATCTGCCCCACCCCCCACACACCCCTTCCCTTCTGCCTCTGCCCACCACAACAGACTTACCAGCTGGAGACAGCCATTGTATCCAGCATCTTCGTGGACTGCCGCCTGTTCAATCTATGGCTGAATCTCCAAAGCGGTGATGAATCTTCAGATCCAATTTTTATATGTAGGTGAGCTAAAGACACATTTCTCGGTACTGACAAGCATGTTTTCATTTGCATTTGACTGTGCCATTTCTTTTGCTGACTTTCTTTTGCTGACTGATATGTACTTCATATCAGAAGAATCATTTATTTAAACAAATAATATATGTACAAGCAAATACAGATTTCAGAAACTGACACACAGATGCAAACACACCTTCACACATACCTCCTATTTGACAGGATAACACACTAAAGAGTATTTTGGATCGAAATCTCATGTAAAAACCTGAAAATAGATTGACCAGTTAAAGGCACTCTGATCAATTTAATGGCCAGGAGGAAATGATTCACTATCTTTGATACCTGAAGAGTCAGTATCAGCACCCCTGCTCTAGGTCTTTAGAGAAGCAATTACTGCAAGAGAATTTAGCAAAATGTAGTCATATCTTTATCTAACAGCCAACCACAAACTACTTAACATAGGTGTGGAACGTGGATGGACACAGAACAGAGGGTTTAGATCAGCAAGAAACTAATTACGGACTATGTACTTTGATAGGCTACTAACTTTCAATTCCTTACTTGTTCATATGAGTTAACCAAGAAAATATAAATTTTCTATAATCATATGCAAAAATTAGAAGAGCTGATATCTGAAACATGAGATACCACCCTCCCCCAAAAAACCAAACAAACCCAAAAACATTAGAGAAATCATCCTGCAGTTTTATAGTATGCCTAAGGCCTTGTCTGTATGAGACAACTATACTGCCTTAACTAAATCGGTGTGACCTCCAATATTATTATATTGGTATAAAGGTCCCTTTTACTGGTATTCTTATTCCCGTATGGGAAGGAGAATAACTATATCCATAAAAGAAAACTTTATACAAGTACAGCTACATTCACGGTAGGGCTTTTACTGGCATAACTAGATCATTAAAAAAAAGAAATAAAATCACCCCCTAATTGCAATAGTTATACCAATAAAACTTTCAAGTGCATAACAGGCCTAAGGTACTTCATTTATTTTGGGACAGAGCCAGCTGTCAGGGAAACGAAAAAAAATAGCTTAGAGGAAGAAAAGTTTTAAACTCTACAGCCCTAACATCACATTTCTCCAGGGATCATCAGGCCCCAAGGCTCTAGCTGTCAGTATAAAGGCTCCCTGTTCTCACTAGACACATAGGCATGAGGAACCAGCAGGAATAGGAAGGAGAGGTGTTTTGGATCAGGAGAATCACAGAAACAGAAGTATGACCCTTGATCTTCTTGTTTTCTAGACGGCAATACCTACAGAGCAGCTGTGAACAGAAGCAGCCACTTCTTTCGCAGGTGGACACCTCACAGAGAGTATACCAACATGTTCCTCTTCCCACTAAACCAGAAACATACTAGAAGGTGTCCCTGAGGAAGGGGTAAAGTGTTTATTACTCCTGTTACTCTGTTTGTTCAGAAAAAGCAATTTGCCACCCCACTTTTACAGTTTATCAACCTCCTTTCCTTCTCAGCACGTTCAGCCAAGCCAAGCCTAAACTATTTTAGGACCAGGAATTGTTTCTTCAGATACCCCAGCCATCATTGATAAAGGACACCTGGTTATTACTAAATGCTTTCACCTATGAAGGGATTGAACACATCAGATTATTTCATCACTGCCCCAAAGGAATAATGAAGAAAGAGTTTGTCACTGCAATAGCTGGGAGATTAAATTTAGCTTTCTGTCACCAGCTACTAGGAAAACTCTCAGCAAACTGAGCAGTACCAATCAATGCAGTTCTGTAAAACATACAAGTTAGCTTTCAGCTGAGTCAAAGAACATGCATTCTGTGAATTAAATTAACCTTTTTAGCTATGGAATGAGACTGTACTGTACCATACTAATAACTTTATCCTTCTTGGCAATAAAGATGATTATCTCTGACTAGCACAAGGACCCATTCTTCACCCTGGTCATTATTTTTGTAATTATGGTGCTTGTTTATTTTCAAAGAACTTAGTACAACATATTTAGGTCAAAAATATTGTGTATTTTTAAAGAATGTAATACAACATATTTAACATTTACTATTTAACGTGGCGTGACATTTCAAACAACATCCAAATTAATGATCTTTATTGTAGAACTTCTTTGTAAACAAAGTTAGCAGTGTTTCCTGTTGGTGCCAATATATACAACCCTCTTCAACCGCAAACTCTGGAGCAAGCCACATATAACTGTCCATGTGAAAAGCATCGTTCCCTTAACTAGTGACTGGAAGCCCCCAAAAGGGTCAAGGAAAAATAACCTCATCTATAATTTTCTTTGGGTGGTATTCAGTGATTTTGGAAGGTTTACAGCAGATGGGGCCAGCCATTCTCAAGTTATAAGTGAACATATATACATACAGACATGCACTTCGTTTTATATAGAGAGAGAGAGATTATTGGTTGAGAATTGACAGTATGTTTAATGTTCAAAACAGACACAGCTATCCCTATTCAAACCACCACCAGAACCTGCCCTTCTCTTCTTGTGCTTCCCTGTCCTGTTACCCATTCTGCTCCTCTCTCCCTTCTCGCTTCGAGTTGTATATATTCTAACACAGCTATCTCTGTCTCCTTGTCTGTATACAAGCAACGCAAAACAGGCTATAGCTTCCACTTTCTGTTTCTAGTATTACAGCAAGCCAGAACTGCAAGTACAGGAAAAGTCCTCAAAAGCTCAATATTGGAGCATCAACAGCACATTTGGGGAGTTAAGCTGACAAACACTAACAAGTCTCTTCTGAGGAAATGTAAATGGGGATTTTTTCAAAAGCTTATAAATTGTCCATACTGGGTTAATTTCAAAGACAGCAAAATAGCTAGCTGATCCCCACCACAAAGTTCAAGTTTTGCTTCAAAGTAAAGAGCTCCTCAGCAAAATGCATCTGGTGCAAAACCATCCTAACAATCTCCTTACTAACATTGTTCTTGGAAGCAGCTAAATATTTTTAGCAGAAATTTTCCAAAAAACAAGTAACTAGAAAGGTCTTGTAATAGGAAGTGATGAGCAACCTTATGTTCTGAATGAGCTACCTGCTCCGCTCATAATGAATGAAGTTCTTGGCTTCACTTGAAACCCAACTGTCTGACCCAGATCACCTCGTAACTAATTGTTTTCTGTGGGTGACAGGAGATTCCAGACGTTGTTTTGTTAATTCTAGAATAGCCTGAAGTCAGTTCTCACCACTTTGACACTCAGACACCTGAGTTAATAAGTGAGCCTCTTGCTATTTGTATGTTTCTGGAGAAGAGGAACAGGAGGCAGTTGGTTGAGCAATAGGTTGCCCGCACTCTTGCAGCCCATAGGTTTAGCATGATTAAGGTACACCATTTTCTCTATCGAAGGGCACGATGTAGCTAGCATCTTATTTAGGGACTTGCCTGAATTGTGGTGAGAAAGGGTTTTTCATGGCCTGCTTGTGGTGTACAGAGCTGATTTCATAAGCATTTCGGGGCAGCCCCATCCCGCAGCACTGATTTGCAGGGAGGCGCCGTCCCTTGGTGCTGACTGACAGAGGCCCGGCGGGGGACGGATGGACAAGGGAGCGGTCGCCATCCTGATTGCTGGCTGCCTTTCGTGCTGCCTTGCCCCTCAGCGTTGACCGGTGGAGAGGTTTTGGTGGAGGGAGGAAGGAAGAGGGGACAGCCACAATCTTACCCATTTCCTTTTGTTCCACCCCACCAGCGGGTGCCTTTCCCTCTCAGCTGCAAGGGCCACTAGCTCTTACTGGGGAGACAACATTTTATTTTTATTGGGTTTTTTGTTGATCTCATGGATGTCACAAATTTCGAGGGCAATCCCAGATTTCAGAGTTTCTGTGCAATCCATTGAACCACTAATTAAATTGGTCTCTAATCATGTCTAGCTACCTTTGACTCCCCACCACAAAGAAATAAATACCCATTTACAGATGAATCAATGCAAGGTAATCTTTAGCACAAATCTATGGCAGGTCTTCAATTCATGTCTGAGCACAGAAGCAAGCTATCTTAACTGTTGTGCTACCAAACCTATCACATATGAGTTGAGAACTAAAAAACACTTCTTAATCCTTTTGAATTTATTTTTTTTGAGCAGCAGGACCCTAGACATCCTGTGGGGATGGAATTTATTTTGATATCGAGGAAAATGGGATCTCTGCTATAGTCAGTGATAGAAAAGCCTCTCGTACAGCTGGGCAGAGGAGAAAGTGCCAATGCGTAATTCAGTCACTCCCAATCCTTTATTATCCTCTGTTATCACTCTTGTTAAAGTTGTGCCTAAGAATAGTCTGAATATCTTCTCTTAACCACCAAACTCTGACTCTATCTTCCAGCCTCTCACATGCACGTGCATAACCATCCAACAGCCAGAACACTGCAGTTATGAAAGAAATTACTGGCTCAGCACAAAATAAATGGAAAACTGTTCAAAACCAGGGGTTGCATTGTACTAAATAACTAAAACTAATAATACAGTCAATCTTGAATCATTTTAATAGTGAGTTCAATAAAAACATCTGCTTTTGACTGTTTCCTATTTATTTGCTACTGCTGCTGTGGAATTACATATCAATTTGCTGTACACATTGAGGAAGGGCTAAGTGAGATCTTGCTGTCGAAGTTGGGTCTAGTATGGTACAATATAGTATGTAGCCTCTATTTATTTGACCTCTACTTCACTGAAACACCTGGTCACAACTAACCAATAGTAGATTAAATCTTCTGCTACAATCACTATTGCATAATGCTCCCTCCTTTATCCAAACAGCTTTGTTTTTTAAGCTTTTATCTGGCTAGAACCTTTGAGAAATACATGGTTGTAGCATGTGCGTGTGTGGCCTGATAATGAACTATTGTCTTTGTTGAGTAGTCCAGAGGGTATGTTTCACTTTGTTTTGGCTTGTTTTTTGTTCCACAAATAAATACTTTTGTTCTTAAAAACAAAATACTTCTGAGAACTGTTACATTTCCACCTTCATGACTGACCACTGCCTTCCATAAGGCACTGTGGCATAATATCATGTTATCATACTTGCAGCACCAAATTAGAAAAAAGTATAATTCACCATACTGCATATAGTCAGAGACAGCTACAGTAGAAAGCCCCTTTGAGGACAGAATAGGTGCTTAGTGCATGTGCTCAAACCACTCTGAGAAAAGATAATCAAACCCTGCTTGATTCCTCAATAGGTGCAAAACTAAACATCATCAGGCCACTGCAACACAATATGAGGAGCTGAAAGTGATTAGCAAAGTGATTATGGAAAAGATATCAGTATAGAATATCATTTCATTTCCAGTATAGATCCAATAAAATGACAAGGATTAGCTTTTAAAAACACATTCTGAAAGCACAGCACTTACTTTTTGTTTCCAATATGTCTCAATCTCACTTTTTTGTGGAGGGGGACATGAGGGATTAGAATGAAATACTACAGTTATATAAACTAAATGTAGGGTGCTTATTTTGCATTAATTCCTAAGGTGCAAAATACAAGTTTACTTTAAACAAATACAGAGAATATGTAACATTGAAAAGGTTATTGTTGTTGTTCACTTTTCTTGAAATAAAGAAAAGAAATATGTTACAGAGTACTGGGAGGGGAAAAGAACAGAGCCAATATCAACTATTTGTTCTGTTATAACTGGGTTTCAGTTAACGAATGCAATAAAGCTAAATGCATTATGAAGTGGATTCCAAGACTTCTGTTAGCATCAGAGTGTACAGATATTTTTGGTAGGAATTTAAAAGAAGTCATTCTCACCAGAAAGCAAGCAGCAGATAAGCTTCCTGTATAAGGCCTTTGTCTGAGGAAACCAGAACAATGAGAATTGGGTCAAAACTAAGTTATGTGCCAAATTTAGTCAATATAGATTAGCTATTTTGTTGCATGGTCATAGTTCAGAGTCATAGCTATACTAAGTGGCAAATGAATGCAAGTTGTAAAACGATATCTAAGATACCTCAATGTGTACATATCAGAAGACAGCATTACACAGGCTCTACATTTACATGTACTAGTTATTACACACAAAAGAGACACTTCCCTTTCTCAGTAAGGCACACAAAAGCCAAGTATTTATAAAAAGGCTTACTGATTTAGCTTTCTGCTGTGCAGATAGCTAGGAAGCTCCACCAACATAAATCTTCATGTGGGTTGTACAAGCCTACCCCAAATCCTGGGGTGGCTTCCACATACTGAGGTCTGAGCTGGCACAGCTTTACTGCTATACTTGCCCAAAATAATTAGATTCAAATTTTCGTGGGTTTGTCTGTACCTTCTGTAATCACACTTTGAAGCATAATAGAAAAGTAGGCAGGGAACACCAAGAGGAGGAGGTTACAATAGTTTAGGTGAGAGATGAACATACCTCTACAAGACAGTAGGAAAGGAAAAGAACTGATGGATTTTGAAGATGGTGTGCAGGGAATTGCAACCTAGAGTGAAGGGAGATGAAAAATAAGAGTTAACATGTTTAAAAATCTGCCTAGGTGTCAACAAGGTTAAATTCAGCTCTGAACTATTTACTACTTGATCTTGAAATAAGAGGCAGAACAGAGCATTTGAAGAGACTGATATCTCATCCTTAATTTTGGAAAGGGTTAATTTAAACCAGGCCTCGAACGGTTGAGTGCTGGTCCTTGCGTAGGGGTTCTAGATGCTGGAAGAACAATCATGAACACTAGGGCTATGCAAAGCTTTGGTTCCTGATTCAATTCGGCGGAGATTTGGCCTGATTTGGTGGCCAAATCTCCAAATCCAAATTGAATCAGGAGACGCTTTAATCTCTCCAAATTGAGTTGGATCCCTCCAAATTGATTCAGAGAGATTCAGAAAGATTTGATGATTTGGACATAGACACAGCTTTAATTTTTTTTTACATTCCTCAAGGTACCAGGAGGCTCGTGAATGCTGAGATGCTGGGAAAGATGGAGTGTCCCACAGGAGCACGGGGACTTCTGCTCCACTTCTGGGCTCACCACTGAGCATGTGGGAAGCCCCCCTGTGCTCCTGTGGGACTCTCCATCCACCCCACCATTGCAGCTTTCATGAGCTGTGCCTGGTAGAAGGGGAAGAAAGAGGACCTGGGCATCTATAGGCAATCAGAGCCTAACCTCTATCCCAGGGAAAATCCTGGAAAAGCTCCGTAAAGCATCTACGTGCGATATACTCATGGAAGGTAAGATTCTGAATGCCAGCCAGCATGGCTTTGTCACAGGTAGGTCTTGTCTTACCAAGCTCATCTCCTTCTACAACCAGGTCTCATGCCACCTGGACATGGGAGACGAGGTAGACATTATATACCTAGACTTCCAAAGGGCTTTTGGTCTGGTGTCCCAGGATATCCTTTTGGGAAAACTGGAAGATTGTGGGCTCAGCTGCTCAGTGGTTCAGTGGGAAACTGGCTACAGGGTAGGACCCAGAGAGTTCTCATAAATGGATCTGTGTTGTCCTTGTGCAAAGTAGCCAATGGTGTTCCTCAGGGGTTCATGCTTGGACCAGTGCTTTTCAACATCTTTATCAATAATTTGGATGGGGGAGTGAAAAACTCGCTGGCCAGATTTGCTGACGACACCAAAAATGGGGCAGTGTGGTCACATCAGAAGATAGACTGCAGATATATGCAGACCTGGACAGCCCCGGGAGTTGGGCAGACTGGAACCAGATGCAGTTTAACGGTTGCAAGTGTAAGGTGCTCCATCTGGAAGCAAACAACTCTCAACATGTATACAGGCTTGGTGGTGACAGCCTGACTTGCTCTACAGCTGAAAGGGACTTGGGGTAATGATTGGCTCTCACATGAATATGAGCTGTCGGTGTGAGGCGGTGACCAGCAGAGCTGTCATGCATCTCATATAAAACTAAGGAAGTGATACTCCCGCTGTACTCAGCACTGGTGAAACTGCAGTTGGAGTACTACATCCAGTTCTGGGCACTGCACTTCAATAAGGACATGGAAAAATTAGAGAGGGTCCAGAAAAGAGCCACCCATATGATCAGGGACTTACAAGGCAAGCCATACAAGGAAAGGAAAGGCTGAGGGATCTGGGCCCAGAAAAGAAGGCTGAGAGGGAACTTGATAGCAGCTTACTGCTGTACCAGAGGAGTGCACCAGGAGCTCGGTGAACAACTGTTCGCTAGGGCACCCCCAGGGAAGACCGGGACCAATGGATACAAACTCCTGGAAAGCCACTTCAGGCTTAATAACAGGAAAAACTCCTTCACAGTCAGGGTGTCCAGACTGTGGAATAAACTCCCTCCAGAGGGGGTGCAGTCACCTACCCTGGAGGCTTTCAAGAGAAGAGTGGACAGTAACCTTGCTGGGTCTTCCTGCCTAGAGTGGAAGTGGGGTGGGGGCTGGACCCAATGATTTGCAAAGTCCCTTCCAGCCTCTAACAATCTCTGAATCTATGGTACCTTGAGGTATATAGAAAAAAAATGTAAAGCTGTGTTTATGGCTGAATTGCTGATTCTCTGAATCAGCATTGAATCTTCAGATTCAGATTTGTCTGAATCGAATTGGGGACAGTGATCCAAATCAATTAATTGAATCACTGTCCCTGATTCAGGCCGGATCCAAATTGAATACAGTCCATTTCACACACCCTAATGAACACCCAATACAATCTGTTCCAATGATACCTGAGCATTGAGCTATCTCATGTCTCCGCAAAGGATGCTCAGCTCAACACAGAACAAGTCAGGAGAAGATGACACTTCTCACCTTCTCATTAAGACTCAGGTAAGGCAACTTCATTTAAATGCAATTGTTTGACAATAGAAATAAGAGCTGAACTCACATGGGTTTTACAAACCAGCATAGACTAAAGGATACATAAAGAAACCATCACCATCACCAAAATATTTTCAATGATAATGAGGAAACACCCTATACTTGTCCTGTAAGATTTCAATATACATATTTACAAGAACGTAAAACTTAAACCTCATTTTCTCCCTTGCCTCCCTAGGACTTTCATGGGTCATCTCTGCTCTAACCTATACAGCTGATCATACTCTGAACCCAACCATCAATCTAGATGTCAGGATTGAGGATATCACAATCCAGCCACTGTCGTCATGGACCATCAGCTTAGGAAGGCAAAAGACCTTGTCAATTATCTTCCAACTGCCAAAGAAAGATGGCATAATGATCCAAATTGGACCATAAAGACTCGGGTACTAACACATTCCAAGGTCTGCTATAGGAAAAGTGAATATTACCCATAAGACAAGGAGTTAAGGACAGGTTGAATCAATATAATTGCATGCCAGTCATAACCATTGACCTGATGGCCAACAAGTGGACACCTCACCACACACCGATTTCCTTGGTTTTCTGACACACTGTGCAGGATGCAGAGAGAAAGGAGGAAACTCAAGTCCCATGGAAGAAAACAAAAGCTGATACAAACAGGATAAATCCCACTGAATGGGTCAGTGCCTATGAGTTTGTATTACAGGCCTCTGCTAAAATGCCAAATACCACCCCAGGGAACCACCCAGGGTGGTTAACCGCTTCATCAGCCCTGAGTATATACAGCCTAAAAGCAGCCCATTTAACTGAAGATAGTATTCTAAACCCAGAACACTTTGGATCTCATTCAATAGCACTGATTTTAGGGCACTTCATGGATAATCGCTGTTTATTACTGGATAGATTAACAACTATTCTCACTCTGGAAGGAAGAAACTGTTCCGCAAGATTTCAAGGACACTAATTTTATCCAGCTCTATAAAACTAAAGGAGACAGAAGTGACTGCAATAATGACAGAGGCATATCTCTTCTCAACATTGCAGGAAAAATCTTAAAACTGTATTATTTTACCTAGACTTCAAACATTAGCCAAGAGAATCCATCCTGAGAGCCAGTGTGGCTTCTACTTGGGAAGGTCTACCATAGATATGGTCTTCTCTGTAAGACAACTGCCGGAAAAGTGGAGAGAGAAGCAAATCTCACTGTACGTGGCTTTTATAGATTTAACAAGAGCCTTTGACATGGTTAGTCAGTCAGGGCTTTATACTGTTCTGAAGAGCTTGGTTGACCACCTAAACTGCTATACCTTGTGAAATCCTTACATAATGTCAAGAAAGCAACTGTAATGTATAAAAACCAAGAGTCAGACTCAGTCAATAACAACAGTGTGAAGCAGAGCTTTGTACTGGCTCCCACATTAACATATATTTCTTGTTCCTGTTTCAACATGCATTCCACGATGTTCAAAAGGATGTCTAGACATTGCAGCACGAGACATGGTGGAGGACTGTTCAACACTGCAAGGTTCAGAGCTTTGGTGAAGGTGAAGGAGATCATCATAAGGCACTTGTTTGCAGATGACGCAGCCCTGGTGTCTCATAATGTTGATGCCCTATATCTCGTTACCAAGTTCTCTGACTCATGCAATACCTTTGGGCTAGCAATAAGCGTGAAGAACATGTTATTATGCACCAAGATTCTTCAGAAACCATTCCAGATATTACCTTAGATGGTGCTTGTCTGGATGTTGTTGACCAATCTTTCTGCCTTGGCTGTACTGTTACCAGCAATGCAGATCTTGATGTTGAGCTCACTAGTAGAATTGACAAAGCAGCCAGAAACTGTGTTTTTTTGCAAGACAGAGCCTACAGCAATAACAAACTGTCAACTAAAGTAAAAATGCATATTTTAGTGTTTTATCCACTCTTCTATATGGTTCAGAAATATGGACAACCTATGCCACACATATCAAAAGACTAAACAGCTTTCATAACAGATGCCTGCGTAAAATAAGATCGCAAGACAGGGTGACAAATGTGGAAGTGTTAAATTGTGCTGGTACGTCATTCATGGGGATGTCGATTAGTAAGAAAAGACTCGGGTGGTTTGGTCATGTCGAGCGAATGCTGGATCACAGAATCCCAAAGAACGTTTGTACTCTGAAGCTGGCAAAGGATCTAGAAAAGGGTCTGCTGGACAGATTTCAGGATACTTGCAAAAAATAATTTAGCATCCTTTGCAATCTCTGTGGATGATTGGGAAAGGAATGCAGAACGCTGCTCCGGTTGACTGAGTCAGATCACAGATGGAGTGAGGAGCTGCGAGGCTGACTAGATCAACTTTTGTGGTGACCTGTGTTAGAGGAGGAAAGAATCTACCGTTTGGATTCAAAGCATTGCTAGTTTATGGATGTGCCCTGCCTGTGGGTGGGACTGTCACCCATGCATTGGACTCAGCAGCCATCAAAGAACTCACCAGCACATACGCAATGCTCTGTAAAGAACAACAGATCCAACTGATTGATCGATTCTCACTCTCCTGGACCTGAAGCAATACACTGCTGACTATATATTGTTTGAGAGTGGTGGCCAGGGTCAAGTGTAAAGCATTAAATGCTTTCAATCCTTCCTGGAGGGGTGCACCCAATGAGAAGTGATGATGAGACACTAAATCCCTACAACTAGATGCCTCACTTGTGAAGTCCCACAAAGATCAATTCTCTGTATGGTCCATGTTAATGTTTACATCAGGCTATTAGATGAATTTGTCAGGTGACACAGACCAAAGTACATGTAATATGCAGATGATATATAACTCTACTGACCCCTTCTCTCATGACATTTTAATTCATCACTGCCACCGAGATAGCGCAGTGCTTGTACCAGAAAAGCCCATGGATGAAGAATAGCTGGCTGAAGTTGAACCCAGGCAAGATAAAGGTGATTCTGGTGGGCTGAAGAGAATATTTGGGAAAAAATTCAGTCATTATTCAATCTCCTTTGCCTGAAGGTACATGCCCACAATGCAGTCCATAGTTCAGATTTCCTTGGATTTGGGATTTCTTACTGACACTAAGCTGTCACACAGCAGTAACTATGAGTAATGTTTTCTGCCTGTCTAGCAAAATGAGACATTTACATCCTTAATTACCTGGGCCGCAGTGGTTTTCATTTCAGACATAATCTGTGTGGATGATAATTTTTTCAGGGTTTTAGCAGTTAAAAGTTGTTGCTGTGACTTGTCTGCAGCTCCTTGTCACTTTAAAGATCTGCTGAAAAGATCTGACATTTTAAAGAAAGCCTTGTTTTTACGTCCAGTGTAAGACTTAAAACTTCCTAATAAATTTGCTTATTTAAATTTGCTTATTCAGAAGCTGTAAATTTTATTAGCAACCTCAATCTAAGAAAACACCTCCATCAGTAGAAAATTAAAACTTCTTTTTAAAGTTATGCACATGCTTAAATTCTTTCCTCGCTCAGGACAGAGCAGAAGGGAGGAATGAAGCTCAGCTAGCATTCACCCAGCTGGTGCTAGGACTTTCCAGCCCTGCCACTGCAGTATCTTTAACGTACTCATTCAGACACATATTTGTTATTTTCCAAATTCCATTTCCACGGATCAGAGTCAGATTTCTAACTGATTTAATATGGTGGCTGTTTATTTGGTTACTGTACCTAAAGAGAGGCACAAAAGTATCTCAGACCAGATCATTCTGACGAAGGAAAGTAGCAAATATATAAAAGTACATACAAAGCAGCATACAAGAAACAGGCTTCATGCCAGTGTGGGAAAAATATTGAAATCTATCAGCACATGAATGAATAAAATACATTGTGAAATGGAGCGTCCAGCCTGCTGTTGTTATGGAGTGCTGTATATCAATGCCTGGCACTGAATTAGGAATTGCAGTTGTGGCATGCGATTGGCCTCTATGCCTTCACATGCCAATCTAAGGTGTTAATGTTTAGAGTAGTTGCCCATTAGGGAAGGGAAGGTATTTAATCTTTTATTCTCCACAGTACTTAAGCAACAAGCTATGCAAATGCTGCTTTTACTATGCTTTCCTCTGAGCTACATTCCAGTTGCACATGTCAGAGGCAGGGGAACTTATTGCCTTGGTAGCTCTATAGACATAATATCTGGAATTATTTCTTACAAAATCACATAGACTAATACATTTTTATTGCTTACTTTCCCTGTGATATGCATTTTACAAGTAGATACAAGGCAAATACGTTTCATAGAGATCCCTTGCATATAGCATATAAACATTCTTGTGAAGTTGTACCTTTGACAGTGTCAGCCTATCTCCCAGGATGTTCAACATGTTTGAGAACATCATCCTACTTTTTCATATTAAAATATAGAGTTAACTTGTGATACCAAAGTAGCTGCATGCATCCAATGCAGCAAAGCCAACAGATAATTGAAATGGAAATAAAAATATGTATTTTAAACCCCACCTTCCAAAACATTTTGAGTTGAGTGACAAAACAATTAAGTTTTTCATACAAGTTCTGAGGGAAAAAATACCAGAAAAGAAAAAAAAAAAATCAAACAACCTTGTACCCATCTTCCTGGATTTTCTTAAACCATAAATCTATAATAGCATGCTAGTCCAAAATCTTTTTGACACAAAATAAATTCTCCCTCCTGTACACTAAAGCCTAATGACTGTAAATGTTCAAACTGCTGTGTTTTTGCTGCTTCTTGCAATTGGCACTAGTGTAACTAGTTACTTTTTCATCAAAATGCCATGACCCAGGCAAGCACTGCGACATGCGTACACTTGGTTTTAGGGGTTCACCAATCATCCAGTCTCCTCAACTTCTAATTGAGGTGTCCATTTTAAATATTTTTTGAAAATAAGATGTTGTTTATGAAATAGTTCAAAATTTTTGGGGGGAGATATCATGCAAAAGAAGAAAAGCTTACATTGTTTTAGCACCAAAAGATATTGCACAGAAATGATGCAGAATAGAATAAACATTTAAATAGGGTAGGAATCAATTGGCAAAAACTTGTTAAAATTAGAGAAATACTACAAAAAGCAAAGATAGATAAAGCTTATTAGGCAATCTACAGCACTGGTTTTCAGCCTTTTTTCCATAACCCCTCTGGAAATTTCAAATGGAGGTATGGTCTGAGAGTGAAGAATGCTGTATAATCCTGTGTTACTGCTGGATATCGTAGGGCTGAAATGCAGTATAGAGCATGGCAACTTGATTACAGGAAAAGAGAGTCATAAAAGTACCAGTTAGCATCAGTTATATTTTGGCCAAGCTACCAAAGTATTCAAACTGATTTCAACTCCCTCCGCTCTTGCACAATGAGGATTTTTCTGTTATCCACATTTCTAATTTAGGAAGCTCACTGCTTTTTATTGCTGGCTGTAGCTACTGATAATTCATTCAGCTATAACAATTAAAGAGGGAGTTACCCAAATCAATTCTTATGCAACATCATGATCCCACTGCATATATAGCATTTGTCTCTGTAGATATAAACTGTAATAGACATGACTGAAAGATTCTGGCCTCCTTTCCCCTGATAAGTGGAGTCAAAACTGATTAGACTAAGAAAGAAATTTTATTTCATAGGATGGGAGGGAGAGAAAATAGGAAAATTAAGTTATTTTAGAACAAAGTAGCACATCCATCTTTTGTAGGAAATATCTGAAATGTAGGAACACGAAGACAAATGGGCAGTGGCTAGAGAAACCATGCAATCTGTTAACTGAAGTTAATTGATTTGCTTTGTTTGGGCTGTAGGTTCTCATTTTCTCTGCTCTCCAAGGAGAAAAAACTAGGTATCCTATTACTTAAAACACGCAGGAAGTGCTGTCCAGGATCCGATCATTGCTTTCTCAAATCCGGGGTTCTGCCTCGTTAAGTAGTTGATTGCCTGCTACTTCAACACATTTCTTTTCTAGCTGTGGTGAGGGTCATGGTGCCTAAGAGCCCCTGGCATGGACCATTGTGCTAGATACTGTATAAACATTAAGGCTGTGCGAAGCTTTGGGTGGTGATTTGATTCAGAGGAGATTTGGCCCAATACAGTGGCCAAATCTCCAAATTTAAATCAAATCAGGGGACCAATTAAAAGGTCTGAATTTATTCCAAGCTCTCCGAGTCTTTGGAAAAGAGTCAGAGAGCTTTAATGATTTGGGCAGTCCGGGGTGCTGCAGCAAGGAGCTGCAGCCAGACTCAGAGCTGGAAAGTGGGGGGGCTGGAGGAGGGGGGATGGGACCAAGGGGGGACCCCTGCCAGGCCCATGCCCTGCCTACCATGTCTACCCTGCCCACCCCAGCTCCCAGTGCTTTAAACCCCCCCCCAAATCACTGAGTGCTGCCATGTGGGGGGATGATCCCCACTGCCCCCCACTGCTCCACTCTGCATCGCCCCTCCGCACCCAGCAGCATCCAGTGAGTTGGGTTTTTCTGTG
>JAGPOW010003395.1:24348534-24363988 GCA_030014935.1 Caiman crocodilus
CTGAGGCAAGGAACTCGTTGAGGAGTTCAGCCTTGTCACCCCGTCCATCACCAATTGCTTCAACCCATTTAGTAGGGGTCCTATTCCTCCATGGGCCTTCCTTTTACTCCCTATATATCTAACAAACAATTTCTTGCTATCCTTTACTTGGGATGCCATCCTCAGCTCTATGGTAGCTTTGGCCAGTCTAACTGCTTCCCTACAAGCACAAGCAGAGGAGGTATACTCCTCTTTGGTGATCTCTCCCTGTTTCCACTTTTTATGCGCTCCCCTTTTGGCCTGTAGGCCACCCTGGATTTCTCTGGTCAGCCAAGGAAGCCTCCTGGCCCCTTTCCCTCTTTTTCCTCGCATTGGGATCGTCTCCCTTTGTGCCCGAAGGATCATTTCCTTAAGGCACAGCCACCTTTCTTGAGTTCCCATCACTTCAAAACTCCTACTCTGCAGTGCGTCCTTGACTAATTGTGAGTTCATTGAAATCAGCTTTCCTAAAGTCTAGGACTTTCACCTTACTAGTTTCCTTACCCACTCAACGTCTTATGAAGAATTCTGTTATTAGGTGATCACTGTGCCCCAGATGGCTACCTATCTGTAGGTCCCCTACCATGTCACCCCCCATTGCCAATACCAGATCCAGTAAGGCATTCCCGCTAGTGGGACCGTGTACCTCCTTTGTCAGGTGGAGGTCCTGTACACAGGTTAGAAGACGGTGTGAACGGTGGGACTTTACCATCTGCGTCTTCCAGCAGATGTCTGGGTAGACCCCCATGACTACCGCCTCCTTAGCTTTTATGGTCTCCGAGAGCTGCCTCAGGAGCCCTGAATCTAGTTCTTCCCCTTGGTGTGGTGGTCTGTAGCAGACCCCTACAACCAAATCCCTTTCTCCTTGCCCCTCATGTAACCTAACCCACATTCCTTCTACTTCTTCATCCTTCGATTCTGTCTTGATGAGGGTCGATGTATATTGCTCATTGACATAGAGCTCAGCCCCTCCCCCTTTCTTCCCCACCCTGTCCAATCTGTCCTTTCTGTACAGCCTATAACCCTCAGTATGTACTGCCCAGTCATTGGACGAATCCCACCAGGTCTCTGTTAGCCCTACTAGGTCATAGATGTTTCCTGCAAACAGGAGTGCTAGTTCATCCTGCTTGTTCCCCAGGCTCCTAGCATTAGTGTAAAGCAGAGTGATGGGTTGGTTGGGTCAGTGGCCAGATGCCTTTCCAGCTCTAGCATTTCCTGCTTGAGCTACTCCCGGACTGCCTCCCTCTGCTGGGTGTGCCAAGTGTAGCTGTGGCAAAAAAGCTGGAAGTGCAGCTTCTCCACATCCCACCATCTCCAAGCCAAGAGGAAAGCTTCCCATTGCTCCTGCCAGGCCAGCCAGAACTCCTGGAAGGCTTCCCTGAAGCCTACATCCTCTAGCAGATTGGCATTGAAATGCCAGTAGGCCTACCCCCGATGCCCAGGCCCTAGCGTGGCCTGGGCCCAGACAAGGTGGTGATTGCTAAAAGGGGTCACCCAAATGCCAGAGGAGTGGATCTGGGCAAAGTGTGGCAAAGAGAGCTAAATCTGCTCTAACCAGGCGTGGCATGCCTGCTCCTCCCCCACCCTCACATAGGCTGAAAGCAGGGGGGTTAGCAGGGTGACAGGCATGCCTGATGTCCACCAGGGAGTAGTCTGTCAGGATCTCCCCAAGGAAGCTCACAGTGGCCTGGTTCTGCTCCCTGACTGGCTAGTCTTGTGCATCTAGGGTGACATTAAAGTCCCCGCCAAGGACTAGGTACTCGTGAAGGTTGAGGATGCTGCCTAGCAGAAAAAATCTGCCAACTCTGGGTCCTTCACAGGGCCCTACAAATTCAAAATGTTCAGGACCAGTGCCTGCACCTGAAGGCACAGCAGGCAGCTCGACACCATTGCAACATCCTGGAAAACCTCTGGTTGAAGGCCTGGGGAGAACAGGGTGGCCACCCCACAAGAAGTGGCTGAGAGGTGACTAAAATAGACCCTGTCTCCCCACTCCAGCTGCCAGCCAGTCTCATCAGTTGGAGTCATCAGGGTCTCCTACAAGAATACCTCAGGGTACCCCCCTCCTGAAGGAAGGAGAGCACTTGGCACCTCCAAAGACCCTTCCTGCAGCCATGGATATTGAGGGTCACGATCTTAAATGACCTCATGGCTGGGGGTGTGGAGTAGACAGCTTAGCCAGGGCCTCATGCATCTCAAAGCCCAGTGTGGGGCCCGCCAATTGGCGCAGCACCCTCCCATAAGTATAGCGGGTGTCTGTGAAACTGCAGGTCTGCCTATAGATCCAGGTGTTGCAGCTTTTGGGCCTCTTGCCTTCCCCCACCAGCGCCCTTGCTGTGGCAAGGCTGCTGTCAAAATTTCCCCAATGGTCCGAGGTGAGCTGTACCTTGCTAGCAGACTGCTGAGTGTACTTGTGGTCAAGAAATGCAAGCAGCCTACCCCTGGGGACCGCTGGGGCCAAGAGAGAGAGAGTCCGCAGGCTTCACAGAACCTGCCTGTTCTTGGGTATCCTCCTCCTGGTTCTTGGGTTCAGCAGGTTCCTTAGGTATCATCTGAACCCCCTGGTCTGCTAAGACCCAGGAATCTGGCTGGAACTGGGAGAGCTCTGCAACCCCTTGGGATGAGGGTTGGGGTAAGGGTGAGGGCGGGTTTCCCTCAGAAAATGGCAGGGCATAACTGAAACCCTGGGGGATCTTCATGGGGTCCCTGACAAGATCAGACTATTGGTCCAGGGACCTGACCCCCTGTGGTGTGGGACCTTTGGGCAGGCTAGTAGTGGGAGTTGACTGTGGAGAAGGCTAAAGAGGAGCCCTTTCCACTGCCCTTTCCCTTGATCCCTGATGGTGGGGGAGGGGGCTTGGGAACACCTCTGTGAGGGGCCTGAAAGTAGACCCCCTGGCCTAGTTGGCTCTCTGCTGGAGTCCTGCCTCCTCTTGCAGCAGAGGTTAAAATCTTCTCTACCCCTGGAGGAGGTTGGATGAACTCTGCCTCTGGGGTGGGGGCTGATCCCCTTGGGAACTAGGCTGAGATTTGCCCACATAGTGGGGGCTGCAGGAAGCTCTCTGGGGGGTAAGTACTTCCGTAGAAGGTTCCTACCCTGCCATTGCTTCACATGAAGAAGGGGAAAACAATAAAGAAAACAAAATATACAGTGGGGCTGGTGAACTTAATAAAGGCAGACTGCAGTTGTGGGAGATATAGGGCAGAGGGGGAATAGGGCTGAAGCTCACTGAGCCAGAGCCCCACAGGAAAAAAACTGGGAGCACTATGCTTGGGCAATGTGGGGTGGGGGAAACACACACACACAAAGGCTGGGAAGACTCGAGATGGCTTACTCAGTCGCACAACAAACACCAAGATAGGGGGAGGGGACCACAGGACTTACCATACAAGGAAGGCTTCTGAGGCAGATGTAAAAGATGACTGGGGCAATGGAGGTGCTTTGTTTCAGATCAGTCCAGGAGCCCCTCAGGTCTCCAGCCAGGCACTCAGCAGCAGAACAATAGACAGAAAAACAAAGTGGGATCAGATGCTGTGAGGCAGCTATGGGAGAGAGCAGGAGCAATCAGTCAATTAGGGAGTAATCCAGTGCAGATGTAGTGTTGCATGGTGCAAGGTGGTGCAGCAGGAAATCTCTCCCTCTCTCCTGGCAGAGGACAGCAGCAGAACAGGGGCAGCAACAGCAGCAGCAGCAACAGGGGTGGTAGCAGCCATCTGGTTCAGCCACTCAGGGTTTGCTTCAGGTGACGGAGGTGAAGGCAGGGAGGGTGGCCTGCCAAGGTAGCTGGGGCAGGCAAGGCACCTTTAGGGACTGGCAGTGATGGTGGGGTAGGGGACCAAAGGCAGTGTAGGCTGCCTCCCGGCTGTCCCCCGACCGTGGCTTGGTGGTGAGCTGGGCAGCAGGCCAGAACAGGAGTGCAGAAACTGAGGTGCATTGCTGGGGTGGGGTGCAGTGTGGTGGGCCCCCTTGAGGGGGGGCAGCAGAGTATAGCAAGCATCAGAGGATTCCCCCACCGTGAAAGGGGCCAGCAACAGTAGCAGCAACAGCCCATGGCAGGAAGACGTGTGGCCAGCTTACCCCCAAAAGATCTGAGAATAAGCCAGCCATTTCAGTGAAATGAAATGATGAAATGAAACACTGTCCCTTCAAAATGGTGAAATGGACATTGAAACGAAACGATGCTGTTTTGCACAGCCCTGCTATTTATTACTATGGCAGTATCTTCCAGACAAGATTTAAACATGGTTGAAGTTGCAGAGTTGTCCAATTCTGTGGGTTATTTAGTGGAATTCAGTTTATGGCACAGCCAACTTTGACATTTTCATGAACAATGAATTCATTTACTACATTTTAAAAAAGGATATTATTATAAACTAAGAATATTGTTGGAAAGCAAAAAATTAACACCCTCAGATCTGCCAATACTAGAAGTGCACATTTTACAGGTTAGCTATTGAACTTGTTCATTAGAACTTCCATTTGTGCTAAAAAATATTAGAGTTGTGACCCCCTCCAGATTGTTGCCTTCTACGACTTTAAATATTCTTGTTACATTCTTGTTTGTTACCACGTTAACTTGTAATTGATAGAGAGTTTTATCAGGTTTGATAATATTGATGTGTTATAAGGTTAAGTAACAAGACCATAATGAAAGGTAATGCAGTGGCAGAGAGTGAACCGCTTACAAACAGAACATAATAGTAAAGTGTTAAATGTTCTGACCCACTTAAGTGATTGATAGGTATAGAAATACTTCTAGAAGCATCCACTGAATCAGCTCCCTGATTGGTGAAGGAGCTTATATTAGGACCTGACCACACAGAAAGGTGTGGCAGTGGGCGTATAGGCGATTGATAGTTGATTAAGAGATAGCTAGGGAAAGATGCTGGTGAATGTTCAGGAGCTAGGAGGTGTAAGGAGTGTGTAGGCTGAAAGCTTCACGCTCCTCGACGAGGAGTGAGCTACTCTGGAACTGAGTCTCGCTCAACCCAGTTCTCAGAGGCCCCTTCGAGAGATTGGGGATCACCGAAGCAAAGAGAGAGAAAAGTGCTGCAGTACGCGGACACCTGGCTGCAGCCATTGCGTTCTCTATTGCACTGTACCGCTTTGTATTCGTTTTCTTCGCACTGATTGATCGTCTGCACTCACTCGTCTAGTCTCGCACCTCAATTCTGTAAATAAATTAACCTTCAAAGTTTATGTAAGTAAAATTTTCTTTATTTTACCTTACTCCCGTCTCTGGAGTCAGCTGCTTTCCCGTGCCCCTGCCCAGGGCCCCAGGCGACCGGGCGCCTCACTTACTGTGCACTCCGTGCAAGGCCTCCACAGCCACCTGGAGCCCGCCTTTTTGCGTGACACCATTAACTTCAATTGAATAGTAGTCTTCAAAAGGTCTGCAGATTTGACCTACTAAGTTAAATTTAATTTCCCTAGTAAACTATTTTTAAACACAAAAGTCATAACTCTGCCTCCATCTTACCCTTTGTATATATTCAGAGCTACATTTTCAGAAAATAGCTTGTTTTTATGTACCTAGAATTTGAAGTAGGAAAAAGAGACCTGCAAACTTAGTTTTCAAAGTATTCTTAGGTCAGATTCTTTGGTCCACAAAGGCTACTGTGTAGTGCTTTTTATGCAGCACCAAGCAACCTTAGGTTGGTTGGAGATTCCAGACAGAGAAATCACCTTATGTAGGCAGAATATTACTACCACAGGCAGCATAAATGGGCCCTATACCAGCTGGCATATAAAAGAAAATGGCAGAGGACAGGGATGACCCATGCCCTGTTAGTGTAAGAGACTATAAAGAACCTCTTCTGCTCTAACTTGATCTGGCTAGTTGTTCCTTTAATCAGGTAGCTGCAACTACCTGCCAGTCTTCTGCAGTGCATCTGGCTGTAGGTTGGACAATGGAAAAGTATGACTCTCATGTTGAAGAGTATGTACTAGTAGTGTGATTTTCAGATAAGCACTAATTCTCATCCTCAGTGGGAACTAAAGATGCTCAGCATTTCCAAAAATCTGATAAAACTTGTTTCTCATAGTATTGTCTAATGATTGGGTTCTACAAAGACCATATTAACAAACCTAGTACTACAATCTCTTACCCTGGTGATGCATAGGGGGTGCATGTGCACCCCCTGAGATTGGCCGCTGGTGGTGTCTGTGGCCAGTCGTCACTCACCACCACCCCCTGCTGCCACTGCTGCCGGTGGCATCTGCGGGTGGTTGCCCATTGCCACTCGGCGCTTGCCACCTCCACCCCCACCCCTCTTGCCACCAACATTGCTGCGGCCACTTGCAGGCAGTCCCTGCTTGGCCCACCCTCACTGCCGACATCACTGCAACTGCCTGTGGGCAGTTCCCATTTGCTGCTGCCGCCGCTGCCGTCACCTATGGGCAGTTGCTGTGTGTCCCACCCCAGCCTCAGGAGGCATTCGGCATTCATGACTTCCTGTCACCAGGGGAAAAGAAAACATGTAAGGGAACTTCTGTTCACCAACATCTCACAGATAGTCTAACTGGGACAAATTCCCCAGACCAGGAAGGAGAGATTTGTGTAATCCAGTCTCACACTGCCATATTGGAGAGTAGAATTTGGTTTAGTAAAACTAAACCTTTTATTGATGTAACAGAATTTGTCTCAATGAAACTAGTAAAGATAGTGGAATTTGGCCTGCAAGCAAAAGACTTATAATTCTTATAATTGAGAAAAATAAAATGGTATACACAGTGCATACACAGTACGGTGCATATAATGCATAACAATACTATAAAAGAGATGTTAATCTTTGCATCGACTGTCTTTTGTATATTATGCATAAAATGCAATAAGCTTACCAAAGATGTTTTATGCAAAACAATATTACTGCCACTAAAACATAACAATTAGTGTCCTAAAACAAACAAGAAAAACAGGGACATTCATGCCTAGGCCGTTTATGAGTAATTGCTTTTTAGATTTTTCTCTGGGCTGTAACATAGAGCTTCCATGGGAGGCTGAAAGATGGAATTTTAGATACAACAGAACTTTCCAGCTGTTCCAAAAAGGCATATCACAGTGCATGTTTCAGAACTATTGAAAGGCAGTAAAATCAACTCTTGAATAGTAATATGTATATGTGTGCAATTCTGTAAGGTGCTAAGACCCCCAATTTCCTTTCTGACTAATAAAGTTTTGGAGGCACAGAAAACCTCATACAGGACTCTCAGCACCCACCTGGGTTGGGCCACAGCTAATGACATAAAAGTGATTCTGCTCTTCCAGTCCAAATCAAGGCTAAAGCACTTCAGTATAAAATGCAATGGCAATGGATATTTATAATAAAGTAAATAAAAAAATATGTATTTTCTTTTCTGATTTTGACTTCATATAGAATGTCTTGCTTTCTCCTATCCTGCTGGAAATGTTTCATATGTATGAAGTTCTGTTTCAATGTTAGCAACCCTTTTTTTTACATTCTATTTAAAAATATCTATGCCATGTTCCTCAAAAGAAATTAACTCTATGTTAATTGCTTTTGACTTTAGAACCTAAAAAGGTTCCATCAGCTCCTGAACCAAAGAACATTTGATAATCCTCCCCTGCCTAATAAACTGAAATTCTGCAGAGTAGTAGTTTTCATACCTTGTATCATTGGCGACATGTAGGGGGTGTACGCAGGTGCATGTGCACCCCCTGAGCTGCTCACCACCCCCAGCCCTTCCCGCTGACACCACCAGCAGGGTGTGTGGGCAGTCAGTGATCACCACTGGCCACTGCTGCTGCTGCTGGTGGTGGTTGCCAACTCCTGGTTGGTGCTCACCACCCACCCCCGCTGCGGACAGCATCAGTTAGGTCTGTGGGAGCTACCTGCTTACTGCCACTGCACTTCCACCACCACTGCCAGCATCATCATGGCCCCCCCAGCTGCCAGGGGCATGCGTTGTTCATGCCCTGTATGCTTCTGACCTGATTCCCCAGACCAGGAAGGACAGACACCACACCCAGACTCTGGTTCAGGCCCTCTTTCTGAAGAGTTTGGTTTAATTTTTTTTCACAAAACTAGTAGAGCACAGCATTGCCCTTTAAAGGGCATCTCATATTAGTTTCTCAATCAGTTCTGTATCAGAGGTAAAATCATAACTAGTTTACAAGAATTAGTATTTAATCTGGCCCTACCCACAACACACATGCCTTGCCTACATGAGAAACTTTTGGCCCAAATTTCCTCCTATTGCTAACATTAGTTCAGAATCAACAATGCAAATGCTAGTGCATACCAATCGCTGCCAGTTGCCAACGTTTTAACCCCAGTTTTAGGTAGATCTCCTCTGAGTGGAATTATATGAAATTGTGCTTACACCGCAAGCAGCCAGGTGCAATCCTAGCTACTCTCCCCACCATTGTTAACATTGGTGGAGTAGAACAAGTGACAGCAATTCAGGAAACTTGGAACAAAATCCTTGGTGTCAGAAGATCCAGGGAGAATTTACTGCTGCTGCCCGGGGACAGCAGAGTGCTCTTCATTTTCTGTACATATTGATCTGCTGAGTATCTGTATGCACCAAGAAAGTAGGTTAAAGAGAAGGATGCTAAAATCCCATAAACCAAGAAAGAAGCAAACAGCTGCAGAGTGGACCTGCCTGTACTATTTAACCTCACTCCTGGCTTTAGGAGTCTACACTCCCTAGGATAAAAGGTCATTCAGTCTCCCCAGACTCATTACCAGGCCTCTCTAGATCAGAGACTGCCAGTTGTTCTAAATGGTGCCAAATTATATGTAGTGGTTTTCATGATATACTCTACTGTCCACTGGGGACTGAACTGAGACCACTAAAATAATTTCAGGTAGAAGTTCAGGTTTAAGTAATTTAAAAACAACATATACATACTTTACATATTTTTTCTTCACGGAAAAAAACCTTTGACAGGCCAAGCATAGGGTGGTCTTAAATATGATAGATGTAAGACATGTCTGTGACTTGCTGTCAATTCTATAATTTATCCTCTCTCAGATGAAACAAGTTTAATAAACCATTTAAGTGTTATAAGGTATGCTTCCCATCAGTATGCATTATGTATCTGTCTGCAGCCAAATGCATGTGTTCTATCATTTTGAATATTAAATACAAAAAGTCTGTTTAAATAATGTGAAAGATCTGATTTAAAAGCAACAAAAGTCAATAAATTCAAAGTTTATGCTGACAGTCCATCCTTTGCTCACACAAAGTGTTTCAAAAAGGTAAAACAGCATGATTTACACTGCCCTTACCTTTATGTCTCCATTCCTACATTTGAATTTCCTGAATTTTGTCAGCCTGAATCTCTCCATTAGTGTCTTTAAATACAGTTTGAACGTTTAATTTATTCATGTCCTTTTTGTTTTATGAAAAGACAAATGTATCTTTTATGGTTAGTTTTAAACTGTATATAATTTGCCTTAGAAAAAAGAATGGTTCCTTTGGAGCTGTTTTAGTCTCTCTGTTTTATATACATAATCAAAACATTTTAAAAATATACATAGTTACCTTATTAAATTTGTATTACTAACCTGAGAGGCCATAACAAGTCCTCAGAGGTTCTTTCACATTACCATATAACTGGCCAGTTATTTAGGGTGTTTATTAAGTATTAAAATAGTAATTATAAACTATTTAGGAAGTTTAACAACATAGATAATGTCAAGGTGATGGGCTACAGTTTGATATTTCAAGACCTAAATGGGTTGAATTCTTATTATCTTGCCTAACTTATGTCACTTAATATGCCGTTGTATTTTAAGTAAGAAGGAATTGACTTTTAAGGCATCATTCCTACTTCCACTGAAGCCAAAAGGAGTTTTGCCATCGAATTTAGAGGAAGTCGGATTGGAACTCAATCAGGGGTAAGCAGAGGTAAAAGGGGTAAGGCCTGTATCTCAGTCTGCTTCAGGCAATGCTGCCAAATAAGTAAGAGTAGCAGGATCCTGGACTGCAGCAATGGTGTGATGTTAAGAACCTGCTGCAGTGTGAACACTGGGATATGTCAGCAGAACTAACAAATTTGATTTGGGACAGGATCAGAGAGAGAGAGTACCTATAAAGACTTTATCTGGAACACTTTGGTCAGTTTCAGAATCCTATGGACTAGAACACAAATTACAACCAGTCTGGTGTTATAGATTTAGGTTTTTAACAAGTGTGAGGAACCAAGAAAATCCTGAATTCTATTACCAGGATAGAAACAGACTTGCAGTTACTTTGGGCAAGTCTTTCTTTGTTTAAGATTTCCCATCTGTAAAACAGGAAATCCTTACCTCACAAGTTTGTTGTGAGGATTCATTGGTAATAGTTCTACAGCAATATTAAGATGTAAAATACTCCATGTGCAGTAAATATTATAATTTAACTGAATCTTTTATGATCTCAGACAGGTTCTGTTGATTGAACAAAAGATGCACTTCTAACTTGTTCAAACCATTTCATATACTCTTGGGCATTTATACAAGGGATGCATACATTTTTACCTATTTTACTTTAGTTAGTTTATAATGAATTAATTTTAGGCCTTTGTACTGAATTTACTTAAAATGTGCTAACACTGACAGAGCTGCAGAAAAGTTTAAAAAATTGATGCTGGCAGATTAAATATCTCAAGTTATTGTTCACAAGTGCTTGCTATTGCTCCCTAATTTAGTTATCTATCAAATATGATTTCCACATTGGAAAGAGCACAGAATGTAGAGATGACAGTACTTGTGGATGTGATACACTTTCGTATTGTTATTCAAAAACATTTTTCTACACAATGTACTGAAATCTTCAAGCCTAAAATTTTTAGAAGTGTATAACCTTTACAGAATTTTTAGGGAAAAGTGTTACATGTTAGAAAGAAGCACGGGGATGTACATTTCTAGATTAGGCTTGAATATATTTATATCTAAGTTCCATATAATTCAAGCTTTTTCATTAAGACCTGATGTAACATCCACTGAGGTCACTGAGAAACTTCCTGTTAAGTTCAGTGGATGTTGCATCAGGCTCCAGATGAACTGTCACAGGATATATCAAAAAAACAAATTAGCAAAGGTCCTGTGTCCACAGAACCATAGCAGTCTTTCTTTCTGATGGTGGGCTTGACTTAATCAGTTCACCCTATTGCATACAAGAACTATCTAATGATGAACATGAATTAAGTATTCCATTCCTGTCATGCTAATGCTCTGATATCTGGTTGTCATATCAAAAAGAACTTCAGGAAGAAAATAGTTAAATCACTTTTATCACAAGCAAACTATGATTCATAAGTTAGTGCTGACACTTTGGCAGAATGCTGTATTTTTTTAAACTGCACAAAGAAATCATTGTAATCACTGAAAGACCATCCTCCAGTCCTGAATTATATTTGTCATTTGGCTGAAGGCATGAAGGTTTGGCCATATGTTTCTGTAAATGGTTTTATGTAGAAGTTTTTTTCCTAATGGACTAAACATTATCCGGTAATTTAAGAATTCATGTTTAAAAATCACAAAAACTATTAATTAAGGTTCCACTGCAGTGTTACCATGTCTGCAAGCTACTGTACACCCTATTATGACAGACCTTTCAGAATATCAAAAATTTGATATGTGTCAAAATACATGTGTAAAGAATTCAGGGAGGCATAGAAGGGCAGTTAATTCAGAAATTAGGGTACAAGGAATCCAGGAGGAATCATAACAGTAACCAGGTGCATGATTAAGCAGGAATGGAAAACACTATGTATGTACAAAGCAGCCAAGTTAATTTGGCTATTGACAGATCCTATGATTATAATTAGGCACTTAGGGTTAACAGGGGTTTTTGCATTCAATTTCTGTTTTTAAAGAAAAAGAAAAGAAGATAAAAAAGGAAATATCCTCAATTAGAATTTGACGGTTATACTCTCTTAGAAGTATGGGATAGGTCATGGGTGCAGCTGCAAGATCCAGGGATGCTGATGGCTCTGTTGTGGGGTGTAGTAATAGTGTGTGTGGGGGGGTGGAGATGTGTTGGCAGGTTTTGCATGTTTATTGGTCCAACTGCATAGTTGGGATAGAGTTAGACAAGCTTTTGAATGTAAGACATCCTTTTTGTAAGACTTGCGTAAAGATCATCCCAAAAGGGGAGGGGAAAGGGAAGAATAAAGGATTATGCTCTTTCTTCGCCTTCTTCTCATTCTATGGTGCACAAAAAAAGAGATCTGCAAGGTTTATTTGTTTGCTTTTCTACTTCTCATTAATTTATGGGCTAGGGACAGAAGTTGCACATAAACTAGTTTAAGTGATTAGAAACCGGTTTAAACCTGTAACAGAACAAAAGCTCAGTGCACATAAAACAGTTTCAAAATGGCTGAAATTGGTTTAAGCTAAATCTGGTTGAATGTAGTATCAGATTCAACTGATTCGGGTCAAACCAGTTTATGAAATTTTTGTCCCAGACCCCTTCCTGATTCAAATTAAATCACAGTCCCCTAGCATCACAGTGTGCTTTCCAGCTCTGGGCTGAGCTGTGTTATCTGCTCCACAGAGCAGGGCTGGCTCTGTCCCTCTGCTCCCTAGCTGGAGCAGTGAGGGTTGGCTGACAAGGGCAGGAGGAGCAAGTCCAGCTGTTTAAACTTCCCTTCCCCCATTCAAATTTACTGCTGGCTACAACTGTGGACTACAAATCCCAGAGGCACCTGGAAGCAGGAAGAGGAAGTGATGAGCAACCCTGTAGAGTTCTGCTGCTTTAATTCTGGACTGCAAATCCCAGAGACCTTGGGGGCAGCAGGAAGAGGAAGTGAGCACAGCTAGACAACTGTGCTCTAGTATCCCCCCAGCTTCTGGCCTGAGCCAGTGCAGGCTGCATTTCCTGAATCAAATTTAATAGATTTCATAGACATTAGGGCTGGATATCAAATATCCTTGCCATTGGTCGTGCTATGATGTCTGCCAGTTTTTTTAGCACTTTTGGGTTCATTCCATCTGGACTAGCTGATTTGTGGGTGTCCAGACTCTCAAGGTGTCCCTTCACAAAATCTTCACCAATGATGAGTGTGTGTTCACCCACACACTTCTGTTCAAATGTCTGTTCACTTCTGTTTCAATTTAATCTGTGCTTCTTAGACTAACCAGCAAAGCCTGAATTGATTCAGCCTCAGGCTTTATGACTGTCTGTAAGTAGCCTAGAAATTCAGTGCACATAAACCGGTTTCAAAATGGCTGAAACTGGTTTAAGATAAATCTGGTTGAATGTAGTATCGGACATAACTGATTTAGGTCAAACTGGGTATGAAACTTGTGTCCCAGGCCCCTTCCTTGTTCAAGTTAAATCAGAGTCCCCCAAATCCTAGCATTTTGCAGCCCTGGGCTGGCCTTGGAGGTCTGCTCCAGAGAGCAGGGCTGGCCCTTTCCCTCTGCTCCCTAGCTGGAGCAGTGGGGGCCGGCTCACTAGCCCCCCACAAGACAAACCCCAACTGGGGTCTGAGGCCAGGGAGGGGGGGACAAACTTCCCTTCCCCTGAGTACACAGCTTCCCTGCCCTGCTTACTTAGTGTTGGCTGTGACTGTGGACTAAAATCCCAGAGGCACCTGAAAGCAGGAAGAGGAAGTGATGAGTAATCCTGCAGTCTTGCTACTGTGAGTCTGGACTGCAAATTCCAGAGACCTCAAGGGCAGCAGGAAGAGGAATCAAACACAGTTCATGCTGGCTCCCTGGCTTCAGCCACTGCAGGCATGTGGCTGTATTTCCTGAATCAAAAATGATTGTTTATTCATTTGCTTGTTGTTCAATCTTTGCAGTTTAGACTAATCTGCAAAGACTGAATCAATTCAGGTTTAGGATTTTTGACTGTCTGTGTTTAGCTATATAGTCTAAGATTTGTGTAATTTGGAAGCCTACAGATTACTGATACCACAAGAGTCACATGAGAGGTGAGGATGTTTGTCCACTGTTAAAAACATTGTGATTATCAAGCATAACTTTGGCGCTTAAAGAGGTTGTAATTTTTTCAGGGTACTAATAGGAGGGGTTTTTTAAGGCTCCTGTTTTTTAAGTCCCAATGGCATACGTGAGTGATCAGCACCTATGAAAGCCAGCCTGCTTTTCAGATACATAAAGTTAAGCAGGTAAGTCTGAAAAATTTGAACCTCTTTGTTTATCAGCAATACCTATTTCAGTTAAAAGCCATTTGAAATGTGATAAAGGAGCAGAAGAGGACCTTCTCTTTTTTAAAGATAAATTCTCTGCAGTCTCTTTTAAAAGAGCAGCAGTATGTCTGTTTACTCTTCAACAAAAAATAATTAACAGTTATTCACAGTTCTTCAGTTCTCCCCTTCAGCCTTTCTCCATTCTGATCATTTTTAGATCTTGGCGGTTCTCAGCCTGCACTCAGAACTCCTCACCCCTCTACAACTCCCAGCCCTTTTTCTCTCTATTAACTGCTGGTTTGCTTCTACCACTACCTCCTTCTCCTGGGGTTCCATGTTGGCTGAGAGCCAGCAGAAGGAAAAGAAAGAGGAGGCCAAGGTCTCTGGTGGTTGAGAGAAACTGCTACAGTTCTTCCCACATCCCATCTGGATGCATGAAGTTCCAACTGAACTGAGGGAATTGTGGCAGGACATAAGTGTCACGTAAGATGCATAGCCAGACAAGGTTCCTTGGGTGAATCTGATATCTTTTATTAGACCAATCCAAATGCTTGGAGAATAGTTATTAAGCAAGCTTTCAGGTTCAAAAACCCTTCGTCAGGCTAAGGACGTTTCAGCAGTCGGTGTGTGCTCTTCCTGGATGGCATGAAAAGTAAAGAAGCCAGCGGCTGGGCTGGTGTGCATGCAAGACAGGTAGTCAGTAAAAATGTAGAGTGAAAATGTAGATTGAGGAGTCAGTGGGTGAGAGACAAGTGGGGTGGTGGGGAAGAGAGAGAAGGGGAATGAAAGTGGAGAGATACCTGGGGAGTCAGGTGCCAGGCAGGTTATAATGCATCATAAATCCGATGTCTATATTTAGTCCATGATTTTTAGTATCCAGGAGGTTGATGAAGTGCAGTTTATTGGCTCGTCCCTGGGAAGTGTTTTGTAAGTTTCCTTTGAGGAGCAGGACTGAGAGATTGGAGAGAGAGTGGTTTTCTTGTGAGAAATGTGCCCCCATTGGTAATTGGGTATTCCTGTCTTTGATGGATTTCTGGTGTGCGTTCATTCTGGTACTCAGCTGTTGTTTGGTCTCTCCTACGTATTTTCCATCAGGGCATTTAGTGCATTGGATGAGACACTTCTGGAGGTGCAGCTGCAAGATCCAGGGATGCTGATGGCTCTGTTGTGGGGTGTAATAATAGCGGGGGTGGTGGAGATGTGTTGGCAGGTTTTGCATTTCTTGTCCTGGCACGGTCTGGATCCTTTTGGTGTGTTCTGGGCTTGAGGAAGTTTGCGTCTGGTGATGAGGTTGGTGAGGTTCGGTGCTTGTTTGAAGGCTAGGATGG
>JAGPOW010003395.1:24364088-24380597 GCA_030014935.1 Caiman crocodilus
ATGAAGTGTATAAGGCCAGTAATATCTTTGGGTCTGTATTCTGAGTTGTAATCTTGTTCCTGTAGATATGTAAGGCAGGCTTGGATGCCATCCTGGTGTAGGATGTTGGTATATAGGCTGGTAACGTCCATGGTGGCTAGGAGTGTGCTGCTGGGAAGGTGGTCTATGTTTTTAAATTTCCGTAGAAAGTCTGTAGTGTCTTGTACAAAACTTGCTCTGTGGGTGACGAGCGGTTTTAGGATTGATTCAATTTTTGTCGATTTTGGGGAGCGTGCAAAAAGTCCCCGGTTTAGGTAGTGGGGGGATCAAGGTCTGTAGTTTTTCTTGTAGTGTTGATGGAAATGATTTGATGGTATTGCTGAGTTTGTAAGATGCATGACACTCACTTGACAGACTTCTTAAAAAAATATTATTTATGATAGTTCTGATGGAAGAATAGCTTCTGCTTAAAGGAAAGTCCTGAATGGGAATTATAGTCCTGAATACATCTAAATTCTCTGGTATTTGACTATGGAATTCCATCTGTCTTTTGGGTCTTAGGATCATAAAAAAACTCACAAAAGTCTAATTTCTACAGTTAGATATCAGAAGTGGAAACTTATGCCCATCGCACTCAAAGGCTTAAGGGCTTCAAGTGTTGCTAACTATGGTCAGAGGACAAAACTACTACAGTGAGAGAGTCAGAGAGAGAGAGAGAGAGACAGACAGACAGCTGTAGGGACTGGTACCTATGAGATTGCAGCTGGAATAGAAAGGATATTGCTTGACTTAGAGGTTTGCTCTGAAAAGAGCCATGTTGGGATTGGCCAAAATGCACCTCTCCTTCCCTAACCAATATTCTAGATCAAATTTCAACATGACTCTAAATGGTTGCAGCTGACAACAGAAGTTTTGAACAGAAGAATGATCTGTAAGTTTGCTGATGCTCAGGTCTAGTGGTCTTTCACTCCTCCTCAGATATTGGTTGATACTTCAGCCACATCTTCTTTCACTCAAGTGAGATATTAGTTCAAGTACTTTAGCCACAGACCTTTTCCAGAGCAATGTTTCCTCCCCCTGTTTTGATGCAATTGCAGGGAGGAAATAAATGTTCAGTTCCCATTGTCTGCCCAGTACACAATAGGAAATTAAAATAATAAGGGACTGATTAAGCAAAGCAAAACAAACAAAACAGCAAAATTTACCACTATAAGAAATTCCTGTACAGTGCTAGGATGACAGGGATGGCACGTTAGCCACTGCTCTGGTGCTCATTTCATATCAATGTCACTTTAAAATACACAAATGTAATACAAGGTCCCTAGGCTCCTTGTGATCAGAAGTTTCTCTCCGGAGTGATGCCACTTTACTGGATAGCTCCAGTAATTTGAGCGTAAAAAGATGAAAACATTGCTGGATACTGTGAGGCCTGGTCAGCATACAGGTTAAGGCAAATATTTTTGTGGGTCATTTCTTTTACTGGACCAACTGTTAAGGCAAAGCTTACCTGAACAGTGTCTCTCTGGAACAACTAGTCTCTTTCAGGAGATTTATCTATCAAGCAGTAGAAATATGATCGCCATCTATTTTTCTCTTTAAAAAAAAAAAGGAGGGGGGCAAAGCAAAACCACAATTGTATCTTTTTGACTATTGGAAGACCAAAAGAGCAGGAAGAGCTTGATCCAAAGTTTGTTAAAATCAATGCGAGTCTTTTCATTCACTTGATTTGGCTTTGCCTGTGGGCTAACTGATGTGTGAGCGTCACAGGGCACTACGGTGCCTTCTCCTTTAAGAGGGAGCAGTCAGGCAGAACCTGCACAAGTTCAGGTTACCGTGGGAGCAGGCAGACGAGGAAATTAGCCTGCACCCAGTCAGCTACCTGGAAGAAGGCAGGGCCCTGTATGCATATAAGCCACAGGGCTGGGACTAGAGAGGTAGCTCTCTGGCAGCAGCTAACGGGGAAGGAGCTTCGCAGAGAAAACCATCTGGAGATGCCTGACTGTTGCCGGTAGGATTAAGGGGCTGGAGGAGCTCATAAGAGCTTGTGGCTAGGAGGCACATTATATTGAGAGAAAAGCTTGGCTTCTTAAAAGGGAGAGAATGTGGACCCCAGGTTATTGTTGTGTTGTAGCCCAGGGGCTTGTGTTTTCTGTTGTTATTTATACCGGTGGACTGGGCTTAGGCTACTGGGGAGGAGGCAGCCACATTGGGGCACACTACAATATGGGGAGCCCAGTGGCAGTGAGGGTGCCATGACAGGGGTGCTAAAGAATCCAGCAACAGTGAGGCTGTGCAGACAGGAGCCAAGGGCCCAGTGTTGACAGGAGGCTGAGCTAGGTCAAGGCCTCAGAGGGACAATGTGTGAATACCACCTGTGAGGCATGGGGCATGGTAAAGGGCAGGTTTTGGAGCCACACATCTAGACCATAAGGCTTGAGGGGAGGGGGAATACCATACCTCCTGAGTGGGGACCCAGTAAGGGGTCCAACAACCCACAGGATTGGTCTGTCAGGACTGACCAAGCACCATTTATACCAGCAAGATGTGACAGACAAGATTTGCAGGCACGCATAGGGCAGAGCCAGCACGGTCATGGTGCCCCAGGAACATCACGGCCATCCCTGGGGTGGCCATATTATGACAGTGACTAAGGGTGTAGACAGAAGTTATATTTATCACATGATCAGCCTCCTGACCATGCTCTAAAGCCATGCTGTGACACAGGTACATGGCTGCAGAGTGCTTTAAGAATGGTCAATTGTGTGACAAATTAACCCTCATGAAACGAAGGGTCAGAAGAAGATGCTCTGCTTTGGAGCACCTTAGGGAACTTCTGTTCCATAGGGTCAATCTAATGCATGATCAGGGCTTGGCTGACGCATCCTAATCCCACCCCCGCAGTGCTGTCTTCATGAAGGGAGGTGGGAGAAGGGAGAGGAAGCAAGCTATGCTCTGGGATTTACCCAGCCTGAGCTGAGGACGGGGGCGGGTGGAATGGAGCTCCCTTGGCTTGTGCTCCAAGCCCTAGCCCCTCCTCCTCTAGCTCACGTTGGGCAAACCTCAGCCCTCAACTCACTCCCACTCCCCACTCCATTTCTGCAGACACCACCAGAGCTGGGGGGGGCGGGGGTGGCAGGCAGGCAGGGCTAGGAGAGAGAGGCTGCAGGTCGGCTCCTCCATTCTACTGGTTCCAAAGTGGAGTTTGATTCCTCCCCACCCCGACTCAACAGATGAACATCTTTTGGGTCAGGGGGGCCACTCTAACTCATGGTGCTTTATGTAAATTGCTATGAATTAGAGCAGGGGCCTGCACATCTGCAAGCACCCTAAATTATAACCACATGTTAAGCATGTGGTTGCATGAATAGTGGATATTTATAAAAGGGAAGAATCAAAGATAATTTGGTATATATTATGTGATATTTTGTTATGAATATTTTTTAAAAATGATAGAAAATAGGGATTACATATGAGCTTTCTCATCACCATTCATTTGCTTCCTCTGCCATTTAAAAAATTAAGAATTTCAAAGTCCCTTAGTATATATACATAGTAACAACCTTAAATTTAATTTTTGTCAGCTTTCATAATTTTTTGGCATAAAAGAAATTAAGGATAAATAGAGGAACACCCTTCTTATTTTCCTTTTTAAGCTTAAATATGTAAATCTGTTTGTAAATGTACCTAAGTATGATGGCCCCAACTCTATCAAATCCTGAAGCAACTGTAGTATCACATATTATAACATTTATATGATCAAGGCATAAAGTAGTCCTCAAAGATGAAGTGAAAAGGAAGAGATATAAAAGAAAATAAAGACGGAAAATACAACAGCAAAAATTAAAAATTATAAGACAGCGGTGAAATAAAATCCTTTTCTTGTCCCAATACCATTGACAAATTTCACAGCAGTTTTATAGAGGCTACAGAACACAAAGCTAGAAAGATAATCCTTCCGGTACACAGATTGCATGATCTACTCATTATTACTTTTCCTCCTGCAAAGTATTTAACAAATCCCTAACAAAAGCTCTGACACTTTCAAGAACAAGTACATTATTTTCCACTGCCTTGCCTTTGTGTAGTTATTTGTAACAGTAAGAGTAAAATACTACTATTCTAATTTTGTAGCATCATATTCAACTGCAAATGACTAATAGGCATTTGTCTAGCTTGTGAGACAAAAGAACTGTGCCAAGTCAAGCATCCGCTTATTGAATATCTACAAGTGTGGCTGTAGAGTTCAGTTTTGGAATGACAGTCACTTGCATACTTATCACATGTAAAGTTTGTATTGAACAATCCTGACTGTGGTGTGAGGTTCTTCTTGAGGTTTCTTCTTTCTTCTGTATGTTGGGGTCTTCTTTCCTCAAAAGCCTTCATTCCATGCTTAACAAATGTTTTCAAGTGGCTTAATGTTCACTACCTTCATATATCTTCTGCAAGCACTTCTGAGTCAGAGATAAGTATGCCTGCATAGCCTTCTTCCTGTAAAGAGTTCTCCAAACAAGGGATCCTTGGATATACAGCCATCTTCCATTCTCCGCACGTGACGAAGCCGTTAGAGCTGAAGCGCAAATGATTACACAGCACACAAAGCAATGGGAAATTGGGCTTCCTACTGGCCATTTATTTGGAACATTGTACATAGCTCTCTGTTATGACTTACAGATGCCTGCTAGGAACGGAAGAATTTCCATATTATACCAGATTCTGCAAATGATAGAACTACAAAAGTAGAGGGTTAAAAAAATCAGTTTTGGTTTTCAGTAGTTTTCAAATCATCAAATAAAGTTTTCAAAGCTTTAGTTATGTAGAATACACACATGCATACATGTACATGCAACACCTTCCTGCGAATGTCAAGATGATCAACTTGCTGTGTGTTATGCAAGTTAAGGATCAGTAGCTTTAAAACAGGTGCACAAAATGTAGATCAGTGTTCCTTTTGATTTCAGTTTGAGTAGCATTTGCTCTGCATTTTTGTCAGTCATGCACCATATTGTAATTGTTTAAGAAAGAGCTAGAAAATGCATAAGCTAAAATACCTATTGGTTTAAGTATCTGCAATGTTAATCTTATATATGGCATTGGCACATTTTGGGCAGTAATTTACAAGTTAAAAACCCAGCCTAGATTAACTGAGGCAGTGGTTCTCAGCTTTGCTGATACCATAAGACCAGTTAAAAATTTTAAGATCTCCCTTCAACATCAGGACTTCCCTTTCATGTTCACTACTCCTGCTCCACAAGATGAGTTGTGTCCCCATACTAAGAACATGATCTGTGGTGTTTACTGTGTTTACAGTATACATTGACCCAATCCATAGCGTTTTAGTACACTGAACTGGTACACCCATTCACCTGATTTGGATGTCTTGTCAATTTTGAGTGAGATTGAAGATTAGAGATGGTTCAAAAAGCTATATCCTATTAGATTATTTCAACTAATCATACATACAGGCTAGGGAGTTTCCCTCTTGAAAGCACAGAGGCAGAAAGGGATCTTGGAGTCATTATTGACTCCATGAACATAAGCCACCAATGCCAGACTGCAGCCAGCAAGGCCAGCCATACCTTGTCATGCATCCAAAGGTGCATCTCAAGCCGGTTCAGAGAGGTCATAAGCTGCCCCCTGCCCCTTCCCTAGTCCCAGCCTCCCTCCCTCCCTGCCATGGGAACCTATTCCTATTTGTTACATTGTAAAGTGGGTTTGCTTTATGCAAATTCAATTTATGCACTGTTTTCCAGGAACACATGTACCACATAAATTGAGGGAAACCTGTATTAGGCACTGATGTCCCTATAAGGGGCACGGTCTTCTCCCTGTTTTCCCTGCTTGTGCAATCAGAATATTTGTGGTGTGATAAAAGAGATCTGGTAGTAGCTGAGAACAAGAAGTAGTCTTAAATATATTGCCTAACAATGAGTCAACTTTGGTGCTGATAGTTTTATAGAAGCTTATGCTAATGGCTATCAGGAGCTTAATTACTTTTTCTTGTTTAATGGCATCTCTTATTTTCTGGCTTTCGTGAGAAGTATCTTATTCTCATTTGTTTTCCACATCTTGGAAAAGAATGTACGATGGTATAAAAAGTAAGATCTTCTATCTCTGAAGCTGCTAAAATTCCCTTTGTTCACATTTCTTTGAGTCTTTTTGAAGGACTGTCTTCCTGTTGCCTTCCTAATCTATTGTTAGGTGGTTTCCTTCCATGAAAAAACAAGTTTGCCTTTCAGAAAAAATGTTAATGCCTGGATGATAGTGCTAGAACAGAATAAGTCAGCAAAGTTATGTATTTAATGCAGCCTTCCCACAACAACAAAAAGCTTTCCATATTTATAGTTGAATACACAGGACCAGGAATGAAGATGCTGTTCTTAATCACCCAACAGGAAGGAAGAGGCTGTTCTTAGTCACCCAGCATCAATTCACTGCTGTTTAAGTAACCTAATTCTTATGAGATTGTAACTAGAGAAGGCAGTGCTGATTTAAGCCTCAATTCAGCAAAGCACTTAAGCAGCTGCCTAACTTTTTATGTGGCATCTCAATTACCTTTTTGAGATCTTATCCTATGGTTGGCAGTAGAGAAGGAGCAAGTATGTGTTCTTTTCTTGTCCTTGTGGACTAGACAAACAAACTAGGCAAGCAAGGCCAAACGTGGCATTTTATGTGGAAGGTACACTGGGGGTTGCAAAACAACTTGCTGCTAATTTATGCTATGCTATGCAGTCTGTAATTACTAAACAGTGTCTCTGGTGTGCAATGTAGCATGATGCTGATGTCACTCACATCCTAAATGGTCAATAAACTTTTCAGTATGAAAGCTAATCAGAGTGGTATGCTCTGAAAAAGAAGGGACAAAAGAGATAAGATAGCAAGTAGATATAAGTGATGGAAAGCAATGGAAAATCAGGCTTCCTACGGACCATTTATTTGGAACATTGTTATTGATAGATAAAACAGAACAGCAAATGCCTCAAATATTATGCTCCTTCATAGGGTTTTTTTTTAAAGGAGAAGTGATGCCTCTTCTTGTCAACAAATGAGAGGATTATGGAGACACCTTAGTCTCTTTTCTCTGACACCAGTGATTCATAAAGAGCTACCTGGGGATATGCCCTGAATTGATATTTAAGACCACTCAACATGACAAGAACTAAAAAAATCCACCAAAAACAAAGGACAATTTGTAATTGGCTTGTTCTGAGCTCCCTGCTGTTATCTTCTCATTGAGTAGACTAGTTCACAGTGGCAGTTGCCTGGCTCATTTCCTTAAATCTCATTCTGTGACTGGGCAGCCCTACGGAGGACTTTTAACCTATTCTTGCCAAAATATTCCTTATTCTGACTCCCCTGTCACAGTATAATAGCACTAACCTATAGCAGTGTCTATATGGTTAGGTAAAAATATGCCTTTTTGAGCAGCCCTTGTACAAACCTGTGGGATAGGCTGCCTGCTTGTTTAAGCTGTTTTACAACTGATTTGTCTTACTGGGTAGGTTTCATTTTTCTTTAAAATTCACTATTACATTGATCATGATTCAGTTATACAAAATAGATTTAAATGAATACTTAACTCCCGAAACTACTATCACTGCAGTCATTATCAAGAGGAACGTTATGACCACCATCTAAAGTGTAATGGATGAAAAAGGAAGGTTGGTTAGGGTTCTGGCAGCAAAGGATATTTTCTTATTAACTTGATAATTTTTCTTTCCCTGAATTGATGATCCCTTTTTGTCTTCAGTTCCCCCAAATAAACTGCATTCCTTTATTCTTTTAACTGGGTGTTTTCAAGGGTATACTAAAAGAGTTCTTTAGACCTGATGGCACTTGATACATACAAAATCTCATGAAAGCTGGAGACAATATACAGAAAACACCATGAATTGATGGCCAGTAAACAGGTGATGTCACAGGGTCAGTATTATCCCAGCTGAAAGACCTGATCACTCCTTATGCACAAGGCAAGTGCCATCTAGTGGAATAGGGATTAACACTAGAAATGGGACTGTGTAAGTGCATACCAAAATCTAGCAGAGTTGGTATGTGCCCTATAGATACGACATTTGATAAGTGCACAGTTTTTTTATATGCACAAAATACTCTGAATAGAGAGAGTGGGAGTTGGTAGTCTTGTACTAAACAGTGACAATTATTTTGAACTCTCACTTTAACCACATTTAAAGGTTTATAGAACAAAGGAAAATTAAGAAACAGACATTCAAAAAACAAATAACCACAGAAAAACAACAGCTCCACCTGTCAGCTGGAGCATGGCACCACTCAGACTCAGCTACCCCAGCTCCCACACAGCATGCAGTGCCCTGCCGAGCCGCGCTGCACTTGCGCCATGGGACAGCTGCAGCGTGGGTGCTGGGGGGGGACCTCCCTGCTGCTTTCCACTGCATGGGGGAGCTCTGCCCTGACCTCCAGAGGCCCTAATCACTGCTGCTACAACCGGTGAGTGTGGGGATTTTTTTTTAGGTGCCAGGAGGCCAGGGGATAGGGCCAGGCAGGGCAGCCATAGGGGCTTCTCCCACAGCTCCCCACCATCTGGGAAGAGGCAGGCACAGCCAGAGCAGCTGCGGGAAAACCTTTAGCTGCCCGGCTGTGCCTGCCTCTCCCCAGCCAATCCAAATCTCTGAATCAGTGCCGAAACAGCGTTGAAACTCCAAAACAGAGTCGGTTGAATCAAAATGGAACAGTAATCCAAAACACCAAAATGAATCACTGTCCCTCCAAAATTGATGAATCCAAAACAGAAACGAAACAGCCGTTTCACACAGCCTGACTAATTATTAGCTCCACAGTAATTGTATAAGCATCTACATATATGGCCATAGCAATTTAATAAACTCCAAAGTAGGCCCTATTAGGTCACAGTAAATAAATACACTCCACTGTAGGATCATACTTGCACACACAAGAGATTCCTTCTTAAGAGCTGACAGGCCAGAGCAGATCCAGAGGACAGAAAATTCCATTTGCCAGGAGCAAGGACACAAAAACCTGAGGCTGAGAAGTACTGTGGTGGAGACACAAAGAAGAATCCAGTGATCACCCTTCAAATCAAAAGAAATTACATTGCCAGACTCCCATTGGAATATACCAAGGATGACAACACCAACATGGGGAAGGTACTCAAAGAACTGGAGACTCAAACTTCACTGGAATTCAGATCTCAGCAGACTGAGGGTGAAGGCATGACAACATAATAAGTAATAACCCATGGCTCAAGGATTGGTGCTGTGAAGAAGATTTTCAGATGTTTGATCATAAAGAGGCAATCATGGAAAGAGTAATTGATTCAACTTTATCATTTTATGGTGCTAACCCTCTAGGGTTAAAGCTGGTATAAAAGCTAATCTCCATACCCAGTTTTAATATGCAGGTAAAGGAAATCAGGTAAACAAGGATATGATAGGGGATAAAAAAACAAAAGAAGGTAGGAGGATGGGCAACAGGAGAAGGAAAATAATATTGGTAGAAGAAAGAGTCATTAAAGTAGTGGAATTTGGCTATAATCATGTTGGAGAAATAACTGAAATGTTTGAAAGGAATGCCTGGATGTTATTGTTCAAAGGTGCCTGGACAACTGAATGGAAGTAGAATTTTTAGTGTGGGTTATAAAATTTAATATAAAGGGATGAAAGAAACATGTTGGTATGGCTGTCATGTCTGAAATGCAGGTATAAAAGGGTATGCATTGTTTTGGAAAGATAGAAATAAAGGCAAGTAAGGTCATTGGCAAAGAATAGCATGTCAATGATGTGATAGATTGTAAATAAAATAAGAATCGATGGCATGGAAAAATGGAATTGGTTTAGGTAAAAAATGGCTTTGCAAAAAGATGGTGTGAGAGACTTCTTATAGTGTTAGTTTCAAGAGTATCCTATAGACCCCCAGGATTGAATTTGGACAGGAAAATGTCTGTAGCATTATCAAAAAAAGAATCTTCACTAGAAATTGTGTCATCATAAGAGATTTTAATTATCAAAATATGGAGATCAAATATTACTAATAATGATAGGACCCAGTTCTTTTTAGATGTGCTAGTGGTCAATATTCTTTCCCAAATAGTCCCTGAACAAATAGATAATTATAAAGTTTTAGACTTGGGTTTTGTTAAGTAATGAAGACATAGAAGAGTGGGTCATAGAGAATAACTGGGGATCAACTAATCATGAGTTCAGCTTAACATAAATGGAAAGATAAACAAACTCATGTCTGTAGCGAAGGATTTCAATTTCAAAAGGGCAAACTTTGAGAAATTCAATTGGACTGAAGAGCTTGAGGACTCAAAAGTGGAAAAGGCTTAGAAGTTCTTTAAACTTCCCAAAACTTGCACCTCAAGAATGGACAAAACTTAAAGAGAAGGGCTCCCAATCTGAATGGATGAATAAGAACTTCAAAAAGGATATTAGAAATAAATCCTTCCTAATGGAGGAATGGAAACAGGGACTCATTAACCAAGAAAGCTATATCTTAGAGGTCAGGAAGTATAGGAATAAAATATGTGAATTGCTAAGAGTCAGGCCAACTTTTAGCTCACAAAGGAAGCTGGAAAAATGGCACTTTAGAGACTTAGTCATTCACACAAGCTTTTGTAGGCAACAACCTATTTTGTCAGATGCTATGAATGGACTTGCATAAAGCAGGGGTACTAAATACAAAGGATGAAGTATTTAAGTACAAAGGATAGAGAAAGGATGGGGGGGAGGGAAGGAAGGGAGAGACAGAGGTGGGTCGGAGAGATCAAAAAGGTGTAAACAAAACAGTTAACTCCCCAAGGAACATAAGGGTTATAAAAAGCTAGTCCAGGCAATGGGGTAAAAATCCAGAATCTTTGTTGAGACCATTCTTAAAACAATCCAGTCTGTGGATGATTTTTGTTCTCAATTTCACATTCAATCACATTAAATTTAAAAATATGTGTTGATAAATAAATAGGAACCAACTTGGATCTGGAGCCAACAGAAATGAAAGATATGAAGAAAAAAATTATGTGTAAAACTCTAGTATACTACTTTTTTGGGAGGAGGGGTTGCACCTTTTTTGTTTTTACCTATTAAAGACATCTCATTTTAGTTGTAAGTCTTCGCACATTTAAAACCGTAAGGTTGCTTCTACAATTTCAGGGCTATATCTCTTATTCAGCTTAACTGTTTAGGTTGCTAAAAAGCTGTCTTCTATAAACAAGTTAAATGCAAAACCTATCTTAAAACCTTTTAAAGGCAACAAAATATAACATGTAAACCTAATCTGATATCTTTCTTTGATAAAATAACTGGTTTTCTAGGCAATGTGAAAGTGTTGCAGCTAATCTATCTTGACTTCAGTAAAGAATTTGATACAGTGTGATGTGGGGAATGATTAGTTAAAGTTGGAGAACATAGGGACAGTAGAACTGTAAAGTAGATAAGGAATTGCCTGAAGGGGAAACAAAACCAGGTGGCATTAAAAGGGGAAGTGTGAGGCTTAGGAAAGGCTAGTACGGAGTTTCTTAAGGAATGATTACAGGACTGATCTTAATATTTTTAAATATTTTCATTAATGAGGTTGCCAGAAAAAGTAAAATTATTCTAATGAAATTTCCTGATGACATAAAATGGTCAATACAGAGGTTGATTGGAATATCACGCAGAACAACTGGATGACCTTGAGGACTACAGTAGTAGGAATGGGATGAAATGTAACAGTACAAAGTGCTAGATCATATGCTCAGGGACTAATGGCAAGAATTACTTCTTTAGGCTGGGGGCTCATCAGTCATAAGTGAGAAAGAGAAATACCTGGGGCATTAATCATCCACAGGATAGCTATGGGCCACACCTGAATTGGGATGGACAGAGACAGGAGCATAAATATTTTGAAGTACTAGTATCGTAGTAAGACTTCATCTCTACAATTCTTCTCACTCATATTCAAGAAATATCAATTCAAATTAGGATAGGTGCAGAGACGGATTACTGAAATGATCAGGAGTATGGAGAGTAAATGTTTTAAGTGAATATAAAAGAATCTTGGCTTGTTTAGCATAGCATACAGAGAATATGACTAACATCTAAAAATACATCAGGGGGTAGAAACCATGGAAGAAGAAAAGCTATTTAGGGTGAAAGAAAATGGTATCACAAAAAGAAATGTGTGTGTGTGTTTTGCAAGAAGGCAGGATTTTTGCTGGCGATATTTTTTATTGGACTAAGTGCATGCTTGAGATATCTTAGACAAGCTTGTGTGTATCACAGTACCCTTCCTCAGGTCTTTGAGAAAGAAGCAGATACTCTTTGTGTGTGTGTGTATGTACTTATATTGGGCAGGAATAAATTTACATTGGAAATTAAAAGACACTTCTAAGCTATCAGAGCAGTGCATTTCTGGGCAGGTCTTCTAATTGGTGTAGCTGGACCAAAAAAAGCCTACTAGTCTCAAATTAGATCTTGAGAAATTTAATGGAATTAATTCAAAATTAATTTAAAGGAAGGATTATAAAACTTGTCTGTTCCAATGGCAGTGGACTGGATTCAGTGACTTTGGTAACTTATTCCAATACTGTCTCCTAGGAATTATATAAGCCTTATTTATCTTGCTCATGTGAGTACTCTCATTGTGACATCATCTACCTGAGCAAGGAGAATAGGAATTGGTTTTTAATCTCTCTTCCTAATCCTTGTCAGTGTATCTGATATTATGTCTGTGTATATGTGCACAGTGTATCTGTATATTATGTCTGTGTATATGGATGTAAGACAAACACAAAATATGAATTAAGCATCATATATCTTAACTTCTATTACTGGTTTCTAACTTCTTCAAAAAGACAACAGAAAATGCAGATTGTGAGAATTTCCATGGATAAATGAGTTAGGAAGCTCACTCTTGACTTGAATCTTTTTTAGTGACGTTATCAAATATATAATTCATATTATAATGTTTAACCAAACATAGAAACAGGTAGCAGTAATTTTACAGCCAGTTTCTTTCTACTTAAAATGTGTATTATATTTACAAAGGGACTTTTCATCCAGACAAACTTTTAGAAGAGAATTTGTAAAGCAAGTATTATTCAATGGAAAAAGAAATCCATTAAAGTGATGCAAAGAAAAATGCAAATCATGTTCTCTCAATATCTGGACCAGATAGGATGCCAGTTATTGATTTAGTCTAGGATACATGAATACTAAATCTTCTTCTGTATTCCGGCACAATACATCTTCTGGAACTGTTCTTCTGATGATTTAGTTTCTTTATTAAAAATAGCAGACCTTTCTTCATGCATCTATGTTTTATTTTTCTATTGGGGGAAATCTTGGCTTCAATGAAAGTTTGAACTGAATAAGGATTGTCCATTATATTTACTATCTTTTGCACTGGCATTCTCGAAGAATTGAAGTATTGGTTCTTCTTTCCCCTGCTTGATAAGACCTGAAGGCTGATCCAAACATAGTCTTCTAATTTTCTCTACTACCTCACTTATTTGCTCTATGGTACACTAGTTTGAAGAAAAAAAGATAAAATGTGATCTCTCTCTCTCTGTGATGGGAAATATAAAAAGGACAATGACTGAGAATGTTTGCTTATTGTAGCCAGTTGGGGGAACACAACTGCTAGTCTTGGTCCTACAAACAACATCTCATCTATTACATAAATCAATATATTACGTTTCCTTTAGGATGACTATAAACAAATACTTTTTGTGACATACAAGGTCAAAAACACCCTCTAATAGACATAGCATAATTGGATAGATATTCCAAACAGCCAGGTGGAATGATCCTCATGCATGAGGTTATAATATCTCTATATAATTTAGTACTAAAAAGTTGCAGAATGGAATAGTTTTCCTTAACAGTGCAAACTGATGAGTTCTTAGCATCAACAGCAGCGTTCAACGATAATGTAAGATTAAGCAGTATACAAAAAAGCAATAACTTGATGATTCTAAGTTTCTCTAAATTGACGTCACAAAGAGGATCTGCATAACTTACTGATAAACTTGCACAAGTTCTCTCCTACTATGAGACAGCCAGCATTCTACTCAAAGATAGGAGGAATTCATTGACTTCAAATTATATCCTTGAATATTTCTGGTCAGGGTCTCTGTTAGATTAGATTGATCTCCTAGTCTAACCCTGATTAATTCACATTAGATTCCCAATGGTGATGCATCAATGAAGTAAAATGACTCAAGACAGCCCAATATACTTTTCAGAGATAACCAACATCATCTCAGTTACCTGGCTAATACCTGTAGTGACTTCAGTTACTTGAGTAAGGTGAACAGATTTGAATTAAAATTTAATATAGTTAATATATCAGTAACTTGAATAACTATAGCACTTTTGTCTCTTTTTCTAGTTCCTGTTTATCATACACCATAGTAACATCTTAGATTATTAACATAGTGATAATTTACATCTCTGTTTATTTTGTTAATTTCCATGTTGTTTCTTTCATAATTGACTTCTGTCTCTCTTTGCTTAGACAATGAAATCAAAGTGGTAATTTGTACTTTTGTTTACAGAAATTGTATATTCTGTTTCCAGTATTATCAGCATTGAGTGTTCAAAATCATGAGTCAGCCTTGAAAAAACTATGACCGTTATTTTTAAAGAATGACATTGTAAAAAATATTTATTTTATTTGTTCTCTGATTTTAGTGTGCACAGGGGTCACGTATTCAACCTTTTCTCTGCAGCCCAGCCAGGAAGGCTAGAAACTTTTAATTAAAAATACTGAGGAGCTAGAGTTTTAAAGCAGACACCAAATAACACAACATTTGCAAATAAATTACAAGAATTGGCAACAATGAATAATGTTTTTGAGAATCTCATAAATGAACATAATAATTTGGTTGTAAATCCTCTACCAGAATGCCTACTTATGCTTATTTATATACTAGAATTTTTAAAGTTATATAAATATTTAACTTCCTCTCAGGTTTTGTATTCAATCTAACAAATAGTGTACAGGTTACCCTCGCTTTATTCCATGTAGATAAGTCTAAGTAAGCTTAGTATACTAAGTCTAGGTAAGCTTAGTAAGTCTAAGTCTATAGATAAATCTAAGTAAGCTAAGATGTAGGATAAGCTTTAACATTTTATTTTAGGTAGTAAGTTTTATTTTTCTCTCCCCTCTTTGCAAATAAGTACTCTGCTATTTTGATATAGATATCAACTGTACTATAAGTGACAATTATTATGTTTGTATTGATTTTTTACTGCTTTTACATTGTGTGTTTACTGTTTTAGGCCTATATATGTAAGTTAGCAAAAGTCATGACAAGTTTCCATCTTGTAACGTTAAGCCTCCATCTTATCCTCATGCCCAGTTGTGTAACCTATGACTTATACCACCCCTCCTATTTAACTTGGTTCCTGAATGAATGGGGACGAATGAGGGTGCTTGAGAGACAATGGCAGTACGTCTAAAAATAGCTCTCTCTGAATGACCAAACCATCCACACCAATACCTGGACCAACGACCCAGTCATTGGAACCACTCTCAGCATTCAATAAACAAAAAATGAGGCAACCCACCATTGTGCCAAGGCTACACGTGCTCAGTAAGAACATCTGGAATCCTCTGGAACAGGACTGACCTTGCCTGGACAGGCCCTCCCATAGGAGATCAGAGGTAGTCTGCCCCATAAAAGGGGTAGTGAAGACTGACTCTTTGGGATCCCCTCTCCATCTGGACCAGCATCATGCCACAACACCTGTCCACACAGAGGCCCTGCTGGCAACCCCGCTCTGGGCAACACCTGCTGGAGAAGGACCCCTTTCCAACCTGGATAGGTAGCTATCACTCTCTACCCCCTTATCAAACAAAGACTTGGACTCTGCTTCTCTTCCTTATCTGGACTCCAACCCTTTTTTTCCTGCTGCCATTATGAATGTGTGTGGGAACCAATAACTTCATGGGGCTGTGTAGTGTGTTGTCTGTTTAATAAACCTGTTGTTTTGAAACCCTGAGTTGGGTTTTTGTCTGTTTCCTGTTTCCTCCTTGCCACCACTTATCTTCTCCCCCCAATATCTCAGCTGTCTGCCTCAGTTTCCAGCCCCAATCTACCTTAAGTAACCTCAAGCCTCAGTTCCTCAGTCAGCTTCTCTAGCCAACCAGTTGTAATCCCAGTTCTGGCAACTTTCACTCCCTACATTTTAACATACACTCTCTTTCTCTCTCACCTTAAACTTCCCCCAAGTATCCCAGGTACCCCAAGCACACACATACATACCGTATCATCCAAGTTAGGAACTTACCTATGCGTAGATGGGTTGTATGTGTGTGAACTGGTGAGTGTGTGTGTGCTTGCATATATGTCATTGTGTGCATGATATATGAATTAGTGATCTGTGAATGCATACTAAGTGTGCGGGTATGGACAATTGATTTTTGTCTAACTTTTGGGGTGTATAGTGTACGTGCTTGAATTGGTGATAGGTATGTATGTGCCTAGGCTAGTTTGGATGTGTATGTACCTGAGTTGGTAGTGTGTGTGTATATGCACTTACTTGATTTGTGTGT
>JAGPOW010003395.1:24384798-24397093 GCA_030014935.1 Caiman crocodilus
ATTTTTTGAACAAATGCTCTATAAGCAGGTGACTTTCCCAGTTATTCAATGACAGTCTACATACCACACATAGGGTCAAAAAAATCTCTCTCCTTCCTGGGGCTTGACTTATTATTCATTTCTTAATAAAGACAACATAAAATCCACTCCCAGGGCTTGGCCACTAAGCCCACCTCACAGGCTCACTAGAGCACAGACGCAAGCTTCTTTTGCCAGAACAGTCAAGCTCTGAATTCTGCTTCCTCCTTTTAATTACCTCCAGCTGCTGGTCCCTCCCTCCAGGCCTGATATTGCTGGCAGGTGTTGTGGGGTAGGGCCAGCTTCAGCCCCAGATCCAGGACAGATTAACCCTCTCCTTCCCCCTGTGTGGTGCATTTACCTATGGAACAACTTTTAAAGATTCAACTTTTGAGTTACATGACTGTGAAAATCTGAGAAGTGATCTAAAAGAAAAGAAGAATACAGCCTTCATGGCTGTGGAGAAAATACTAGATAGATCTCCCTATGCAGGGTCTGCCTGAGTCTTCAGACAGCATGATGAACAGCTCTGAGGATGAAATCTATTCTATTCGTTTTATTGGTGTTTTAAAACAGTCTTTCTGCTCTGGGAATCCCTATCAATACTCCCTTACCAGCAGAGGATTGTGGGTAGTTAGGAAAGAAGTGCAGTGGGCTAAATCTACCTTCCTGAGTACCATATATATACCCCAGTGGTTTTGGTAAACACTCGGAGGCTTTTTGCAGTTGTATCTCTCTTCAGAAGGCAGCTCAGAATCCTGCTATGACCTCTGCTGCTCCTGAGACAAGGATGAATCTTTCTTCTCACTAAAAATGAATCCTTCGGTCACTGACCTTTCAAGTGGTGGTGGACCACAGGTGCGCCCTTGAAAAGGTGCACTTATGGTCCTGGATTGCTTTATTCTATCCCACATTCCTTAATACTTTGACATTATACATCACATAATCACAGCAGTTGTTTACAGATATATACAAAGGAAAGAATAACCGCCATAACATGCAGTTGAAAGAGCAGCTTTTAAAAACTGGTGGGGAGCATGTTTTGAATTCAGCATCTAAAGCAGATATTATTTTTGCCAAGGATTCCAATGCCATGCTATATACTTGAGATGTGTTTAAAATGGGCATCTCAAAATTCCTGAAGACAACAGGTGCAGGTGGAAGTAGCAACTGAAACACTGCAAACGGCCAGTAGGGCTGTCTGAAATTTCACCGGGTGTTTCGGTTCAAATGTGTTTTGATGTGCTTTGAGCTTGAAACAGTGAAATTGAAACAAAACAAAAGGCTCTGAAAGAAAATGAGGGCACTTGAAATGTTTCAGCAGTTTCAAAGCTGGGCTTACTTGGCTTCAGCACCAGTCCCAGCCGGCAGCAGCAGCCTGCTGTCATCCCACATGCAGATCTGGGGGCCCGCGGTCCCCGGGAAGGGTTTGGCACAGCCCTGCAGTCCTCCCATGGGTTCAGGCCCCCAGATCTGCATGTGGGGTGTCAATACGCTGTTGTTGCTGGCTGGGGCCAGTGGCAGCAGCAGTCTTCCAGGTGCTTGTCACAGGCTGCACCCAGTGCCCTACACCTGCATGCTGGATGAGGAGGCTGCCAGTGCCTGCTGGGACCAGCACTGGGCACAGCCTGAGCCCAGATCCCTGTTTCTGCTGGCTCCAGGTAACAGTGGCAGCCTCCTGTTATCCAGTGCGCAGATCTGAGGGTTTGCACCCCTGGGAGGGCTGCAGGGCCATGTCGAACTCCTCCCAGGGGTGCGGGCCCCCCGATCTGCGTGCTAGGTGACATGAGGCTGCTGTCCATGTACAGCGCTGGTCCCAGGCAGCAGCGGTAGCCTATTCTCATCTGGTGTGCTGATCCGGGGGCTCCCCCCGAGAGGAGTTGAGCGCAGCCCCATAGCCCTCCTGGGGGTGTGGGTCCCTGGATCTGCGTGCTGTATGACAGGAGGCTGCCACTGCTGCCTGGGGCCAGTGGAAGAAGGAATCTTCCCAGAACTGGGCGCAGGCTGTGCCCAGTACTGGTCTCAGCTGGCTGCAGTAGCCCCTGCTCATCTGGCATGCAGGTCCAGGGGCCAGACTCCTCCTGAGGGAGGATCTGCGTGTCGGATGACAGGAGGCTGCCGACAAATGTCTTGAGCTTTGTTTTGAACAGTTTGAGGTTCAGTTTCAAAGACACCTCTCCACCTATCTCCTTGAATCTTGGCAGGCTTCACGCCCTCAGAAGGGATTACTATACCTGCAACTTTTATCCGAATCAGGCAAGAAATGACAGTTTTAGGCATTTTAATGATTTTCCATTATAGCCTCTGGGCAAAACATCAAAATGTGTTGAAACAGTAAAAGTTTTGACAAAACGAAACAGAACAGTGCTTCGAAACTAAATGAAACACTGTCTCTTCGAAACGGCAAAATGTACGTTGAAACAAAATGGTGCTGTTTTGCACAGACCTAATGGCCAGCTGTGCATGCCTTTTGCAATGTTCCGTAAGCAGCCGAAGCCCTGCAAAATAGAACCTATTTGAAGTAGATACCATTTTGAAGGGCATCAGTGCTCTGTACACGTCTACACTGTAGGGAGCATGATAGGGGACCTTCCAATATTCCATGTTTTGCTCTCCCCCTTCCTGACAGGAGCAGGAAGACCTCTGTTCCACACCACCTCTGCTACCAGACCTGGAGCCAGGTAAGTGCCTCTCTCCCATGTCTTTGGTTGCTGCTGGCTCCTTCCCCTTAAGTGCTAGGGCTGGCAGCCTCCAGACCCCTAGCACTAGAGCTACCAGTCTGGCTGGTTGAGCTTGGATCTTCAGGTACCTCTATGGTTCCAGTGGGGAGAATACAGAATCCTGGTTCTGGGGGAGGAGGGAGCAGATCCCCACAGTCTCCTATAACACCTCCTGACTGGAGAGTGGCACATTTGAAGCACTCCAGCCAGGGAGAACTACATGTGCTGCATGTGTGTCCTGCACTGAAATGATGTCCTTCCAAAGTGTTCTAGAGTACATTGTACTTAGAAACATTTGTAAGCTTACTTCTGTCCACACCCAATAGACAGAGGCAGTCTTTGACAATCTTAGTTTCATTGCTTATTGAAGTTAAGTAGTTGCTTCATTTGGTATTGAACTGATTTTCCCAGAACTGTTGACTCTGAAGAAAAATATCTGGCCAAGAATAAACATCTGAAACATTTATTAGTGGAAATGCTATTGTTGTAACTCAGCAGTTAAGGAATGACACTTCTAGTTAAAAATAACATTACAATGTTACAATTACATGAATGTTTGTCTTGAAATATTCTAATGAAATATTGGAGTAGATGGCACAGAGTCTGGATTCTTGTTTAGGAAAGAATTTTTGTGAGGAGGAAGAAAAAAGAAAGATAATGAGAGTGCTTGCATATAAAATCTATATCCATTCCTAAATAAAGCTTGGGGAAAAAAAACCTCTCCACATAGCAGTGCAGATGCAACTTACTTATGTGGTTTACCCTGGTTCCTTAAATTTGATAAGCCATAGCAAAAAAGTAATCTGATACTGCATACAATTACTTCTTATCTTGCACAACTTTTATAACTACATTTTCACTAGTATCTTGCAATAATTAAAGTATCATTTAAAAAAAATTCACAAATCAGAGGAACATTTGAATGGACCTGGCTGAATCCTGAATATGCTGATGTTCATATGCATGTAATAACTGTATATTAGTGCTCTGAGATGACATGTTTTGAGAGATATAGACAAAATCATACTAATCAAAGATGCTGACTTTCTCATTATACCGGAACCAGGCCTAGGCTTAAAGGATTATTGAAAGCACCACTTACTACAAAGAAATAGTTGTAGAGTAGACATAAAATAGGCTATTAAAGTACTGAAAACAGGTACAAATGTATCATTACAGGATATATGGGTGATGAAAAAACAGTCAATATCCCTTTTTGGAACAGGAGAGAGAAAGGGCAAATATCCTCATTCAAGGTCTGATCTGATCCTGCTCAGACAAAACCACCACTAGAACTACTGGACCTTTTAAGCCTGAAATGGTCGTGGAAGGCTGTAAACCAAGCTGCAGCCAAGACTAGGGAGTCTGACTGGGGTGTGTCCAGGGTCGTGCTAGGATTTAAATCCAGAAGTATTTAGTTATAGAGCGGGGGCAGACAAAGTCTAGCCTCCAGGTTGGATCAGGCTTGCGGTGGACTCCATTTCTCAGCAGACCCTGCTTGCCTTGCTGCAGGTGGTTTTCCTGGAGACCCCAGGAGCAGCAGGTCTGCAACAGCAAGGGGCCAGGGTTTCCATAGTGACTAACCTAAGTAAGTGGTTGGGCAGGGAGCTGCTCCAGGGCTGGGATCTTGTAGCAGTGACAGTGTGGGCTAGAGCCTGGGTAGAGCTGTACTCTGCTGCCCGCACGCTCCAGGCCGAGGTGTACAGGTAGCAAAGGCTCTGCCCTGGTTACAGCCCATGTGGTCACTACTGCGAGATTCTGGCACCCACCCTTGAGCAGCTCTGCACCCCTTGCCAGCACTGCTTGGGCTGATCTCCATGGAAACTCTGGCCCTACACTATCATAGCCTTGCTGCTCCTGGGGTCTCCGTAGAAATTGTCTGCTGCAAGGTGGCCATGGGCTGCTTGAAAATAGTCTAGCTACCATTTTGCCTGGCCCTGTTTAGAGTAGTGGCTCTCGTTTTTTGTACCAGGACCCATTTGTAAACATCGATGACCAGTCCCAACCCAGTACCCCTCATTCCTAACCTACTACCCTCCGCCCCCAGCTCCCCCAGCGTGTGGGGCACAGGGGAGTGCCCCAAGCAACCCTGGGCAGGCTGGAGCTCTGCCACCTGCAAGGAAAAGTCAGCTTCCCATGTTTTTCTCCATAACAAATGGATTCTCCATTAAAGTCTGTAACCCTTTCATATATTTTTGCAACCCACAGGTTGAGAAATGCTGTTCGAGAGGGCCTTGCCCCTCCACTTGGAGTCAGATGTGGAGCCAGGAAGGAAGTGTACCTGCTGGTGGGACTGGTATGGATTGCGGGTGCTTCGCCTCCTTCTGTAGCAGGGGCCTGGCCCTCTACCCAGGATCTCGTCAGCAGCGGGACCACAGCCATCAACGTCCAGCTTCTGTAAAAAGTTATTCATACCTGTTACCAGCCTAACAGTTATTCATTCGTCTGCATTTCACAGAAGCAGGGCACTGGTCACCACAGCTCCCACCTCTCCCCTGTGGCAGGGCTGGGCACCATGTTGTGCGAGTGGCTACAGCAGCAGCTTTACGGCGAGGTCAGGGGATGCATTTGCAGGGCTGGCGTGAGGGACCTCATTCCAGCCCCTGCTCCAGGAGCCAGGGGCACACTGCTGGCTCTAGCCCCCACTTCCCCAGGCTGAGATGCGGCCAGCCCAGCCTCCAGCGCCGGACCCAGACTACCACAGCCCGGCCACGCGCCTCGCGGGAGCCCAGCCCGGCGCCGGTGGCCCCACCCCCTCGCGAGAAGTGGCGGGCCCGCAGCGCGAAGCATCGGGCTGAAATGCGCATGCGCACGCCCGGGCGGGTGAATTCAAACCTTCTTCCCCCGCCCCTTCCCAGTTGTCGGTTGCGCTAACGTCACCACGCCGCGCGTCCTTCTCCCTGCGGTTGCCGGCGGTGCCCGCAGAGGAAACGAAAGAAGTAAAGTTTCGCGTCCTGGTTCGCGCTGCGGCTCTTGGGCTCGGGTCCCTTGGCGCAGACTGGCGGCTGTGCCCCCCCCACCCCCCCTTCCTGCGCGGGAGGGCAGGGAGCAATTTCCTCGAGAGAAATGGCTTCAACACAGAAGGAGCCGGCGGCGGCGGCGCGGGTCGAGGAGCTGGAGGAGGAGCTGCGCCAGTGCCAGGTATGGAGCGGGGAGCGGCATGTCGGACCCTGCCGAGCAGCCGCCACCCCCCGTCCCCGGTGGCAGCGGCGCGTGCAGGGGTCGCGCTCGGCAGCGCTTGCGGGACGACAGCGCATGCGTAGTGAGCAGTTGGGGCCCGGCTACTCCGCCCCGCCCCGCCCCTGTAGGGCCGGGTTGCCCTGGCACGTGTCCTGGTTCTCCTGTGCCCTTTGTAGGGATGGGGATCACTGGCCAGATCCTGCACGTGGGCGGAAGAGTGTTGTCCCTCTAGCCTGCCAGGGTAAAGGTTGTGCACCACTGCTCCTGCTGCTCCACCAGACCAGCGGCAGCCCTGCCTTGGAGGGTGATTCCCACCATGGCTGGGGTGGGAGGCAGTGGGCTGGCAGTGAGGGGCACTGGGCAGGGAATGCCCATCAATGTTTGCAAAAGGGTGGGGATACAAAAAGGGCTGAGAACCCCTGCTTTAGCCAGGGCCCCCCCAGAGCATAGGCACGCTCCAGTCAAAAGTCCCTCGGCTTGGCTCCAGCTTGGTTTACAGCTGTTCTCGGGTCAGTAGGAGTAGAGAGTCCTGTCCTCCCCCGTTCAGACTCGACTATGGGAGGCTGTGATAAAAAGTGGGATGGATCTGGGCACATCTGCCTTCACATGTTTGCTGTAAAGCACATGAGATGGGGTGGCTGGATGCCCACTAGGCTTTAAGACCAGGAGGTGCTGAATCTCTGCAGCACTGTCGATGGTGTTTCACGATGCGTCTTGTTACATCAACTTGCCTTCCACCACCGCTGCTTCAGAGCTGTATGGGACACCTAATGTTTGTGAAGGTGTACCTGAGTTTTGCACAACCCCCCCAAAAAACAAAGCCATGAATAGAGGAATTCAGCTATGCTTGTTTACAATAGTCATATAGCCTTGGAAGTAGGCACCAGTCCGAATGATTAGAGTTGCAAGACACCTCAGGAGGTCTAGTCCAGTGGTTCCCAACCTTTTTTTTTTTTAACTGTGGCCTGGCAGGAGCAGGACAGGGCACTCAGAGCTGGCTGCCTCCCTCCTGAGGCTCCCCTGCCACCCAGCTTTAACTCCAGAAGCTCAGCTGTGACCCTGGAAGCTCGCCTAGCTGGACAGACGGGGCTCAAAGTAGAGGTCTTGTACCATGACTCTGCAGCCAACCTGTTGCGGCCTGGTACCGGGCTGTGGCCTGGTGGTTAGGAGCCACAGATCTATTCCAACTCCCTTCTCAAAGCAGGAGCATCCCCAACTAGATCATCCAAGCCAAAGCTTTGTCTAGCTAGGTCTTAAAAACCTCTAAGGATGGAGCTTCTACCACTGCTCTGGGTAATCTGTTCCAGTGCTTCCTGGTAAATAAGAGAGTTTTTCCTATTATCTAACGTAAACTTCTGTCTGTGACTTGATGTTGCTGTCTGTTTTCTTAAGGTGTGCCTTCAGTGTGTCCTTGTAGCATTTCCTCTGGCCAGAAGATCTTGAGCTGTTACTAAGCTGGGAGTAGAGCACTTGTTTTGGGAGTCAAAAATCAGGGCTGTGCACACAATGTCCTATCTACTGAAGCTGGTGTTTGGGAATCACCGACTCCATGCTGGTAACTTTGGATTCAGTAAGAATGCTCGTCCATCAGACCAGGTTGGGCAAAACCTGCAGCTCAAGTGGTACAGGCAGTCTCTGTGGGTGGCATATGTTAGATCAGGGAGGACAAAGGCAGGACAGTAGTAGATAGGGCAGAATGCAGAGCATCTTTGGGGAGGGTGCCAGGTTAATTTGTGGCACATCTGCCAAAAGAGTTGGTCCCCGCTACCCTAGATCACAGATGATCTTGAGTTTATTCTGTTTCGTATTATCAAAATGTTAGTAATGTAAGATCTCCCTACAGCAAGTGGCTTTGGGCTGGGATGAGTAGGGGCTTGACCTTGGGGGTAGGTTAGGCACTAGTTTTCCAGCATGTTCTTTCCACTCTGTGGCATCATTTTACAGAACTTGGCCTGGTCAGACCTTGTCAGGCCGTTGTGACTATCAGGCAGCCATACCTGCATGGAGAGAATGGAGTGTCCTTTTCATACCTAGTGAAAGCTGGTATTGGGTCAAGCAGCATTAAGGCCTACCCCATCTACGTCCCATTGGTGTAGCAGGAGATGGCTTTTGGAATCCTGGCTTTCTGCAAAACTTGGTTGCATAGAAAAAGGGAGATGGAGGGTCTGTGGAGATGATTATAGTGACAAAGGCTGTCTAGAGATGTTGGGGAAAGGTAAGCATTCAAAAATGTTCAGAGGATTCAAGTACTTAAAATTCACTGAACTTTCTACTGCCATGAACATACAGTGGGGAAAAATACGCTGAGAGAAGACTGCTCTGCTAACTTCTGGCTGAGCTGGAGTTGCACATCAACCTAAGTCATTTAACATCAATTAGTTTCATAATGCAAAAAAAGAACAATGAAAATAAGTGGTGGAAATAAGAAACTCATAATGCATTGAGTTTCTAAATCACATGGATAATGTAATTTGGTGTTAGGATACATAGAATACAGTCATTCAAAAACACAAATGGTAATTAAGCATCTAACTCCCATTTGTGCTTTTGAGAATTTTTCCACTTCAGACTATGTACTCATTCTGTTTTTTAGAATAAATATACTTGTATTGCTCCCATGTTGAGCCAATTGTGACTGTAGTGAGGTCAACAGAAAAAAATAAGATTTTTGTTATGGGATAGCTATCGACTTCCAGCTAATACACATTCAGCTTTCAGTAGGACTGGTTCAACAAAACATTTCCCCACCCCAGCAGAGCAAAAGGCCAGAAAGAAAGCACTTCTAGTATGAACTACATACAGCAGTGATCTTTTCAAGTTAATTTGCTTCATCTATTGGTTAGAACATGTTAGAACTTCTTGTTAAAACAGAACGGATATAACCATCTCTCTTGTCTACAGCACTATTCAACACCACTCAAATCAATCAAAAAAAAGACCATCAGTGATTATAAATAGTGATTTCCCTCTCCCCAGTGGATCCCTTAGACTGTTCTTTTACTTAATACTCATCCACTCATAAATTTAGAGAGACAAGCATTTAAATCTGTCTATCTTAGTCATAGAGCTGAAAGGGACCACAAAGTCATTTAGGGTGACCCGCTATTTGGCAGAATTATCCCTGTGTAAACCAGTCCAAACAAATGTTTGTTTAACCTGCACTTAAAATTTTCCATTGATAGACCTAACCACAACCTCTTTAGGATTATTTGTTCCTAACCATCCAATACCTAACCATCCTTACAGTTATACAGTTCTTTCTAATATCCAACCTAAATCCTCTTTCTTGCAATTTAAGCCCATTGTTTTGCCCCGTCCCCTGAGGACATGAAGAACAATTGATTGACATCCTGTTTAAAACAACTCTGGCTTGTATTTTTTTTTTAATTGGAAGATTCTTTGTCAAATTCCTTCTCCCACTCCTTGCCCCCCCCATGTAATACTTTCCAGACCTCTGATTATTTTTGTTGTTTTTTTCTGTCTAAGTGTAATGTGTCAAGCTGGACCTGGTATTCTAGGTGAGACCTTAGCAGCACTGAATACAGCAGAAGCACTTTTCATGACTTGCATACAATACTTTTACTATTTCATTCCACTATACTATTAACTTTTTGCAGCAATATGCCAGTGTCAACATATTTGGCTTGTAATCCATTATGATCCCAGAATCTTTTCTATAGTACTGTAGTCTAGGCATCCCATATTTTGAACTTTCCTAAGTTCAAAATTTTTAATAGTTTGTAATAAAAGTTTTAATTCTGTTCTTTATACTTGCCCTTATTCCATTCCATTAATCTTTTTTCAGGCCAGTTTTCTAATTTTTCTAGATAAACTTGAATGCTTATCCTGTCCTCTAGACTATAACAGAGGTTTCCAAACTTTTTCTTATTGTGTCCCCCTTTCCAGATGTACTAGCTCATGTAACTCTTAACAGCATATGTTTTATATTTTACCCCCTTAAATGCCAATTATTATAATGAAAATTAAATTTGCCATTACACAGTTTCTCCTGTGTATCCCCCAGAGATGTCTTATGTACCCTCAGGGGTACGCGTGCCACAGTTTGGGAATCTCTGCTGGAGAGTGTCTGCTGTTCCACCTAACTTTGGTGTCATGTTTGAAATTGGGGTGGGTGGTGGTAGTGGTGCATAGAGGTAGTGGTTCATAGAGAAGATAAGAAACCAACAGTAGACAATTTCTGATGAAAACATTTTTCATTGTTCCTTCCCCCTAGGAAATCAACTCTAGTATGCTGTACAAAGGAGTATTGAATCTTCATTTATGTAGTTCTGGTCTTGCCTATTCAGAATTATTTCAGGATAGTTTTAGAATGGGTGCTTTTATTCTTGAGCAAAAAAGCGTCATTCTGAATTGACTATATCCACTTTGGAAATGAATTAAAATAAATCTGAATAAGATTTATTAATTGGGAATTAGAATCCCACTCCTGGAATTAATGAGATCTGGTTAATCTATTTTAAAATGTGCACCCTCTTAGTTCAGATTTTGTTTAATTTGTATGCAATTTTTTGGAATATGTATATCAATAGGATGAAATTTATAGTATCAGTGTTTCTGTTCTCTTCATTTCACTCAAAATATGTAGGTTCTGACCTTTTAACTATCCATATAGACTTGTTTTCAAGAAAATAAGACTGTTTAAAATGAATACATTTTTAATATAAATTTGTTTATGGATTAATTATTTCATAGGTCCCCACATAGTGAAAAGAAAGTTGGAAGTAGAAACGTGGTTAATGCCTATGTAGATCAAGTATAGTCTACTCATCCATTTTGTTGAGTTACATTCCCATCTATCTTCACTGCTTCTGTAGTTTCAAATGGGTATGGTATTCTTCAGTTCTTGCTCTAAATTGCTAATATTGCTGTGTTCTGTTAAGCAGTTATATTCTATGGCAGGGTGGACAAAATGACAGATCTGGCTGGCAGTTGGACACCATTTTCCCAGCAGCCCGTATCCGTGATGCTGTGTCTGGTTTCCATGGAGGCCCTGGCACCAGCAGTTCATGGAGCCAGGGTTTCCATGGAGACCAGCACTGGCAGGGCATGTGGCTGAGGCTGGGATCTTGCGGTGGTGACATAATGGTCCGGAGCCAGGGCAGAACCGTGATCTCTTGCCTGCATGCCCCTGCCCTTATTAACTCTCCTAAAACAGTCTGAGCTACTCATGGCTACCTCATCTGGCAGACAGCTATTTGTCTGATGGGCTCAGTAGACAGTTACAACTTTTGGACTGTCCTCAGTGCTGTCAGTGTTAGGTAGCAGTCTTTGCTTCATGGCTACGGAAGCAGATACAGTGCGAAAGAGAAGAGTGCTGAAATTGACGGCTGCTAGTCAATTTTACAGAGGCAATAATAGTCTTCAGTTTCAAGGCTACTATTAGCAGAGAAGCTGACTAGCAGCTGATTGATTAATTGAGTCTGCCAGCCATATGAATGGCAAGGTATTTGTTCTGTCAGGAGGTATAACAAAGTGTGAACAGTTGAGCACATGCTGTGTTTGCATGAACTAGCCGGCATGCTTAATGTGACTTAAGCAGTGCCTTTTAATATTGAGCTCAATGGGAGATGGTGGATGGCTTGTTCTGTTTATATGATTTAAATAGCTTATAGTTGTTTTAGCTGCTATCTTTTACATCAAGGTTTTATATTGCTGCTTCTTGCCCTATATCTGCGCACCTTTCATGGAATATCATTAACAGTACTGAAGTCCCTACTGGGCTTTCTGGAATTTCTGGCTCTCTTCTCAATGAAAAACTCTTAATTTTTTACTTTTTCCCCTTTTGCTATATATTTTTTCTTTCTATTTTAGGTTGTGTAGCAATTTATTAATTAAGGTAGAAGATGGTGTCAGTATTGCAGATATTCTCGCTGTGATAGGAAGACTTTTTTTTTAAAAGGAGGACTTTGCAATTTATGTTAAACTTGTGTGTTACCTGAGGCCATGGGTGAGGTTTCCCCCTCTGCCTTGAGTTTTGTCCTGGGTTGTGCATTCTCTGTTGTTGCAGAAGGGCACAATCTGGAGGTTCCTATGTCAAAATCTGGGCTATAGATATTTTGCTGTAGTCTCTCAACTTCTGTGATGGTCTACTCTTGACCATTTTAATTAGCACAGGAACTAGAACTCAGCTGTCCCATCTTTCAGGTGAATTTGGGGCTTTGGGACTATTCGCATATGCTTTCCCAATGACTATTCAGTTGTTTATATAAACTATTTAGTAATCGCTTCTCAGCCTCTTGGCCCAGATCAAGTGTAGTTCAACTGCCTGCCTCTCAACGGGGCCGTCCACTTCGGCCCCCACCGCGACAAGAGGTGCCGGCGGTGCGGCTACGCGTCCGAGACCCTCCCCCACGTGC
>JAGPOW010003395.1:24429168-24443042 GCA_030014935.1 Caiman crocodilus
AAAAATCGTGCAATTGCGAATTCACAGTAGGTCCCTAATTACAGTTGGTGGCACTGTAGACCAGATGCCAGGAGTTCTATGCAGCCTTCGGTTTTTCCCTTTTTGATATTCTGATTTTTTTTTTTTTTTTCACCCAAATCAATAGGCTTCTACCCATCGATGCCTAAATGATACTCTGACATTTTAGAATTTAATATAGATGGCATTCAGAAGTTAGAATGTTGCATTCAAATGGAGCGATGTGTCATAAAGTTGAGTATAAAGCCTCACAAACTCAGCTAAATCTGAATTATCATTATGCCAACAAGAAAAAGCTGCTTATACTATTTGAACTGAGTAGACCCCTAATGTCTTTTGGAAGAAACCATGCAGATCAGTTTAGGGTTTCCTTTATGATATTTCAAGTCCTGGTGTGTGTGTTTGTTTGTTTATTTATTTATTTTTAGAATAAAGTTGTCTTAGCTATTGTAGATGTAATTTGCTGTCACTTGCCATATGCTGCCTGATTAATTCTGCAAAGGCTGTCAGCCTCAGATAATTTAATTTTTCTGTGCCTTAAAATGACATTCATTATCAGGACATGAAAAATTCAAACGATTAGCTGCAAATTATGACTAATAAAGGGTCTTTTTGTTTGTTTCTAGAGAAAAACAGAAAGCTGAAGTCAAGGACAGGAAAGTATTAGAAATTTTGCAAGTCAAAGACAACAAAATAGAGATGCTAGAACAGGTTGGTAAAATGTTTTAAAGTATGCCAAGATGCTTTTATAACTGAGTTCTATCCAACATTGCTAGATTTGTGTTTCCTGATGTGTTAAAATTACTTGATGTCATTGTACCTCATTTTTTAACCAGGTGTCTCAAAGAAGACAAGTGATAACAGTTGAGTTCATTTGAGGTGCTCGTAATTAAATGGGTAGAGGGGGAGTACAGTAGCTTTTTCAGAGAAAGGTATTGTATTCTAGCTCTTGCTTTCTGTGTTGGTCTGCTAAGCAAGCCTTGATTAGGTTGACTTCTGGCTGAGTATGAAATGTTCTCTGTTCTGATACACTGCAAAGCCCAAGTAATGCTCTGTTTTTAAAGAAAGTTCTAGTTATGAATAGACTTGAGATTTCCATGGTCTGGTTGGTTGGGTTTTATATATTTGTCACGGGATGGGGTCCCCAGGGATGGCCGTGATATTCCTAGGGATCCTTGACCATGCCAATCATGCCCAACGGGCACCATCTTCCTCACCTGCCATGTCTTGCTGGTAATTATAATAAATCAGGAGGCTGCCCTCAAGTTTGTATTCTGGACACAGTCTTGCTGGACCCCATTGAACCCTTAAACTCCTTTGGGTTCCTGCTTCAGAATGGATGCCTCATGGTACACCCTGAGCCTTATGGGCTAGATGCATGGCTCCAAAACTACCCCTTTACCATGCCCCAAGCCTCACAGATGTCATTGTCTCTTCTGGGGCCTTGCTACAGCTCAGCCTCTTGCCTTCACTGGGCTCTCCGCAGCCCAGTCTCTGCGCCTCACACTGGTGCTGGGGTCCCCACACCATAGTGGGTCCCAAATAGGGCCTTCTCAATAGCCTCAGCCCAATCCACCAGTATTTATAAATAGCAACTTAAACATGAGCCCCTGGGCTATAACATAAGTGGTTTAGGGTATGCTCTGTCCCTTTAAAAAGCCAAACTTCCCCCAGCACTAAGTGCTTGGTAGGCTAGGGTACCTGTTGAGTTCCTAGAACCTCATTAGCTTAGTCTGCAGTATATCAGCAGTGCCTGGGCAATTCTTCCCTGGAGGCTCCTTCCCCTTCGCTGCTGCCAGAGGACTAAACCTCTAGTCCCAGCTCTGGGGTTTATATATGCCCAGGGCCCTGCCTCTTCCTGTCAGCTGATGCAGGGTACAGTACAGGCTAGTGCAGGTGCAGGCTAATTTGCTTGTTAGCCTGTTGCGATAGTAACCTGCACCTGTGGGCTTCTGTCTGGTTCTTCGGGCTCTCTCCCTAGGCAGTTTTTGTTCTTAGAGAAGCTGGCACCTTAGTCCCCTGCAACCATATTACTTTTATATATTTAAGAATACTCACATTTTAAATAAAGAGAATAATAAATGTGTTAACCTAGTTGTAGTACTTAATGTATTCAACTGTTAATATATAATAATATTTAGCAACCTAAATCTAAAAAATACCGACAAAACATATAATAAATAGATACATGAGCAGTTCTTGTTTTCACTTGAATTTATTATTTCAGCCCATCACTTAAAAATGAACGTTTTTAAATCGTTAAGGGGAAAACAGTAAGTGTTGATCAAAGCCATTTTAAAATTTGAGAAAACATTAAAACCCACCCTAAAAATAGTTTGTTTTGATAATTCTTAAACTTATAAAAATATTTATCATTTTGTCTAAAAAACTTAAGCTACGATCTTATTAAATCCATTTATTGTACTAAAAGTGTCCTGCAGTAAATATCCACCAAATGTAAAAAACCCCCCACTAATCAAGTAATACCTCAGTTAATGAAGTAGATGCAGTCCACAACGTCACTTCGTTGTCAGAAACGGTGTTACCAGTGATAGATATAACATAGGAGGCATAGGAATGTGTTCCAGGACACGTCAGGCTGCGGGGGGAGGGGGTGGTACAATATCATCAAAGGCCCTCCACAGCTCCCCTGCCCTGCTCATGTCTCTCATTTCTACCCCCCCAGCCACAGCCCCTGCTCCCCCAGCCCTGCCAGAGGGGGCCCCTAGCTGCCAGGGCTGTGGGCCTGGGTGGCTCCCCACAACTGTTTGCACTCCTGGGTAGCAGGGGGGATTTGCACCCCCCAGATCTGTGTGCGGGGCAGGCGCAGGCTCTGAGCTTGGGCTCCTGCCCTGCTTTCTTTCCCTGGAGCTTCCATAGCCTGGTGAGCACAATGCGGTGTGGCAGGGAGCAGCGGGGCTATGCAGGGATCGCCTCGCTGTGGGGGATCTCTGCTGCTGCGAGCTCTGCCCTGCCTTGGCAAAGCGCCTCCTGTGCATGCCACTGTTTTGGGGGACACGGCCCCATACTGCTGCTCTCACTGCAGCTCTGTGCGCATCACCAGGGAAGTGCAGAGCTTGCAGCAGTGAGCAGCTTCTCTGCATGGCTCAGCTGCTCCTGCCACGCTAGGTGGCACCTGCCGGGCTGTGGAGACCCCGGGAAGGGAAGCAGGAGAGCAGGGAATAGTGGGTCCTCACAGATAAGCTGCTTACCACTGTGAGCTCCACACTGCTTCCCCCTCTGGGACCTCCGCAGTCCGGTGGGCACTACCTGCCGTGGCGTGGAGCAGCTGAGCTGTGGGAAGAAGGTGCTCAACTGCAAGCCCTGTGCTGCCCTGGTGATGCTCCCCCTGCATGTAGGGCTGCAAAGAGGGCAACAGCATGGGGTTGTGTCCCTTAAAGCAGTGGCATGCCCAGGAGGTGCGTCAGCAGGGCAGCAGGAGAGGAGCTCTCAGCAGCAAGGAGATCCCCATGCGGCCCCGCTGACCCCAGCTGTGCTGCCTTGTGTCTGCAGGGCCGCAGAGGAGGCTGTGGAGGAGGGAAGCAGGGCAGGAGCCCAAGCCTGCAGCCTGTGCCTGTACACATCTGGGTGCTGGTTCCCCCTGCCTCCTGGATGTGTGTGCAGCAGTGGGTAGCTGGCCCTGCCCCTCCCCTGGATGAACCACCCTTGGCCCCATCCTGCTCCCTGCTGGGGCCCTGCAGCTGTGCATTGCAGCCCCATCCTTGCCCAGCACCCTCCGTACAGAGGCCTTAATCTTCCTCTCCCCCCACGTATCTGCTGGAGCTGCTCTGGAGGCTGCCTGGGGCTACGTGCCTGTACTGTACATGCATGTGGCACCCTGTCTCGCTGCTTTCCTCCCAGCTCCCTGCAGGTTGGAACTCTGCGAGCATGCGTGGAGCTCATCGCAAAAAATGCAAAACCCATGGGTTTCTCTGGTAAAATGAGAAAGCTGCCGGTTTTTTTCAGTATTGGGGGAGTTGCTAGAAAGCAGCTGACTTTGTTATAAAGAAGCTTCATTCCTAGAGGATTTGTTAACTGAGGTGTTACTGTAAACTCCCTTAACAAGTCTCCCCATAATCTTCCAAGTATTACCTTCTCTGAAATTCAGGGAAGAATGTAAATTAAGAAGTAGTAACTGTCAGATTAAGGGATGATGGGAGAAAAGGGGGAGAAAGGGTTGGGGCTTCTGCATTGACATGCACCTTCTTGCTTTTTAAAGTAAGTGAGCATCACTGTGAGCACTCCGGTGTATTGCATCTCTTACAGTATCATAGTGGGGAAGTAGGCTTTCTGCTGCATCTCTGTTAGCAAAATATTGACATACAGTTTGCAGCAACATCAGTGGTGCAATGTCTTTAATGCAGACAGTCTTTAATGCAGACCGTTGTCACACAAGCATTGTCTAATTCTTTATCAGTGGCCAGCAGTAAAGGTTGGGTGCTTGGTGGAGTTGATGCTTCCCCACCAGTTCGGGAAGACATTTTCTTCTTGGAACACTCCCATGGCCTGAGGTGACTGTTCACTATAGGGTACTTTAAGGCCTTAATGACCCAATCCAACCCTGCTTATAACATTTACCTTACATGATGCTTCTATACCTGTTATTTTTATTAAACAGTTGTGTGTTGAGTGGTACTTTTACAGAAATTGCTCTGTATTCTTTGTTGTTAGACAACGTAAAAAAAATGAATGAATGAATGAATGTATGAAGAGTACATAATGACTAGAGCACAAGTAAGTGGGTATTATAAGCACATTGAAAATATAACTTATAGCCCACACTGGCCTTATTAGAATTGAATTAATGAATAATTCTGCGCAATTCTTTGTAAATGATTTTGCAGGTGCATATATGTTTTTTCATTCTTCAGTGTTTCTCAGGTGTTTAATGGAACAACTACTGCATATTGGGCATTTCTGATATTTTCCCCAAATAAACTCACTTTAAAATTCAAGTAAATAGTATAAAATGTCATCCTGGCTAGGATCACTTATTGTAGTAGAGGTAAAATGCCTGTTTGCTGCGTGACATGTTTTTACTGGATTAGGTCTATGGCTAATTTTGAGAATACAAAAATAATATTTAGGAGAACGTCTTAACTTGCATTACTGCCACTGTAAAAGTTTGAGGTTTCTAAGTTGAAAGAGAAGAACATCTAATGAAAATGTTAAAGCCAATGTCACCTTAAAATGTAATTTTTTCTTAATCCAAGACAGGGTTGTCCAAATTCCTAGTGCCTGTGGAGTTTATGGTCCCTTTCACTTTCCCTCCCCCAACTTCCCTAGATGAAAGCTCTCTTGACAGTATGGGTCAGTGCCTTCCCTTTCATTATGGGCATGTGGCCCCACTGCTCACTGCTGCCCCAGGAGTGGATAGGTGGTCCCCCATTTGTTCTTATAAGCAGGTGCTCTTGCTACACCACTTTGCTGGCTTCCTCAGCTCTGTTCCATGCTGAGCAGCACCACCACCGTGACCTGTTCTGCTCCCTGGGAAAGGGGCAGGAATTAAAAGTTGGAGAAGGCTTTCCTTTTCCAGAGAAGTATGGGGAGCCTGGAGATCGTGACTGCAGCAGCAGCAGCTAGAGCAGGGAGGGGAACAGAGGCTACCAGGAGCCCTTGGGCTGCAAATTAACCCCTTATGAGCTACTTGTGGGCTAGGTCCACCCACTGGACACCCTGGATCTAATAGATTTGTTTTTAAAGTACGCAGCGCGCGCGCGCGTTTGTAGAAGAATCGTGCAGCCTTCAAAAAATGTAGCAATGATTAAAACTCCTCCCCTTCTGTCCCTAGTTATTGAACTAGTTAGACCATGTATCTTGCTGGACATTGGATTTGGACATTACTGGGGGCAGAGGATATATAGACTATGTATCTTGACCTTGTTTCCTAGTCCAGGGTATTGAGTTTGATACTCATCTTGTTCTCCAAAGTGTTCTGGAAACCGGGGTATTGATAATTTATAATTTCATGCTGTGTTAAGACTGGATTTACATAGTGAGAGGAGCATTCAAACCCATTTAATTATTCTGGGGTTGTTTTTTGTTTGCCCATCTGAAGAATTGAGACTTTAAATGTGTAATTAATATGTAAACATACTGCTCATGAAGGTATCTGTGGGTGCGTCTACATGAGATGTTTACTGCACAGCTGTCTAATTAATTAGCTTTACAGTAAAATCTCTGCATCTATACATGAAGCTCTATTAGGCCCCCATAATCTAATAAATGTCACTGTATGTTAATATTTGTAAATACAAGTACTGTCCTGTGGTGGTGGTATTTACTGTGCAGCAGTGCACATGTAGATACTGATGGAGCTGGCTGGGGCATGAGGGTGCTTCAGTGCAGAGGCTGCCTGATGGCTAGTCCCCACACTGAAGCACCCTTGTGTCCTAGACAGCCCCTCTACAGCACGTTGAGCTGGGTCAGAGCAGCCCTGGACTGGCAGGCTGACCTCTGGGGCCTCCTACAAGGTGGGCCTGCTCTGATCCAGCTCAGCATGCTGTGTTCCTGGGCGCACATGTAAATGTGGCATCTGGAAGCAATAAACTTTGGCATGATATATACTGGAATTTATTGCTTCAAATTAATTGCTTGTGTAGGTGCACCTACTTTGACAGTAATAGGAACTAAAATTGTCTTCTATAAAATGTCTTCTATAACATTTCAAGTTTCTTCTATTCAGTCTACCAGCCTGTCACTTTTAGGGGTATTTTAATTAATTTTAGATTAGTTTATTTCCTGCTTGTTTGATGGACCTAGAAGTGAAAAGTCCCTTTAATACCACCCTTTTGAGCAGCTCATTGCTGCAAAATAAGGTTTTAAATACTTTTTTTCAGCTGCATTTGAAGGCCAATACTGTAGGAGGAAATTGTTACAAAATTTTAAACACACAGTGCAAAAAATTTGGTTTGGTAGTGTCCCCTTTTTATATTATGGAAATGAGAGAACGTATTTCCAGCAACTGAGGCTTTTGTTTCAGGCTGTGAATGCTTACAAGAAGATCCTGATCTAATTTTGCATATGTCGAGGATTTGATGTTTTTTATTTAGTGTATGATGGTACAGTAGTCGCAACACAAGGAGAGACACGTTCATAATTTTATGTCCAAATTTTGCAGCCAGCTGCTTGCCTCAGGTGTAGTATTGTGCAGATCCAGTAGTGTTCCATTAAATGCATGAAGAGGACATTCAGATGTGATGTGATTCAGAGTTTGAAAAGGGGCACCACAGTTGCAGTTTGGTGATCTGCTCCAGTCTGCTCAATGTAAAAGAAATCCACATCTGCTCTGTCTTGTCTTGTAAATTTGGTTTAGAGAAGATCAAAGATGTTTAGGGAGATCAAAGCCAGCTGGTCTAATGGTGGGATTTGTAATAATCATCATCTGTATTAGAGGGTGAATTGAACCACTCTTGCAGGCATCTGGGATGTTAAATGAGTCTTGCTCAAGTTAAATTACTGTTCTCCAAGCGAGCTGTCTAAATTTTAATTTTGGACATGGTGGGTTTAAGTGATTTTCAGTTATAGGCAACTGAGTAATTTTTTAATTTTAGTTCATAATTTAGATAAGGCATTTTTTCTTTTTAAACGGGGGAGGATGTTACTAAGATTAGGGAGCCATTAAAGAGGGGTAAGTCATATTGTTTCTGTAATGATTCACATTGCTTGGTTGAGTTGTATGAGAACTGTTTAACCAGATTGGAGCACGGCATTTCGCCGATGAGTAGACCAGTGCTAAAACTGCTGTTCTCAGCATCAGCTACCCAGGAATTCCCAGTGAGTTTCTGAAGCAAATTATTATGGGTGTTTTACTTAGCTGCTCTCATAATTAAATGATTTTTATGGACATTGTTTTATTTAGGATGATTCCTAAATAATTAGGAGTACCATTATCACCAGGGATTTGGGTTTTTCATTTGTAGCAGAAAAAACTTGGCAAAATGCAGATTTCTCCTTTTAAAAGGGGAAAAACCTGGGAAGCTTCCCCCGGATTTCTGCACCGAGAGCAGGGTGCAAGGTTGTAGCCTGGCTGGACCAGCTCTGGGCAGCAGCTGCCACCTCTGTGGCCTAGCAGGTGGGGCCAGGCGCAGTAGGCTGCACTGCACCAACACAGTTGCCAAAGTGAGGCTCCTCCTTCTGACCTGGCAGCAATGGGAGGCACAGTTCTATGCCACTGTTGCTGCCACACCTCACCCTGGAGGCCATGGCGATGTGGCCTGCTGGATCGCAGAGATGTTTCTGCCCAGAGCTACTCCAGCCAGGCTGTGAGGGTTGAGTGCATGTTTGTGGTGGTGTGTGTGTGTGGGGGGGGGTAGTGGTGAACAGTGGGCTCCCCCCAGAGACCTCTGTGTGTGGGGAAGGGGGCGGTATTTGTGGGATGTGTGTGTGTGTGGGAGAGTGGTTGTGGGGTTTGTGGTTATAGTGGGGTGTGCATAGGAGCCCCCCTGCCCATGTGCACCCCATGCACACTCTGAACTGACCCTCGCAGGAGTGGATCAACCAGATGCATGCACAGCCCTGACTGTCCTTGTGCCTGCTTTGCATTGCCTGCCCATGGCGTGTCCTGCCATCCCCCAGGCATGCAGTGTGGTTAGGATGACTTCATTTTGGACTGTTTTTCTGTGTTGTTGCTGGCCCCAGCCTTGCGATACCGGCAGGGACCTGCGTGGAGGGACCCTGGCCTGCCCTGTGCCTGCTGCAGACTTGCCTGCTCTCACTTAACAGCTGCAGCACTAGCACTGCTGGTGGGGCAGAGGTATGCTTGGTGTGGGGGAAAAGCAGCCTCTTCCAGCAGCTTTGCCCAGTGCTTCCTGCAGCAGCTGCGTGGAATCTCATCTAAAGTATTGAGATAAGATATAAGTATTATTCTTGCTCTGGAGAAACAAGATAGTTGTGTAACAAGGGCTATGTTATCACTGTATATGAATTTTCTTGAGGAGTGCCTGGAAGGTCATGAATGTAAAGACTAAACAGCAGAGGCGCAAGGACTAATTGCTGTGGAAGTTCATTGTTCAGTGTATGTGTGGTCTACTCTTAGGCTAGGAAAAGAAGTTAAACAGGTTTATGTGTAAGTGATCAGAAAGTAGTTTAAACCTGTAACAGAACAGAAGTTCAGTGCATATAAGCCAGTTTCAAAATGGTTGAAACTGGTTTATGATAAACCTGGTTGAATGTAGTATCAGACTTAACTGGTTTGACCCAAATCAGTTTATGAAACTTCTGTCCCAGTCCCCTTGCTGGTTCAAGTTAAATCACGGTCCCCTATTATCCCAGCGTGCTTTCCAGCTCTGGGCTGGTCTGGGCTCCGCCCCTCTGCTCCCTAGCTAGAGTAGTGAGGGGTGACTAACAAGGTGATGTGGAGGGCAAGCCCGCAGGGAATGTAGCCCAGTCTGCAAGGGGGAGATTACCCACTCCAGGCAAACCTGGCTGTGGTCTGGAGCTAGGCAGGGGGTTTTTAACACCTCTTCCCCTGCTCAAACTTACTGCTGGCTCTGATTGTGGACTGGAAATCCCAGAAATACCTGGAAGAGGAAGTGATGAGAAACCTTGCAGGGTCCTGCTGCTCATACTTTGGACTGCAAATCCCAGAGGCCTTGGGGCAGCAGGAAGAGAAAGAGAACACACAGAGTGCTGTGCTCTAGTGCCACCCAGCTTCTGTCCTGAGCCACTGCAATCATGTGGCTTCATTTACTGATTCAGGTTAATGTCTGTTCACTTCTGTTTCAATTCAATCTGTGCAGGTTAAAGTAGCCTGGAATGACTGAATTGATTTAGCCTCAAGTTTGTTAACTGTCTGTACTTAGCCCCAGTGTTATCAGAAAAAATCTGGAACCATTTATTGTCAAGCACATTGTCTAGGAAATTAGTAATTTTAAGACATGGTATGATGTCCAAGAACTTGAAGATGAGGCCTTGTCTCCAGATTGTATCATACACATCCGAGAGATCAAGAAAAACAGCTGCAGTTTTCAGTGACTTTTCAAAGCCATTTTCTATATTTGTAGTCATGGCCATGATTTGATTGCAACATTGTCTGTTTGGTCTAAACCCTGCTTACTCAAGGGAAATATGATCTGAAAAATTATATATCAGCTTTTTTAATAATTTGTAAGTTGCAGGTAAGGCTAGTGGATAGTATTTCGCAACTTTCTTGGGATCCTGCCTAGGTTTTACTATTGCTATTATTTTGTCCTCTTAAATATGACTGGTAATTTTCCAGTTTCCAAAATATTGGTAAAAGTCTTCGCTAGCCATTAAATGGATTTCAAGCCACAGAATTTTAAGAATTCTGGAAATCTCTCACCAGGCCTGCAGCTTTTTCCTCCTTTATGGATCTAAAAGCCTTTTGCATGTCATGTACATTACAAGGTTGGGAGAAGGAAGAGGATGATGCATTGGAGTGTTTCTTTGACTTTAAACACGATTTCACTTGTCTTGTTAAAAGCTTGTCAGTGGGAGTCTTAGACAGGGCAGTGATGTGATTGGCTATTGCATCCAATTTAATATAGGTTTTGGGTCTTGAAGTGTCAGTGTTAGAGCCCAGATGCCATAAGAGCGCCTAAGCCTTCCTGCTTGAGTGAGTGAAATTAAGGTTTTCCATTATATGTAGCCATTTTTTTTCTTTGAGCCTTATCCAGAGATTGTAAGAGCTCAGTGGCAGTTGTGAAATTGCCATTTTAAAAAAAATTCTTTATGAAGACATCCTCTGTCTTTATTCCACCTTGGTTTATATTCTTTTCTAAATCCTCTTGGGATACATATCTTAGCTGCTCCTTTTATTTCACCCACTTATCTCATAATTTTCACGCACGTAGCTGGATGGGGAGACAGGACCTTGTATTAGTCTACAACATGCAAGATTGAGCTACTTTCTACTCAGCCCTCTGGCAACAAAACTAACCACCTGATTTGTGTTTCATGACACACAAACCACAACAACCCAGCCCTTCTGTACACTGCAAGGTTTTTAACAACTCCCCACACAGTCAACACAGGACAATTTTATATAAAGTTGGAATTCAAATTCCAATATTCAAATCAATTCCAAAGCCCAAATGGAACTTTAATAAAGCTGACTGGATCTCTTTTGCAAATCAAACTGACTTTAATATAAGATGAAGATTCGAGACTTTGGGTTATTAAGGGCACTTTTGAAGACTGGTTGTACAAAAAGAAAATCAACTTAATTTAAAAATTTGACAGAGAATGTTGCCTTTGTTTTTTTTTATGTTAAACTTGTGCTGTAATATTGCTTAATTTTTTTTCAAGTTTTATGTATTAATGTTTGCTGAACAAAATTTGCCTGCTTTTTAGAATATCAAAATTGTATTAAATCTTAATTTTTCTGCATACATGGAATACAATAGGTCTTTAGCACTTTTCGAACATGAGTCTTTTGCTCACTCTGTATCAGAGAGCACAAAGTGTGCCGTCCACTTTAAGAGGTTGGAGGGAAGCAGCCAGGCTGTGGAGCTACCCACGGGTGTGCACTGTCCCAATCAGGTGGCCACCTGACCTTGTGGCAGGTGCCTGATTGGGTGAGAATCAAACCAGCTAGAATATAAGGAGAGTTTCTGGAAACAATAAGAGTAACATCTCTCTGCTGAAGGGCTTGTAGCAGAGTATATCCTGGAGAAAGACACTGCCTGGGTGAGCTGTAGAAGAAATAAGTGGAATTGCCAGCCTGGGAAGCAGTCCTAGGTGAGGCTCTGTCATTGGGAGTAAGGTCTAACACAGAGGTGTCCAACCTTTTTGAATGTGGGGCTGAATCACGAACTTTTTATCACCCAGTGGCCTGGTGAGCCATATTCAGAGAAGTCGCAGGAAGTGGGTATCATATCAGGAAGTGATGTCACATGACCTTTGACACCAGTGAACTTGCAGGGGTTGACATGATCCTGGTTGACATGGTGCTGCAGGAGCTGCTTGGCTACACCTGGGTTGACCTGGTGCTGGAGAAGGGGCCAGACCGGGGTTAATTTGGGGCCCTCCCGGCCTGCTGGTGCCATGCCCTGGTTGACATGGTGCTGCAGGACCCACCTGGGCAGAACCAGGTTGGCACTAGCCAGGAAAAGCAGCATGCAGGTGAAGCCAGCTTCCCATGTGCTGCTGGGGACAGAAGGAGGCCGGCCAGGTCTGCACTGGCCAGTAGGAGCAGCGGCGGAGCCATGTGCTGCTCAGGACTGAACGGGGCGGACTTGTCCTGTCCCAAGCAGCACACGGCTCTGCTGCTGCTTCTGCTGGCGAGTGCGGACCCAGCCGGGCTCCTCCTCCCATTGGCAGCAGCACATGAGAAGGAGCCCCCTCGGGGCCTCGTGCATGGGTGACCAGGGCCAGAGAGCCGCAGCGCCCTGAGGGGAGACAGGCCGGGGAGCGAGCATGCACCGCCTTGCTGTGAGGCCGGGCAGTGGGGCTGGCTTTCAAGCCCGTGGGTGAGGAGGCAGGCGTGGGCTGGCAGTGCCAGCAGCCGCTGCTTGCCCTCCTGTGCAGGGCCACTCCCCTGGGCTCATGGGGGGAAGTAGCTCCCTTCCCCTTGCTGCCAGCTGTGGCCTATGGGCCGGCCCTGCCTGCCTCGCCATGGCCCCACCACCACCGTGCTCCATGCCACCGCCTTGTGCTCCCCGACAATGGCCCCATGTACCACCACTGCCCCATGCTTTGTGATGGCGGCTCCGCGCCGCCGCCACCCCACGCTCTGTGACAGCGGCCCTGCGCTCCGCGCCACCACTGCTGCCCTGTGCTCCGCGACAGCGGCTCCGTGCTCTGTGCCACGGCTGTGGCTCCGTGTCACTGCCCTGCTGCTGCGTGGCTCCCCACTCTGTGGGAGTGGTGCTGCTGCTGCCACAGGCTGGGTAAAATGGTTTGGCAGGCTGCGTGTCGGACAAGCCTGGTCTAACAGGTGACAAGGATCAGTACTGGTAGTGGTTTCTTGGAATAGCTGCAGGTCTAGAGCTCAGATGCATTGGATTTTGTTGCTGCTAGGGAGGAAGGAGAGCTTACTCTAGGAGAAAACCAGAACAGCCAAGTGACAGTGTCACACCAGCTGAAAGGAGGCGCTGGCTGGGGATGGAGGAGGTTCTGGGGACCCTGCAGGGTTTTCCACTCAGACATGGCTGTGCTACAGGGGCCTATGAAGGGAGGCCCTGGGGATTAACAGTTGGGCTTGTTGCTTGCCTAAACATGGAGGCAGATCTGGGCAAGGAGAGAAGAGCTCAGGGAGCAGTAGAGAAATAATCTTAAGTGCTGGGTAGATGACCAGAAGGATAAGAACAGTGGCTCAAAGTAGAGGGTCCAGAGTAGCCTTAACAACAAGTAGACATGCCTGGGAGAAGTGTGGTGGAGGGCCAGTGATTAGCCAAGCAAAGAGACACCCTGGCTGGCCTGAGCTGGGGCCAAGGCCTGAGGAGGCTGAAGACATAGGAGGAATACCCATTGCAAAGGTGAGCCTGGCTGCGGAGAGCCCAGCACCTTGCCTGGCCCAAGCCAGGGCCAGGGCCGCGGGTGTCATGATGTTACCTGGTGGCAGGAATCGTAGATTGGGGTGTGGGCCTGGGTACTGGAGCCCAGATGAAAGGAGTTCTGGGTGACTCATGAACCCCAGAGTGACTGTGACCAGACATGGGGGAGATTGAGGGTGGAGGGAAAGTGGGCCACAGCAGGGTATAGACATTAGGTTTAGGAACTAATTAGGGCTGCAGGAAAGGGTTTTGGCGTCCTGTTCATTCTGGGTAAGACCTAGACTGCACCTTGGTGGGAGAGGATCATAGTATCATAGTGTCTAGAGTCGGAAGGGACCTGGGCAGATCATCTAGTCCGACCCCCTGCCTTGGCAGGAAAGAGCACCGGGGTCAGATGAC
>JAGPOW010003395.1:24443142-24479223 GCA_030014935.1 Caiman crocodilus
CATACGGGTGGCCCTCCTCTGGACCCTCTCCATATCATCCACGTCCCTCTTGAAGTGCGGCGCCCAGAACTGGACGCAGTACTCCAGCTGCGGCCTGACTAGTGCCGCATAGAGGGGGAGGATCACCTCCCTGGACCTGCTAGAGATGCATCTATGGATGCACGACAGGGTACGGATGAAGTGGTGGGGCCATCTGTGGTGGGGTGGTCCCCAGAAAGTGCCACACCTGTGCTTCCTCAGTGAAATACAGGTATGGGGTGCCTGAAAGTCCCAGCCCCCATGACCTGGTGGGTTACCCTGTAGAGGGGAAGGGCAAAGGGTAACACCATTCCAGTCTGTTGAGAGTGGAAGAGACATTTGTGAAGCTTGAGAGGCCTAACTAGAGTGCAGCCCTATGAGGGGGGAGAGGCCTAACTAGAGTGTGGCCTGGTGCGGGGCGGAAAGCCGCAGGCTGTGGAGGGAAAGGCTGAGGATGGCTTGGAGGACTGCGCGTAGGCCAGCTGGAGCATGCCAGCAGTGAAGCTTGAAGGACCGTGCGGAGTAGTGCCAGGGTAGGACCTGAAAGGCTGTGTGGAGTAGGGCCGAATGGGTGAAGCCCAGAAAAGGGCAGCGTGGGTCAGAGTTTGGTCCAGGAAGGGACAGGAATTGTCAGCAGTTTACATGTCATCTGCAAAGCATAGAGCACATGTTAGAGGAAGTTCGGAGCCATGTATTGTGGCCCAGGACACCAGGGCTGCAGGAAGGCATGCAGGTATTTACATCAAGGTGTGGCAGGTGAGTCAGGGCAGATTGCCCTAGACAGGGGGTGGGCCAGTGAAATACTTGGCCTAGGGACGGCCCCCCCTTCCCCTCCCCCCCCGCCATTACTTGGATTTCTGCATTACATCTATGCTAACTCACAATGGTATGAATTTTACTCTGGGGGGGGGAAAGCAAAAAAAAAAAAATTGAATATATAATATAATTATTAAAGCTATTTGTAAAGCTAAGAAATTGTGGCGTGTTTATTGTGTTTATATAATTCTTCAGAAGGATATGAAATATCTATTGAAAATACTAATAGTGTATTTACTTGAATTGTAATTGTATAAGGTTTGTGTTTTTTGTTTTTGTTTTACTGTCATATATTAAACTAGTTTCTTAAATTTCTCTGGATGTTACTTTTATGAGAATCACAGAGAATTTAATGTGTGAACAACTTATTTAATGTGGCTTTGAACAAGTAGATCTGTTATAAGCAACATTTTTGTTCTTTTAGGGTGTTTACATGATTTAAGAACCTTGTAGTTAGAATTTTTTTCTTTGTTCTAAAAAAGATTTAAATTTTTTTGTTGCTGATCTCTTTCCAGTACAATTACATTATTATGGCAACATAACTGTTGGCACTGAAATTTACAACAAACCACATACAAATGTTTACTTTAAATGTTCTGTGGTGAAATCCTAGCTTGATGGTGGCAAAATCTTTTATTGACTTCAGGGGGGCTGCCGTCTAATGTGTTTTTATAAGCCACTAAATACCTGCACTCCTATTAACTATCAGCAGTCAGAACTTTTGAACTGGAATGTGGCCTTAAAAGGAATGTTGCTTAAGTGTTGTCTGGGCAATATTCGTCAGGTGACAAAGTACTCGTTTGTTCTGTTCTGCAGTTTTACAACCTGGGGGGTGTCGGGGAGGGAGTTGGGCCTGAAGCGCCACTCTGGGCACTAACTTAGTTGAGGGCGTAGAACGAGCTACTGCTCTGCTGCTGATCTGATTGCTACTACCAGTAGCCTGGAAGCAGCTGCCTGTGCTCCTGCTGTTCTGGGTGTAGAACTGACTAGCTCCACATCTGCTACTCTGCAAATATATTTGTTAAAATAAAAACTGTTCTACCTCATTTGTTTTTCCTTTTATCTATTGTCGCAGGGCACCTCCGTGCTCTGCTCCTAGAGAGGGAAACTGCCAGGGAGAGAGCCCTGCCAGGCCATAACGAGCACAGCTGCGGGTTGCCCTGGGCAACCAGGAAGTCAGCTGACCAGAGGGGGCTGAGGCCTGGCTGGCAGTTCCCTGCCAGCAGTCAGAGGGGTAGGAGCTGCTGGAGCTAGGATGTGAGCACTACAGGAACCGCTGGAGCTGAGTGAAGGAGGGCAGCTCAAAGAGGTTTGATCACCATGGTTTAGCCGGGCAGCTTTAAGTTAAGCTGTAGCCAGGAGGCTTGCATTGTGTTTTGTTTTGCTGTTACACTGTTGGTTTGGGCAAGGCTATTAGGGGTTGGAGGAGGCCTCAGGGGAACCCCAGGGGCATGGGGACCCCGGTGCCAGTGAGGGCGCAGCATACTCATAAAAGGACCCACAGTGGTGTGGGGGCCCCAATGCCAGTGAGGGCGCAGCGTACTCAGGGGCCTCAGCGGAGTGTGAGGACCCCGGCGCCCAGGAGGGTGCAGCCTATGGGGTGTATAGACCCGAACCCTGGAGAGGGGCACTTGTTGAGAAGCCCTAGCATGGGCGTGGCGAGAGAAGGGGGCAACATTGAGAAGCCCAAGTGTGGGCACAAAAAGCCCCCAGGAGGAGGCAGCATTTTAAGAAGCCCAAAGTGGGCACAGCGAGCCCCCGAAGAGGGGAGCGCCTTATTGAGGAACCCAGGGTGGGCATGGCAAGTCCCAGAAAGGGGGCGCTATTGGGAAGCCCTAGTACAGGCACATAGAGCCCAGGGAAGGGGACAGCTTACCAGAGAGCCCCGAGAGGGGGCTGTTATACAGAGAAGGCCCCAGAGAGAGGGCAGCACTGCGGTAGGCCCCGAAGAAGGGGGGCAGCACTGCGGAGAAAGCCCAGACTGGGCACAGTGCCCCAGGAGGGGGCGGTGATATCGAGACAGCTCGAGAAAAGGGTGGCAATACAGAAGAGACCCGAGAAACAAGCATGAGTGCACATAGAGAGACAGACCAACGTTGATGCCATCTGTGAAGCTTGGGGCGTGGTATCAGGGGTGGTTGGAGCCATGTGTAGCCCATAAGGCTTGGGTGCCTGGGAAGCACCCATCATTCAGGGAGACCCTGGTGGGTCCGGGAAAACACGGGGACAGAGGTCCTAACTAACTGTGCCCAAGGAGATGTGAGGCAGCCTCCCAACTTTACCTAAACATCAAAGACATGGCGGGCAAGAATCTGAGGTTGCCCTTGGGCCGACTTGGCACGGAGGAAGGGGCCTCAAGGAGATCTTGGCCCTCCTGTAGGACCCTGCCGTGACACCTAGTTTCTGGGGTTTTTTTGGTTTTCTGCATTATGTAATAGTGATTTTTAAAATTTCATCCAAATTTTCCCTCAGACTTTTAAATCTGTATTTCTACAGTTTTGGATATGTCAAGTAATGTTTAGCATTTTTTGCACCTAGTTCTTTTTTTGCCCACGTAGTGGGGCTGTCACAAGGCCAGTCACAACATCGGCCTGCCCACCTATCTAGGGCAGTCCACCCACGTGACTTGCCTGCTATGCCTTTGTTGGAATTAAATAGTTGTTGTTCCTATGTGAGAGGCTGCCCAGGGGCATAATACCCGGCTCCAAACTATCTCTACCCGGTGTCCCGTGCTTTGTAGGTGGAATCTAAATCCACTATTACTCCCTCAGCCCCTTAGCTAGGCTGTGCTTGGCCTGTGGCACAAACTTGGCCTCAAGCATCTTCAGACATGCCTTGGCCATGTGCCCTCCACTCTGCCCCCTCCCTGGCACCTCTATTTTCAGCCGGCCTACACACAGTTCTTCAGGCCCCCATGGACTCTATGTGGCCTTTGGCTCTCTGTCCTAGACTGGGCCACTACTCTGCCTCTCACTGGGCTTGTGGGTCTTATGCCCCTTGGGTCTCAGGTGTTTGTCAATGTCCCTGGATCCCTAACTTGGCTTACAGCCCACTCAGGTTTCTGTCGACATGCCTAGATCCCGCCTCAGTCCCCATTCAGTGGACCTGGGCCCTGTGCTTTTCTGTTTGGGTGTGCTCCCCTAGACTTCCCCTCCACAGGGTACCCACAAGGCAGCATGGGCTGAAACTTTACAGTGCCCCATCCTCGCCTTTCTCTGGGGAAGCACAGGTGTGGCATTTCCTGGAGACTGCCCCTCCACAGTCAGCTCCACCATCCTATCCAACCCTAGCAGGGTGTAATTTCCTGCCCTAGGACCAGGAACCTCCTCCATCGCTTACCCATAGTTCTTACCCTGATCTCCAGGTGTTTTAGGAGCAGCAGATCTCTGACTGGGCAATGTTACTTCAGTGGCATCCCTGTAGCAACTGCTGGTTTTGCTCTTAGGGCTCTGTCTTATACCCAGGCTACCCAGCACTTCACCAATCAGGCAGTCTCCTGACTGTGATGTGACCACTTGATTGGGTCTGCTCCCACTTGCAGGCTTGTCTACAGCCTGCTCAAGCCCTTAAAATGGCAGGCATCCAAAGGTGCTCTGCCACGGTCCATAAAATCTTAAGCTTCATAGTTATTGTTCTAGGTATTAAAGCACGTGCTGGATTTTCTTTCAATTTTTTTTTAGAATTCTGGAGGTGGAGAAAAGATTGTTTATTGACCAGTGGTCATGAAGTTATACAAAACGTGTATCTGAAAACCTACAGACATTCGTGTATATCCATAAAAAGTGAAATCTTCTATGCTTGTATCTGATATAGTTTTAGCTTTTATTTTTATTTTTTTTTAACCTTTTAAAAATTGCATGTTGCTACTCTCCTACTCTTTGCAAAGAAAAGCTTAAGGAGTCTAAGAAATGCACAAATGAATACTGGTCTTGCATACCATATGCCCCTGAAGAAGATGTGCATCTGTTTTTGCGAGGTAGAAGAAAGGAAAAAAAATCTTTCTTTGAGAATACATATAGGTATTTTCTCAGGAAATCAAAGGCTGCTGCAGTAGAGAGGGAACAACAATCTGTTTGCTTTGTTAACCCCCTACCTTCAAGATATGGCAGGTGGGCCTTTCTTCAGGAGGATCCAGCCCTTAGCTGACTCGGTCAGAACTGCAGGCTGCCCATGCAGCCTGAAGAAGGGTCAGACAGTTCCACTCTCACATGATTGGGTCCTCTGCTTCTTGCATTTCCTTGTTTAAGACCTGTGGCTCAGTTTTTGGTAATCAGTCTATCTAATGATGATATGTAACATAGAAGATGGGATTGTGTTTGCCACTGTTTAAAATGGCTTGAAAAATCTTATATGAGGGATGAGACAGAGTTCACACTGACTATCTCAGTACATATCGCAAGTAGATAAAATGGCTTTTTGTTCCTGGTTCTTTATTGACATTAAGGTACAGAAAAATATAAGCCAAAAAAAATAGGGTTTTTGAAAAACTGTCACAGTGGATGCTTGCTCAGGACCATTATGGTCTTGTATGGTTTCTAAGAGTACCCCTTGAAGCTGGCCATGGCTTGACTTCTCCTTCCCACTCCAAGACGCCAACATTTTTAGTCCCTCACTCTCCTTGGCCTTCCATGGTCCTGACTCAAGAAGAAAAGAACTTCACCTCTTCCCTACCCCCATTGTCTCCTCTCTGCAAGCCACTGTTCCAAGTACCACAGCAGTCTCTTCAGTAAAGGTATTGATTTGGGAAGGGCCAAAACCAATTGGAGGTTCTCTGTCTCCTCCAAAAGAGTTAAGTTGGGGTGGGCAAAACAGTGGATCTGGCCAGCAGCTGGACTCCATTTCCCTGCAGCTCTTGCCTGCATTGTTGCAGCTAGTTTCCATGGAGACCCCAATAGTGGTGGCTCCCTGACAGCGCAGGGTTGGGGTGTCCATGGAGACTGGCCCAGCAGTGCTGTCAGGGCATGTGGCTGGGAGGGGAGGTACTCTGGTGAGAGAGCTGGGATTTTATGGTGGTGACAAAGTGGTTTGGACCTGGGGCAAAGCCATGATTCACTGCATGCATGCCCCTGCCTAAGCCATGCAGTCAGCGGATCACAGCTGTGCCTGGCTCTGAACCATGCTGTCAGTACTGCAAGTTCCCAGCTCTGGAGCAGCTCTATGCCAGCACTGCTGGGGCTGGTCTCCATGGAAACCCTGGTCTGCTGTTACAGTGCTGCTACTGCTGGGGTCTCCATGGAAATCGGCTGCAGTGATACAGGAAAAGGCTGCTGGGAAATGGAGTCCACCGCTAGCCCAGTCCAGTCTGTGGGCCGGACTTTGCTTGCCTCTGGGTTAAACAGTCCCTCTGTCCTTGGTCCAGCCCACACAACCCTGAGCATCCCCAAAGATACTTAGTTGTTTCCTTTCCTGTCTCTCCATCTCTCCTGAGCTCTTCTGCTTTTCTCAGCCCCCAGACTGTTCTGGCAAGGAGCTGCCAGGTTGGTTGTTTCTAGCCTGCTTTCCAATTGTCATGTATATCTCTTCTAGACACCTCTTGGCTTTAGGCTGTCAGTAGAGCCATTCAGGAGTTGGCCAATGTGATTTCAGAGATGCTGGCCATTATCTTGCAAATTCGTGGCGATTTGGAGAGGTCCCAGACTATTGGAAAAAAGCAAATATAGTCCCCATCTTTGAGAGGGAAGAAGGAGGCTCTGGGGAACTACAGACTGGTAAGCTTCACCTCAGTCCCTGGAAAAATATTGCAGCAAGTCCTCAAGGAATCCATTTCTAACCACTTGGAGGAGAAGGTGGTTAGGAACAATAAGCATGGATTCATCAAGGGCAAGTCATGTCTGACAAACCTGATTGCCTTGTATGTTGAGATGATTGGCTCTGTGGATGCAGGAAGAGCAATAGATGTGATGTTCCTTGACTTTGGCAGGGTTTCTGATATGGTCTCCCACAACCTTCTTGTAAGCAAACTAAGGAAGTATGGGTTGGATGAATGGACTGTGGATAGAAAACTGGCTTCATCATCAAGCTCAAAGGGTAATAATCAGTGGCTCTGTCTGGCAACTGATATCAAGTGGAGTGTCCCAGGGGTTGGAGAAAGCCTGTTCAATGTCTTCATCAGTGACCTGGAAGATGGGATGGAGTGCACCCTTGGCAAGTTTGCAGATGACACCAAGCTGTGGGGTATAGTAGATATGCTGGAGGGTAGGGCTGGGATTTATAGAGGCCTTGACAAATTGGAGGACTGGACCAAAAGAAATCTCATGAGGGTCAATAAGGATAAGTGGAAAGTCCTGCACTTGGGATAGAACAATCCCAGTGCACCAGTACCGGATGGGGACTGACAAGCTAAGCAGCAGCTCTGCAGAGAAGGACCTTGGGGTTACAGTGGATGTTAAGGATTTTCAAAATCCCAAAAAGATGACAAAGCCATCAGGGAAATACAGAGCGCCCAGGTGAGGGACTAATAATAAAAGGATGGGGGTGAGGTTGGGAACGCACCTAGGTTACATAAGATACAATGTTAGCCAACTAAGCCCGGGGGTAAGGGGAGTGGGGAGGAGGAAGCGAGGGGGGGGGTTTCGCGATGCTGAGAGAGAAAGAGGATAGAAACACACATACCCGTGACAATGGTCCACGATGGAAAAGAAGTAGTCCGAATGGTAGAGTCTCAGTTCATACGCAGTCTATCGCAGGGGTCCTCTTCGGGTGGCGTAGGGTCGTCGTCGTCGTCGTCGTCCGTGGTTGATGAATCCTCTTTGAAGTGAAGGTCTGTCTGGTGCAGAGGGGGGTGGGTTCAGGCGGTCCCCTCTGGGTCCGGTCTGGCGGCTGGTCTCCTGCTGGGGTCTGTGGCCTGCTGAATCTGAGCCAATAGCGTGCCCTTCCTGCAAAAATAGCTAATGGCATACTGAGCTGCAATAGTAGGAATGTTGCCGGCAGATTAAGGGAAGTGATTCTTCCCTTCAATTTTGCACTGGAGTACTGTCCAGTTTGGGGCCTCCCACTACAGAAAGAATGTTGACAAATTGGAGAGTCCAGTGGAGGGCAACGAAAATAGAAGTCATGTGCCACATCCCTCAGAGGAGAGGCTGAGGGATCTGGGCTCATTTAGTCTGGAGAAGAGAAGGGGGGGATTTCATAGCATCCTTTAACTACACAGAGGATGGAGCGAGAGTGTTCTCTGTTGTCAGATGACAGAGCAAGGAGCGAGGGATTCAGGTTGCAGTAAGGGAAGTTCAGGTTTATTATTAGGAGAAACTGTCTCGCAAGGAAGGTAGTAAAGCAGTGGAACAGGTTTCGGAAGATTGTGGAGATTGTGGAATCTCCATTCTTGGAGTTTTTTAATGCTTGACTAGATAAAGCCTTGGTTGGGATGATCTAGTTGGGGCTGGCCCTGCTTTGAGCAAGGGATTGGAGTAGATGATCTGAGGACAGTTCCAATCCTAGTTTTCCATGATTCTGTGATAAGACTGTTAATGCTACGGGGTCATCTGGTCTTCTCCTGTACATAATCCTTCATTCTCTGTGCACAGGCTGAAGTAGTACATATAACAATGTGAATACAATCAACAGATAAATATTACAATAATAATATTAGTTTTTGGACTCGAGGCATCCCGATATCAACCAATGGTAATCTGTATGAAGCACCTTTTGTCTGCAAGTTCCATGTCCAAGAGGCAGTTTTCTCCAGTTTCAGGACAAAAAACATGCAATATAAAAGCCCCCTGCTGTTAATGTGCCATGTTAGACTGGAGTTGGGTTTATTGAAAAGATTGCTAGCTGCTTTGGGTGAAATATTGCAGACTGTTCATCCAAACTTTTATAGTCTTCTAATTTCTGGTTATGTATTTCTGTCTCTAGTGGCTTGATTTTTAGACAGTTCAACATGCATTGTCCTGCTGTAAAGAAGATTGTTGCCAGAGTTTAAAGTACCCTCCTGGGAAGAAATGCAGATTAACTGGGAGTTGGCTTCTTGTTATACATATTTTTAAATTTTTTTTTTCTTTAAAAAATTGTCATGTCTTAAAATTTTTTTGGTGTGTTCTTCAGGTAACTTACTATAAGTTTCAGTCAGAATAACTTTCCTTTAAATTTTTTTTTAAGATGAAGTCTTTCTGCATTTAAAACATAGTTAAACAAATTGTCCTTGGACTTCATTTGAGAATCATTAATTCTCATGAGCTGAGATGTTTTATAAAAAATTATCTTTATTCTCAAGGCAGTAATTTTTGTTGCAAATATATTCCGTCTGTTGGAACTATCTTTCACTAATGTTGACCAAGATATCTTGAGATCTAAAAAATTCCTTGCATTATTACTGTGGGAAGTTTCAAATGAACCAGCTCTTCCCCCCACTTTCTCTCCCCCACCCCCGCCATGTGCATGCACAGGTACCTGGTCACCTCATGTCTGGGTACCACCATGCAAAATGTGCAAGCAGGTACAAACATGGGATCTGCAAGTGAGCCATGCAGGAAAACTGAGTTGTGGGCCATAAGTTGAGTGGAACGAAGCAGTAGCATCTCAGCAGCACGAAACGCCTCATGACCCCTTCAACTCCTTCTCCACAATTGAATCCCCTCTCCCCTTCCCCCAGTTTATAATAGGGAGGTTAAAAATGACAAGATGGTTTTCCAGAGCTGAGGTTGGAAAAGCTGGAGGGTTCTGGGGGGTAAGGATGGGGAGGGGGCAGGGAGAGTCCAGAGCTCCCTACCTCATGGGAATCATGAGCAGGGGGCCATAAAAACTTCCTACCACCTGGCAACCCTTTCGTCACAGCCCTGTGATCTAGTCGGGTCTTGCTCCCAGGGACCTAGTCTTGCTCCCTGTTTGGGGGAATCTTGGAGAAACTCTTGTGCACTGACCCCTAGAAGACAGTGTTTTGGTCCCAGTGCTGTACTGTGGGTCTGTGGTGCCCGGGTGTTAATCCGTGCATTTGCTCCCCCATTCTTCCCATCCTCCTGCTGGGGACGATCCAAGCAAGGTGTGGAGCCCCTCTCCTGCCCCATGGCACTTCTGCAGGGAAACTGACATCACGGCATTCTGGGGGAGGGGTGGCAGTCAGAATTTCCAGCCATAACTGGTAAAGAGATGGACAGCCCATCAGGCGGGAAGATGGCCACACACCAAACATGGGGGGCACTGCATCTTCTTGGCCCAGCTGGTGCCCAGGGCCCATGACCTCCTCCCTCTCTATCACTACGCCACTGTTTGGTCCTGTATGACCCTAATCATGTTGTGGCAACAATGCAAAGTGTAAAAGGTGAGGGTTCTACTTGGAACCCTTAGCAGTGTGTGTAGACACTTCTATCCAAGGACAACTGTGAACCACTTCCCAATTAGTGATGTTCTTGGAAGCATCAAAGTATTGTCTGTTCACACCCAAACAAAACCATTTATGACTAGAGACACACTTCGTATTCTTTTCTGGTTTTTTACATCTAACATACAACCTGTTGCTTTGGATGAATTATACTGCTAATTAAGTCCAAGTTTTTGCCTTTTTTGCCTTTTTTGACTTTGCCTAATAAGTCAGTCTGTTACCTCCAGTTTCAAATTAAGGATATCATCTAGACAGATATACTAATCCTATTCTACACTTTTATCAGACATTAGCACTAAGGTTTTATTTAGACATTTAGTTTCTTCTGGGAGAGTTGCTGCTTCGTAATACCCACATTGTGCTGTAGGGAAACACAGGCTGACCATGGGTAGTCTAGGTTAGCCAGTCACTGCTGCCATCTGTCTCCCGACAGACTAAGGGAGACTTTTAGATGTTTGCACAGGCTGCACAGTATTGGCCCTGCAAGCTTTCCACTCTCCAGGGCCTCAGCAGCTGACAGCTCTGAGTAAGTTTTTCTATTGGGGGATAAACCTGGGATATATTTCCCAGATTATTTGAATGTGTGTACTCAGCCTAAGTCACTGATCCAAAACTCTCCTCCCACCTGGTTGCAGGGATACCTGACATAAACATACTCCCGAGTGTCTCCTTTTCAATAATAAAGTTATATATTGATGCTTTTATTAAATAAATTGTTTACCTTTTTGGCGTGTGCATTTTCTTTTGAAGGATATATTCTTTGAAAATCTTTTTTTCATTTTTCTTCAAAAGTTGTGTGTCTTATGTGATGAGATTATTAGTTTACTCTGTGTGTGTTTGTGGGGATGGCAGTAATGCTTGCTGTCTTCACTAGGTGAAGTAGCCAGAGCTTTTTAAAGACTGTATCAAAACCTGGGATACAAAAATGTCACTCTTTTTTTAGATGACAGGAGAGCAGTCATTCATTCTTCCTACAACTCCAGCTCTAAATAAATTAAATTTAAAATATGTTCACTTGTTTTCCTAGAAGATGGAAATTAAAGTTGAATTAAAGTAGCATTAAACCTTTTTCACTTCCTTTTATAACTGTGTTATTTAATTAGCTCTCAATTTTGATCTGAGGAAACTAAAACTAATCTTTTTGTCCTAAACCTTGTAACGTTTCAAAACCTTATCAACCAATTATACTCCAGAGGGGTTAAAATAGTGCTAGCTTGCCTCATTATCTACACTTGAAAATCTTCAGCTTGCTGTGTAAATCTATATTAAAGCCCCTTTAATGGGCCCAATTGAAAGAAACATAATTTTACCTCAAGCATTAATTAATATTAATACATTTCATTCGAACTTTTTACTTTCACCAGTTATTGAATTTATTTTTTTGTAATAAAATATTTTATTAAATAACTGTAATCATTTTTGTATACATTCATTTTTTTGTTGTTTTGACTGTTGGATGCCAACCCTCTCTCTATCAAAGACTAATTTTTTGACACCCATTCTTACTTTGTGCGTCCACCTGCTTCTCCTCCCTGTCTTTCTTATTGAAATATGATGTACCAGCATAAAAATTTTTTCCTTCCTCCTTGCCCATTATTTTGTTGGGGTCAGTTGTGGGGTGGGGAAAGAAAACTCTCCATTCAAAGAGAGATTTGAGACCCACTTTGATATGGGTCTACCATAGTTACCTAGTGCCATGGCTTTCAGTGACCCAGATATAGAGCTTATCTGTATGTGAAATAGGTGTGCTATAAGCTAGAATGTGAGTTTACAATGCTCCACTAATGGTCTTAGCGTGCACCAAGAGGGCTTTCATGTGAGATGGCTTATTTTTTGTTTTTTTCAAGGGAGTAGAGTCCGTTTTCTTGTACTTGGAGTTGTACTCCATGGGGAGTTAGTGCAGAATGGCTAATACCTGTAAATATGCTCTTCTTACCTTACCATACATCAATTCCCCCAACACTTGCATTGTTTAGTCTGTGTAGCACTGTGTCACCCAGCCTGTTTGTTCTAAGCAAGGTTCCAAAATGACTGGACTAAAATGGCAGCTGGACTTAAACATGGTAGGGAGAAGGGCATCAGAAAATACATTTGATGTGATTTTTTTTCCTACCTGTCTTTATGAAACACTGTTAACTTGGAAAGATCATGAAATTAATTTCAGAATCTGGGTGGGAAGGGAAAGGAAGGAAATGATTCTCAGGTCCTTTTATAAAGTGTTGCCACACATCTGATTCAGTGATCTGTCGCTTAGTTCAGATAGGAAACATTTGTATGGAGCCAATTAGAGTTACAGTAGAGGATGGTATTTTTTCTGAGATACAAACTGCTTTCAATGCCCTTACTAAACACTTGTTTTTATGCAACAGTTGGAAACTGCAAGAAGCCCGAGTCCTATTTGCTGACTTGAGGGACACATTTTTAATAGCTTTTTTATTTTCTGCAAAGCTAAGACTGTTGTGATAGGGTGATCTGGAAATTAATCTTCCTCCAAAAATGGTTTTTCAGGAGTCATACTCTAATTCAACAGTCAGTTTTATAGCCTTATGAAACTTTTTTTCCTGTGAAGTAGTGGCAGCAAGGATGAAACAGTTCAGATATTGCCCTTTGAATGTACTGATCATACTTACGAAGAAACTGATTAGAAAGTCTGAGCTGGCTGTCTGTTCCTGCCACTGGTCTTAGTGACCTTAGCTGTAGGTAAGGCCTTGTGAAAGCTGTTGTGTTGGGAGTGAATGCTTATAGGTACTCTTAGCTGCAGGCTTCAGGATGTCATCAGGTGATCTAGAGAGAGCATTAAAATTTGAGCCACCCCTCATTAGATTCAGAGCACCCCTGTGTGGCTCTGAGAATTGCTGCTTTAATTACTGCTTTAGGACTTAGCCACACTGAGGGGGGGAAAAGTATAGACCTCTGCATTTTCCTAAAATGGATTTTATGTCAGTAATCATCTTCAGTAGAATTCACTAAGAGTGCTGAAGCAGAACACTTTTTGTCTAGCACTACAAAATCCTTCTTCTAGTCCAAACCAAAAATCAAAGCCGACCCTTGAGAATTATTTCATGCTGTTACAAGATCTGAGAGCTCTTCAGTTTGCCCCATGTTTCAAGAAATGTTTTACAGCACCATCTTATCATGAAGAGAATTTGGAAATCCACATAAGGCAACTTTCCTTGGGCTGTTACTTATGTTTATAAAATGTGTGAGCTTCAGACTCTGGAAAATGATGCATTCTACAGTGAATTTTATATGGAAAAGGTATGATACAAACTCTTATGAGAGTACCTGTTTCAATAAGCCCACCAATATTCTCTTTGGGTTTCATGAGTGTTTAGTGAGACTACGTGAGATAATGTTAAAAGGTCTGTTTGATTGAACTTGGAAGGGAGTAAAGCCTTTAGGAAGTCCACTCAACTTTTTTGCTGTTTGTTTGCCATCAGTTTAAGGGACAACACTGTTATTAGGATGACCACTGCTGTCTGAGGCTCCTGTGCTCCAAGGATCTGCTTGGCCTGAAATTAGGAGGCGTTGTGAAGTTATTCATTATCTAAGATAACATGACTTGCTTTGCTTGCCTCAAGGACATTTCTATCACAAATATACTCAAAACAATGTTAATATTCTTGCATCAAGCACTTAACAGTTGGATTTAATTTTCTTTCAGCCATCTTCCCATTTAATGTATTCCTTGCAAACTGAAGGGGGTGGCAGCCTTATAGAGGCATAACAAGTCAGTTGGGACAGCTGTGATGCAGGAAGGGAGCAGTGACTTATGGCTGCTAATGTGACTGGCTTCAACAGCTGCAGCAGGTGCTGGGTTTTTTTCTTACTGCTCTTTCCCTCGTAATCAGTTCCTTGCCTTAGACTTCTGGCCTTAAAGTCCTGACTTCTTCCTGCTGGCAAAACAAAGCCTCTTTCCCCACCGACTTGAGTGAGCACATTTGAATTGGCTCAATTTATTTGAAGATTTTTTTTTTTTTTTTTTTGGTCTTCACTTACCTCTTTAGGCTATCTTCTTTTGTATTTGATATTTTATCTTTATTTTGGCTTTGTTGTTTGTCATGGGTTTATTTTCATTTTTGTTTTTTTTGTTAGGGCAGGATCTAGAGTTACTATTTAGTGGTATGAAAAAAGAGACTTCACCACCCCACCTCCCCTTTTTGTGAGTTTGTGTGTGTTGTACTGGTCACTCACTGTTACCGTATACAGCATTCCCAGTCTCACTGGCTGTACTAAAGAAAGAAGGATATTGAAGTGGAAATGGATTATGCACTAATATTTGTTAGCTGAATTTAATATATACATCAGTTAAACAAGTAATTAATTTTACTACTTTTGGATCCTCCTGATTTCTTCTCCAACAAATGAGAAGAAAATCAAGCTCTGGATTGAATGTTGGAAGATACTTTGTGTGAATTCTTCTGGATTCTCAGAAAAGATCTTTAGATGATTCTTCAGCACAGGCATTGATTTACTCTTTATATGTATATGGACTTGTATGCAGTTCAAAATATTTCATAACCATTGTAGTTGCATGTCTTTGTAGAGACTTAGGAACTGGAGATGTGTGATGTAGTTCAACAGAAGCATAGGTTATAAAATTAATTGAAGAAAACATTTTTATCTGCAAAATTTATAAATATAGGATGCATGCATTATTTCTATAGGGTCCAGCAGCCCAAGTCAAGGCCTAGAGCTTTCTTCTGCTAAGTACTTACAAACAGAACAAAAAGGCATATATATTTTCAGTAATAAAATAATAGTGAATAATTAGGTGTAATGAAATATTGGAAAATATTTGTAATTTTAAGTAGCAACGTAGATGCATTTAAGCTGATCTGACAGGGTAAGGTTGCAGAGTACAGCTAACTTCACTAACACATGATCCTATGACATCATAAAAAGTAACCATAGAAAGTTAGGGTTGGAAGGGATCTCAGGAGGTCATCTAATCCAACCCCCTGCTCAAGGTAGGAACATCCCCAAATAGATCATCCTGGCCAAGGCTTTGTCTAGCCAGGTCATAAAAACCTCCAAAGATGGAGATTCCATAATCTCTGTGGGTAACCTGTTCCAGTCTTTACTACCCTTCTGGTGAGAGTTTTCCTAATATCTAACCTAAGTGTCCCTTTCTGCAACTTGAGACTAGTGCTCCTTGTTCTGTCATCTGCCATCACTGAGGACAGGCTAGTTCAGGGGTGGACAATTACTTGGGCCCGAGGGCCACAGGGAGTTTTGCTGAGTTGTTGCAGGGTGGGTCAGCATACCTCCCCTGCCAACCCCTCCCACAACGACTCACTAAATCTCCCAGTGATCCACTCTCTGCACACCCTGACCTGTGGGATGGGTGATGGTGGGGTGTATGGTAGTATGTCTGGAGCCTGGTTATGACCAAAAATGGGAGTCTGGGGTCACTGGTGGGACTGCTTGTGGCAGAGCAGCCCCTAAAAAATTCCACCAGGTCCACATCCCAGGGAAGGGTGAGTCTAGAGTGCCCTAAAACCTCAGCCTCCACTGCCTTGCAGGTTACCCCTTGACAGGGAAAGGCTAGGGGAGCTGACCCTGAAATAAAAGTAAGGGCGAGGCTAGATTGCATACCAGACTGGACAGCTATACCTGGCTCCCTCTGGAAAGTCCTCAGGTGGATCAGGCAACCGAATAGATACATTCATCTCTCCAGCTGTGAAGGCAGTTGACAAAAGCCATGTGGACAGTGTAGGGCATCAGTTCAGGTGCTTCAGGACCTGGTGGCTATCTACTGCATCCAGACTTGTCTCCAGCTGTTTCGACCTTGTCATGCCACTGAATTTAGGCCTGGACGAGAGAGCGAGGGTGACTCAGTGCAACATTCCCTCACTTAAATTCAACTTATGGGTAAGTCATTACATTGCTTTATCCCTCCCATAGACACACTTACATCCTGTGGTGATAGGTGAGCAGTAAAACAGCAGGCATATGAGAACTGTAGCTGCAGACCTGCATGCAGGTGGCTCAAGGCATAGGGTTGCTTTTCACTGGACTGAAGCAGCAGTGGAATTCGGTAGTCCCATGGGTGACTGAGGACCCCTATTTAGGATCATACTGCTCACCTTTGTAGCATGAGGAAGGGGCTAGAAAAAGTGCCCTAAACGTTGTCTGCTTCACCTTAAATCTAGAACAACTTCAGTTGTACAGAACTGGCCTGATTCAACATTCAGATAGTGGCCCTGAGTGAAACTTACGTAGCTGAAGAAGGACAACTAACTAAAAAGGAATCGGCTACATCTTCTGGAATGGCTGTAGTAAAGAAGAGTGAAGTTAAGCTGGAGTTGGGTTTGCCATCAAAACACAACTAGTCAGCAAACTTACAAATCTACCAAAGGGAGTGAATGATAGACACATGCTAACGAGACTCCCGCTGTCTGGTCAAAGATGTGCAACTATCATCAATGCCTATGGATCCACTGTGACCAACCAGGTATGATTAAGGACAAATTTTATGAAGATCTGGAGTCTCTTATTGCAGAAGTGCCAAGGGCAAACAAGCTCATCATCCTTGGTGACTTCAATTCTAGAGTTGGTGCAGATCACCAGGTACGGCCAGGTGTCATCGGAAAAAATGACCTTGGGAAATGTAACAGCAATGGTTCTCTTCCTGCTTAGGAAATGCAACAAATGTAACCTCCTCATCACCAACACTGTTTTCCACCTGCCAAACCACAACAAGGCATATTGGATGCACCTGCACTTCAAGCATTGGCATCTCATTGATTACATCATCATCAGGAGAAGAGATGGACAGGATATCAGAGTGACAAAAGTCGTGAGAAATGCAGAATGCTGGACTGACCACAGGCTCATAGTCTCCAAGCTGAATATCTGGTTACATCCTAGTAGATTACCACAAGGAAAAAAAAGCACCCCAAAAGCTCAATGTCTCCAAATTGAAACAGGAGAATGTGAAACGGGCATTTCTTGAAGAACTGCACAGCCATAGTAATTGATGTAAAGCTCAATAACATTTAGGAAGACTGTCTATTTGGCTTCATCCAATACCCTCAGTCCCACCACATGTAAACATCAAGATTGTGTTGATGAAAACAATACTGACATACAAAGAAACTTTGGCTCTATAAGGCCTTCTTAGAAGATGGCACTTTAACATCTAAAGAACATTCAACAACATAGAGAGGATTGAGAGATGCAAAACTCATGGCTGAGCAACAAGGCAGATGAAATTCAGTCTTTAATAGACAGGAACAATATGAAAAACTTCTGTGATACTTTAAGGACAATTTGAGGCCATGGTCATCAGGCATATCTTCAATACTGAGTGTGGATGGCACAGCATTGCTCATCAATAAAAGAAATGGGTAGAACACTTCAACAACATCCTCAATCAACAATTATCTATTAGTCAAGAGGTAATTGATCAACTGCCCCAGGTTGACATTAACATATCTGTTGCTGATCCTCAAATGCTGACTGAGTCTGTGAAAGTAATTAACCTGCTGTCAAATGGTAAAGCACCTGGAGCAGATACCAGACCAGAAGATGTCTATAAGGCTGGAGGTTTGCACATGGCTTTGAAACTGACTGGAAGAGTTCACTCAATGTGGACTCAAGGTGCCATACATCTCAGGAGTTCAAGGATGCATACATCATTCACTTGTACAAGCAGAAATGCAACAGACAATCCTGTGATGATTAGGGTATCTCTTTGCTGTCAGTGGCTGGTAAAATCTTTGCTAGAATTTTGTTGAATTGCCTTGTGCAACACATTGAACAAGGGCTCTTGTATGAGAGTCAGTGTGGTTTTATGAAAGGATGCAGGAGCAAAGACATGGTGTTTGCATCATCAACTTCAGGAGAAATTCCAGGAACAGAATTCCAACCCGTACATGATTTTCATTGACTTGACAAAAGCATTTGATACAGTCAGGTGGGAGGGTCTTTGGATGATCATGGCAAAATTTGGTTGCCCAGACATTCGTTGCAATGGTTTGGCAATTCCATGATGGCATGCTTGTTTGTATTGTGGGTTACTGAGTTGCCTCAACCATTCCCAGTCACCAACGAAGTCAAGCAGGGCTATGTGTGGGCCCCAGCCCTCTTTACTGTGATTTTATCTGCCATGCTTATAGGTACTTTTCACGGCTTTGACACTGGGATTGACATCAGTTACTGGACTGATGGCAAATTCTTCAATTTGAGGAGACTACAGGTGAAGACAGACTTACAGGAAGTGACTGTTTATGGTCTTTTTTTGCTGATGACTGTTCCCTGAATGCCAAATCTGAGTCTGACATGCAGCTGAGTATAGACCATTTCTTTTCAGCTTGTGACAACTTTGGTCTCACAATCAACATCAAGAAGATGGAAGTGATGCACCAGCCTGTGCCAGGAAAGCTGTTTGTAGAGCCCATCATCACAGTGAATGGCCACACCCTCCAGGCAGTGGACAAGTTCACTTATCTTGTCGGGGGGGCTGCCTGAGAACCAGCTGGGGGTGAGGGGAGGGAAGAGGAGGCTGGGATGAGGGTGTGTGTGCAACAGAGCTCGCCTGGTCTGCAGCTGTCCTCGCCCCTACACCAGAAGCTATGCATACTGGCCAGGGCCGAGGTGGTAGGGCTTTTCTCCCCTCCTTGCCTCTGGCTATGGCTGCTGCTCTTGCTCCTGTTCCTGCTATGCTGCTTTGGGTGGAAGCTTCAGCTCCTGCCTCAGCGCATGGGGCTCTGGCTGCGGCTACCTACTGCCTTCTACCTGCTCTGCCTGCTTGCAGGTGGCTGCTTATTGCATTGGGTGGGTAAAGTGAGTGGAAGGCAACTGGAGCGGTAACTCCATGTGTTGAGGCAGGAGCCACCTGACTGAAGGTTCCCCTCTGCCCACCCAGAGTGGAGCAGCAGCTGCAGGTGAGCAGAACAGCCTGGCCAGCATGCACAGCTTCCTATTCCCAGTGTGGCTGCAGATGGTGGAGTGTTGCTCTGCTCCCCTTTTCTTCAGCAGCAGCTCCTCCAACTCCTGCCCCTGGTATGATGATCTGAGCGGGTGAGTGGCTTCAGCTGGGTGGCTTCCATTGGAGGTGGGGGGAGTGGAGCAGCATCTGGCCAGCTGTAGCCATACTGGGATCAGCCAGCCAAAATCTTTCCAGAAAGGGGGTTGACCCATGTACTGTCCTTTAGGCAGCCCTTACCACCCTACTCAGTACCCCCCAGCGCAGCCCTTCAAGCCTCTCTCAGTGGCCCTACTCTTCATCTCACAGATGCAGTTCTTCAAGTGCCCTTTTTGCACCCTACTCTGCATGGGCCTACACATTGATACTACCCCACTCTAGGGTCTCCAAGGTCTCACACCCCTGCTGGGCTCAGGTGTTCCTTCAAAGCATGCCTGGCCCCTACCAGAACTCCCTACGCTACCCATCAGAAGGTGGGGGCTGAGATTAAAGCTTCCCTACCCACCTTTCACCTGGGAGGTAACTGGCCTGGCATTTCTTGGGGGCTGTTGTGCCACAAACAGCCCTGCCAGGCCACCCTTCCCCAGCAGGGTGGTTTCAAGTCATGCCCAGGACGAGGCGCTTCCAAACCTCCCCACAGCTCCTGCCCTTACTTCCAAGATGTTCTAGAAGCAGTAGCTCTGCCAGCTGATGTTACTTCCTCAGCTGCTAGCAGCAGACTGTTGCCCCAGCCTGTGTGTGCTGGGTCCTAAAATGACTGACCTATTTCAAGCACCTGCCGGCTGCCTGCTTCCAGCCCTTAAAGTAGCAGGCACCCAAAGGTGCACTGCCACATCCATCAAAACGTGAACTGTCTACTCCCTAAAAATTGGAAAGAAAAACCAAAGACCTAATCAAAAGGTAAATTTTAGAGATGACAAAGACAATTAGGTAGAAATAGTTGATTGCCACAGTTTAAGTTACCACAGAAGAATCAAAGGAGTATCTTAAATATCACATTCTCCAGTCAAAAATTCTTCAGGAAAATTAAAAAGAAATTCTGATCCAAGTCAAGGAAGTTCTTGGATGTCTGAAGACAGTCATCCTAAAATTCATTCTCATCTCTTTAGATGGCAAATCTTGAGCTGAGTTGCAATCCAGTATGGATTTCTTCCTTGATACTGCCTAATTATTTACTGGCAAGTAGTGCAGTTGCTTTAAATTCTCCTAATCTGCTGGTAAAGGCAAAAAAAGGTCACGTTGACCTTCAATTTAACGAAAAAAAGCTATAAAACTTACATAAATTGCTTTCCGTCTTAAATGTACTGCACAATTTGGGAAGAAGAGGAAAAAATGCTGATATCAGTAACAAGTCCACCATGGTTGTACATTAATTGGCAGATAACCATCAGGAACCATGGATAACTATAGTTACTGTAGTTACCATCAATGAACTTATATAAACATTCAAAAATACTTTTCTACTCAAACTATTATATCCTTCTCTCTGCCTTCCAGATCCACCCCCACAAAAAGAAGCCATACAAAGAGAAAAAGGAAATCAAACAAGGCAAAGGGAATCTGGTTTCTTTCATCTAATGACTATTCATTAGGTTCTTTAATTATTTTGGGAAGTAATGTAAAAAAGAAGTTCTATGAAAGTTATTCTCTAGCAGCAAGCAGAAGTCTTTATCTCCACGTGCAGCAGTTTGCCTGGAGAACAGATATAGAACCCTAGCAACAGAGGAGGAGGAGCGTGTTCCATTGGTGGAAAAGGGAAGGCCAGGCATCACCAAGGTTGGGAGGATCAAGGCCACTGCCACCTGAGGGGGATGAAGGCATCCACCTGCCAACCTAACCTGTTGTCTTGGGAAGTGTGCTGCTTGCTCAGAGCCTGGAGCCGGGATGTCACAGAAGGATTACTGAGACTCATCTGGTCCCCTGATTGCTACTCCATGCTGATCATCCATGTGGGCACCAATGATACTGCCCAGGGGTGTTTCTGAGGAGAACAAAAGTGACTACAGGGTTCTGGGTGCAGTGGTAAAGGGAATACAGGCTCAGGTGGTTCTCCTCAATCCTTCCAGTCACAAGAAAGAGCCCAAGCAGGAGCGATCACAAATCAAAGCAGGACTGTGCAGATGGTGTTACCAGCAGGGCTTTACCTTCTTTTACCATGGCATGTTGTTCCAAGAAAAATGATTGCTAAGAAAAGATGGGATCTTCATGGTGATGAAGAGAGGGAAGAGCATCTTCACAGGCAGAGTTGCTAACCTAGTGAGGAGGGCTTTAAGCTAGTTTGGCTGGCCCTGAGGTAAGCCTTGAGGCAAGTGGGGAAGTGTGACCTGGAGAAAGAACAAGCAGGAGGAACCACAACAGGGGAGGCGTACTCATTCTTTCTGAGAAACTGGGGAAAGCAGCAAATTATTTTGAGTGTCTATACACAGATGCATGGAGCCTGAGAAACAAGCAGGAAAAACTGGGAGTCGTCTCAGTCATGGAGCTAGGACATAATTGAAATAACAGACTTGGTGGGATAGCTCAAGTGACTGCAGCACTGTCATGAAGGAGGAATTGTGCTCTATGTAATATGAGCTGTATGATTATTCTGAGCACTGGTATGAAACTGGAATTAGGCCTGTGAGAGTCCCTGGGTTAGGGTCAGAGGGGAGAGCAACAAAAGTGACCGTGGAGAACGTAGAAGTGGAGGGCAGCTTGGGTGGCACCCACCACAACATGACTGAGTTCAGGATCCTGAGGAAAGGAAGGTAAACAGCAGAGTAAGGACCTTAGACTTCAACTCACTCAGAGAACTGATGGATAAGATCTCCTGGGAGTCCAGGAGAGCTGGCTGTATTTTAAAGAAACCTTACTGAGGCACAGAAATGAACCATCCCATGGACAGGAAGACTAGCGAGTATGGCAAAAGACTAGCTTGGCTGAGCAGGGAACCCTTCAGTGAACTAAAACACAAAAAGGAAGCATAGAAGTTGAAATTTGGATAAACTAGGGAAGAGTGTAAGAGTGTTCCTTGGGCAAGCAGAGATGAAATCAGGAAGGCCAAAATGCAACTTGAGTTCCAGTTCGCAAGGGGCATGAAGGGGTTCTACAAATATGGCAGCAACAGGAAGATGATCAGGGAAATTGTGGGTCCCTTCCTAAATGGGGGAGGCAGCCTTGTGACATATAATGTGGAAAATGCTGAAGTACTCAATGCCTTCATCTCAGTCTTCAGTTTGGGAGGAGGTAAACATCCAAACAATGGCAAAAGAACAGGCTAGGGACTATTTAGAAAAGCTGGACATGTATAAGTCTATGGGAATGGACAAGATGGACTCAAGGGTGCCGAGAGAGTTGGCCAATGCGATAGCAGAGCTGCTGGCCATCATCTTTGAAACCTCATGGTGATTGGGAGAGGTTCCGGATGATTGAAAAGGGAAAATATAGTCCCCATCTTAAGAAAAGGAAGAAGGAGTTTCTAGGGAACTACAGACTGGTCAGCCTCATCTCAGTACCTGGAAAAATCAAAGAGCAGGTCCTCAAGGGATCCATTTTTAAGCACGTGGAAGAGAAGGTGGTCAGGAACAATCAGCCTGGATTCACCAAGGGCAAGTCATGCCTGATCAACCTGATTGCCCTGTATGATGAGATCACTGGCTCAGTGGATGCGGGGAAACAGTGGACGTGATAAGCCTTGACTTCATGAAGGCTTTTAATATGGGCTCCCACAATATTCTTGTAAGCAAACTATGAAAGTATGGATTGGATGAATGGACTGTAAGGTGGACAGAAAACTGGTTGGATCATTGTGCTCAAAGGGTAGGAATCAATAGATCGATATATTGGGATAGTCCCTATTCCCCCAAGCAATCCTGGGAGTTACAAGAAACAATGGACACAAACTAGCAGGGGGTAGCCTCAGGCTAGACATTAGAAAAGTGCTATTTCACTGTCAGGGTGGCTAGGACCTGGAGCCAACTTCCAAAAGAAATGGTGCTGGCTCCTACCCTGGAAGTCTTTAAAAGGAGACTGGACGAACATCTGGCCGGGGTCGTTTGACCCCAGTATTCTTTCCTGCCATGGCAGGGGGTTGGACTAGATGATCTCCTCAAGTCCCTTCCAACCCTACCAACTACAACAGTATGAAACTATGATGGCTAGTGGGCAGATGATATCAGGTCAAGCCCCTGGGGATTGGGGAAAGTCTGTTCAATGTCTTCATCAATGACCTGGAAGATAAGATGGAGTGCATTCTCAGCAAATTTGCAGATGACACCAAGCTGGGAGGAGGAGTAGTAGGGCTAGGATTCAGAGAGACCTTGACATAGTGGAGGACTGGAACAAAAAGAATCTCATGAGGTTCAATAAGGATAAGTGCAAAGTCCTGCACTTAGGATGGAATAATCCCATGCACCAGTACAGGCTCGGATCTGACTAGTATGCAGCAGCTCTGCAGAAAAGAACCTCGGGGTTATAGTGGACAATAAGCTGAATCTTAGCCAGTACTGTGCCCTTGCTGCAAAGGTGGCTAATGGCATACTAGGCTGCTTTAATAGAAGCGTTGCTAGCAGACTAAGGGAAGTGATTCTTCCCCTCTATTCTGCTCAGGTGAGGCCACATCTGGAGTACTGTGTCCAGTTTTCGGCCCCCCTACTACAGAAAAGATGTAGACAAATTGGAGAGAGTCTAGAGAACAAAAAAAGTGGTTAGGGAGCTTGGGGTATGACTTTTCAAGACAGAATGAGGGAAGTGGGCTTATTTAGTCTGGAGAAGAGAAGGCTGAAGGGAGATTTAATAGCAGCCTTCAGCTACCTGAAGCGCGGTTCTGAAGAGGATGGAGCCAGACCAAGGGTGGGCAGATTACAGCCTGCAGACTGGATCCAGCCTGCCAAATTACTGGATCCAGCCCATGGCTGCTCCTGCAGTGCTCCACATGGAGCCAAGACACACCTGCTCCTGCTGAGGCAACTGACACTGTGCTCCCACCAGCACCTGCTAGCCCATACCCCAACCAGCATTCAGCTCACTGAGAGAGGCTTGAAGGGCTGCACTGGGAGGGTACTGAGTAGGGTGGTAAGGGCTGCCTAAAGGACAGTACGTGGGTCAACCCCCTTTCTGGGAATATTTTGAAGAAATTCCTTCTCTGGGTAAAAAAAGAAACCACATTAAGTGTAAGCAGTGCAAGAAGGAGATGCAGGGCCTAGTTGCAAGAATGAAACATCATAATGAAAACTGCTTATTGGGAGAAAATGGTGTGGATATGTCTGAACAATGTGAATCAACTCGTTAGTAAATTAAATAATTCACCTTGTAATGCATCATTCTTCAAGACTCTATGCCGGGGTAGGCAACGTTTTTCGGCTGGAGTGCCACAAAAACACAATGTCTACCTTGGACGTTGCCAGAGTGCTGACAAGCCAGAGCCTGGAGCAGCTGTTAACAGCCTCTCGGCTGCAGCCAGGCCACAGAGTCTGCTTGCAGCCTCCCAGCCGCCTGCTGGCAGCAGCCTGGGCTCTGTGGCTGGCAGCAGCTGCTTAGAGCTCAGGCTGGCAGTGGTGTGCTGAGCAAAATGGCCTTGTGTGCCATGCTTGGCACGTGTGCCAGGGCTTGCTGACCCCTGGTCTGTGCCTTCTGGTATAAGTGTGATTATACAAGTAAATTCCCAAGCTGTTTGCTATATTGGATGCTGCTAGAAAAAAAGTTTATCTAAGCTAATCCTTATGGCTTGTTTAGTTAGTTAACTAGGTTTAGAACCTATCACCCAAGTTAATGGTACAGAAAGCTGCAGTAAGAGAAATACAGAATTGCTAGTTGCCACTGGGTGTCATTTTCTTATTTTGTATTACATAATACATACCCCTTATTTTGGAACATCATGGCTCCAGACCATGGTGATGCCATAAGTCTATTCCTTATTTTACTTCAGCATAACACAGCATTCCCAAGGGAACCCCATCTTATACTTGTTTTCTCAAAAAAACAGAAGTTTCAGTGAGTTCAATGGGGCTTACTCCAAAATTAAGTGGACTCTAAATGCAGTCAGTCCTAGCTTTTTTGGTAATTTGGAATCGGATCTGCATCCTTGCTGAAAAAAATGTAAATGATTAACTGAATAAAAGAGTGCAGAACTGAAGAGAATGACTATTAAAAAAATCATCATTTTTGTTTCAGGATCCCATTTCTGAATAAGAGACTTTGACTGTCTGTCTGCAAGAACTTCAGAGTCATCTGTTCATACCTTCAGCAACAGTGCTGCAACTAAATGTATTTCAGACAGCAAAGTAGCAGTAGCAAGCAAAAGGTTTCAGTCATGCAGTAAAACCACCACCATGGAGGGGTTTGTAGTAAGCACCAGCAGATACCAACAAGACACCATAGATGAAAAGATTTCTCGGTTCCTTTATTCCACAACCTCTCCTTTTTGCCTTGTTAACAACAAATACTTCATTGACATGGTTGAGTCCTTACGACCAGGTTACACTCCACCTGGTAGAGGAGACATTGGTGGAAGGTTGCTAGATAGAGTGTATAAGAAGGAACGTGAACAGTGTGCAAGAAATACTGAGGGGAAATTTGCCAGTTTGAGCCTGGATGGGTGGATCAGTGTACACAATGATTCAGTAATATGTGCTTGTGTGACAACAGAAGATGAGGTTTCATAGCTTTCTGAAACAATAGATACATTGGGAAATGCCCACACAGCAGATGATTTAAAAGAAGTAACAGTGAAAGCTATAATAAACTGTGAATAAAAATTCAACTGTCATGTGTGTAGTTTTGTCACAGACAATGCTGCAAATGTGGCAAAGATGAGAAGCTGCTTAGAAGAAGAAAAAGAAGGATGCTCCTTAATAACATATGGCTACGGTGCCCATTTAATGCGTCTTTTAGCCAAAGACTTAAGTACTTCTCCAAGAATAAAAGAAATTGTTGCTGAAGTTGCAGAATTTAAAATTCTTCCATAATAACCATTTTGCTTTAGCTTCACTGAAGAGAGCAGGAGGATCCAAACTAATTCTCCCTCAAGATGTTCAATGGAATTCTGTGGTTGATTGTTTTGGACAATTTAGTAAGAACTGGCCTATTCTCATCAAAATTTGTGAAGAAAACCATGATAAAATAGATGGAAGTCTCTCATCTAGCACTGTATTAAAGAAGTACGTAGAGGAAGTTTATATCCATTGCCTCAAACAAACTTGAGAGAGATTGTTGCTGCATTGCTGATGCTGTTGAAATTTGGGAGGCACTTCAAGAGACATTGAAGAAAGAAATACCTAACCAGAAAGTTAAACTCTAGGCAATAAAGAAGCGAATGGATCAAGCACTAACTCCACTTCATTTTCTTGTGAACTTTCTCAATTCCAGGTGTAAAGCTAGATGCCTAACTTCTGAAGATGATACTGCCATGGCATAGGCATCTCAAAATTACTCATTTTTGCCAGTCAAAATAAATTTTAAGGTTGGAGGGGAACCATTAAAGCAGTACATGTTTACCGATGATATTTTAAACAAAATCACTCCCCTGAATTGGAGGAAATCATTAGCTAGGCACCTTGAAACAGAGTTCCTTCACTTGCTAAACCAACTTTTTACAGCAGTAGCTTCTACAGGCACAGAGAGAATATTTTCGTCACTTGGTATTATTCACTCAAAGCTAAGAAATCGAATGGGAGTTGAAAAAGCAGGAAAACTTGTATTTCTGTTTCAGTCTATGAATAAAAATAACAGTGGGAGTGGGGAAGATGAGATCTAGTTGTAGAAGTTTTAAGGACAGCATACGTTTAGTGGTGTGATGACTTGTCTGTTAGAGATAATAAAATTTGAATATGGTAGTATAGATGCTGTCCACCACAACAGTCGAAGTTGGAGTGATGTAAATTAGCTGATAACCTGCACTTGGATATCTGGTAGGGCTTCTTTTGTGGGAAGGGAAAAGCAAGTGTCTGTGGAAGAGAATGCTGCTGTTCTTGTCCAAAAAGGGTGTGCCTGCCTCTGTTTGATCAGGCGCGCTCGTGCGGCCTTAGCCTGGACAACTGATTGCGCCTGTCCTAGGCTTGTGGGTGGACCCCAAAGACTACCCCAGCTGATGTCAGGGGATCCCCTTGACTCGCCTGCTACAACTTTGAATGTTGCCTCAGTGGCGGGGCTCCCCTTCAAGGCAGCCTCCAGGGTCGTTGTGCCTCCCAGCGGGCACTCACCGGGCTCCTACCTTCCCTACGCCTCGGCTACTCACCACCTTGGGTCGCCGGTCTTCGGGCCCCCTAGGCGGTTGCTGCTCAGCCTGACTTTCCCGTGGCCTGCCAGCTACGTGCCAGTATCTTCGTGCCTTGATGTGCGGACTTCAAAGTCCTCGGCCCATGTCCCACTGATCCAAAATCCTGACGCCCTAACCCATCCACCCTGTGACTTAACATGCAATTCCCCACCACCGTGATGGCTGAAATACTAAGGCTACAGGGCCAGGAGGCCATGAAGGATGCCCCCGGCCTATAGGCCCTGTGGATCCCCCTGTGCCAAACTACTCAACCCTAGTGGTTTGCCCTACTCGGGCATTGAGTCTCAGCTGTTATCCTAGGGCTGCGGTGGGCCCTGTCCGTAACTGGTTTTGTCCCTCCTTGGGTCTTCAGCTGCCCTTCGGCGACGCCCAGTGGGGCTCCACTGGCCACGCCCCCTGTCACCTCCGCTCTGAGGCTTTCCTGCTGGCTCTGTTGTCGGTGTCGCTGCCGACTCTGGCTCCGACCCCAACTTGCCACGCTGCTTGCCTCGGCAGCTGAGCCCCTCTGGGTGAGGGCTCTCTCCACAAGCCTCCGTTCATCTGCCGCCCCGTTGCATCCTCAGGACAGCTTTTTATTTCTGCTGGGCAGCGTTCGCTGCCGGGCCGCAAATGAATGTACGGGTGGCTGATCCGCTGTGATGGCGGTTTTGCTGCACCTGTCTCCTCCTGCTGTTCGAGCTCTACAGAAGGTAAGTTAGGCTCTCCTTTGGCCTGGGACCCTCCTGCAACCCCAGCTCCCCTGGGACACAGAGGTAGGTGAGAGGTTTCAATTCATCAGACACTGTCTAGGCAGAAGCAGACATGAATGATGGAGCGCTACAAACTGAATTCAAATTTGGATAGGACTTTTAATCAAATTACCATCTCCTTTATCAATATTCCTTGAAGAAGTAATGGCAAACTAGGGTATTGCTGCAGAACTATGGAACTGCCCTACCTCTAGCATATTTACTCACTTAATTATCTGCCTGAGACTCTTGGGCTTAGTCCTCAGTTAGGTGTCAGGTTAAATTTCTGGAGTGCATATAGATATGGAGAAGGGGTTGGCCAGAGAAACTATTAGAGTATATTGGAAAATAAGGGTACAGTATGTAGAAAGAATTTGGTCACAGTGGTGGGAAAATAAAGAGAAGACAGGAAATGTGTTGAAGGAACTTCAAACCATAATACAGGGAAAGAAAGGAATGAACTTTCTGTAAGAAAAGATTGTGAGAAAGAAAAGAGGAAGAATACATCCAAGCAATTCTGAAGTAAATGTACCATGTTCTTCAATAGCAGGAGAAAAGTGGAAGTAAAATAAAGACAGGAAAGAAAGGACAATATAACAAGCACAAAAGAATTAAGTAACTTAGCAAATATAATGGTATATTAAATTAATTTTGTGTTCAAATATTTTCTCAATTAGAATTTTCTTGTGGTATCCAGGTAGCTCTTCAGTTGGTCAGGTACTAATTAATGTTGGAGTAATACTGATGGAATTTGTCTAATATGTGAAATAGATAAATTTTGATTTGAGTCAACGGATTAATAACTAAAAAAATGCATATCACGTAAGTGAATTATCAAATGTCACAAACAGTACAGAACTGATTTATTTCTTTATGATTCAAGCACAGCTTTAGCATTAGCTTAAGATAAGGAGCTGAACCATTCTTCCTCCGGGTTCTCTTGCTTCTCCATTGATGAGTAAACTCTGCTGCATGTAGAGTTGCTGAATTATAGATTCTGGCATACCAGTGTTTACTGATCAGTTTGCTTAGGCAGTCTCTGTGCTTCCTGCCATGTGCATATGAAGGGACACACGTTGAATCTGTGGAGCACGCTGTCTTTTGTGAGTTAGTACCTGATGCCAAAATTTACCCCTATAATTTCAGGGGATAGGATTTGGGTTTGGGTGGGTGGCATTGGTATTTTTCACCTTAAATTTTTTAGGCTTCTGTTTCAGACTAGGTTTTTCTTGAGGAGCTTTTTCAGGCTCTGAGTGTCATTATTACTGGTTTTTATGTTTTGTGACCTGTGATTCAGTATTTAACATCATGATAAGGAGGTGCCTACCACTTTAAGAGGCTTAAGCAGGCTGTGGAGCAGCTGGCAGGTGTGATGTGGCCTAATGAGGTGGTCATGTGACTGTGGGAGGGCTCCTGGATTGGAGGATAGAGATGAACGGGCTGCTGCTGCTGCTGCTGCTGCTGCTGCTGCTCCCACAACACTTGGAAGTTAAGGTTAGGAACTGTGGGGATGAGCGAGGTTCCTGGGCTTGGGGAATGACCTAAAACTACACCCTGCTAGTGTTTTGGTGTGGTGGGGCTGCCTTCCTAGTGAAAGGTGAGGATGGGGCACTTCGTAGCCTCAGGCTCCATCACCTAGTAGGTTACCCCCTAAAGCGGACGGGCAAGGTGTCTAGGCATGTTATCAGACCTGAGGCCCAAGGGGTGTATGGCTTGAGAGCCCCAGGGAGGGGTCAGTATATTAGCCCCAGTGTGGGGGTGTGTAATAGTGATTGGGCTATGTAGAGTAGGGTCCATAAGGAGGGCCTAAAGGAATGTGTGTGGGCCACATAGCGTAGGGCTGTATGAGGGGACCTGAAGGACTGCGTGTAGGTCGGCATGAGTAGAGAGTAAGATGTGTTTGGATTCCCAAGAAAGTGGACTCCTGGGGGAGTGTGAGGGTGAGCAGCTCAGTAACCTACCCGAAATAACCTTGCTGGCCTACTCTGGGACCAGGACTGGTCGAAGGACCAGAGTGCCCACCATGAGGGACAGCTAAGGCTAGAGACCAGGAAACACGACTAGCATAGAGGTGAGGCCAGGGCTAGTGTGACCCTTTCGGAGTCTTGTCAAAAGGGAGGAAATGAAGTCCCTCTCTGTCTGCATGCCATGACTTGATGATACGCAAAAGAAATAATGCAAAAAGGGAGGTTCCAGGAATGGGTAGTCCCTTTAAAGATGAGGTTTTATGTTTTGGCATATTTTCTGAGGCTCCACCTCCCTCACACCTCTTCCACACCAACTGTGGTGTTATCCAAGTGGTAGTCACTCAAATAATATTTAACGTTTTGGCCTGCCACCCTCTTCAGTAGGGTAAAGGCAGGCGTGTCAGTCCAGGTAATGAAAACTAAGTCTCTGCCTTCTTAGCCCAGGGTCGGTACTAACCCGAATAAATGCGATCAAATTGTCAGTGTATATCCACGCCTTGCCCCCAGTATAGGACTTTTCAGTGCGCTTGGACAGAAACAAGAAAATTCCACTAATTTGTCATCTCACATCGCGAAGCATTTGGTGCACGGTGAGATTCCAATTCATGTGTCCCATCTTGTGGATCTCTAGGGATGTGTCCACACATGCAAGGACGTGTGCTTGCAGCAGCTCAAGTAGAAGGAGTGAAAATCTGAGCTGGAGCTTTTTGCCTCAGCATATGTGCATGGACACGCACTTTGTTGTGGAGCAAATTGTGCCACTTGAGACAAAATAACCGTGCCTGGCTTCTCCCAGATATGCAGTCAGGGAAGCTAGAGCCTGGGGCCAGCACCAGGGCAGCAGTATAAAAAGCTGCCCTAGCAAGCAGCTCAGGGATACTTGCTTTCAAGAGCTTCTGGGAGTCTCCTGCCCCTTCTGCGGGCAAAGGGAGACCCTGGTGCACATGACCCTTGAGTGCTCCAGGCTGCATCCCCTCCACCTCCAGAGCCTTCTCTTGAGGTTCTGGTTGAATTTCCCCCCACCTCTTTGTTTTTGGTCACCCCATCCATGCTTCCACCAAGTTCCAGGGCCTCCTGGTCAACTTCTTCCTGGTCCTGGCCAAGTGGGCCTGACCAGGAAGGAGGCTTTGGTTGGGGAGGTGCCCCGAGACTGCGGTGCCACTTTCCTTTCACTTGTCTGTTTGCGTTTCTGGGCAGAGCACCAGTGGGAAGCGTCCACCGGCTCCAGGGATGCCTTGGAGGACTGATGGGGGGCCTGCCCAAGGGGCTCTGCTCAGTATCCCCCTCAGGCGCACATTTTGACCCTTTGACCCAACACTTGTATTCTGTTTTTGTTTTGTTTTGTTTTGTTTTGTTTTGTTTTTTTCATTAATTGTCACAAGTATTTTGTTGTGTTGTCCGTCCATTTGCCCCATACAATAGGGACTGTTAGTTACCTGTGTGAGCCTCAGGGCCCACAATAATTGGGTGATACAAATAGTCAGGAGCTTCTGGGGCCCAGCCAGTTGGTATCTGGGGACACTGTCCCTTGTGCCAGCTGGACTGCTACAGTAGCATCCCAAACCCATTTTTTAAAATACCTGAAAATCCATGTTCTTCCATAATTAGAACAAAAGCCCACTCTACCCACCCTGACACAGAGAGAGAGATCGATCGATCAATTAGTTGGACAATGCTTTATTGGTATATTTAGAATGTTAAATCACTTTGGAAGCCTACCAGTTCCATTGTGATACAATTAATTGTAAATATCTGTATGTGTGAATGTGTGCTTTTGGTTTCCTTTGCAAATGATTGGTGCGTGGTTTGGGGGTGTGGGGTTTCCAGGAAGGGGCTGGGAAGGGATGTGGGGGAATGCGGGTTCTTAGGTGGGTGTGTGTGGAGGGATGTAACTTGGCATGCGGTTGGGTGTGGGGGGACCTTCTCGGGGTGCTGCTCAGGATGGGTTCTATGGCCCCCAAAGGGTGCAGGCCCCCCCCCAACAACACAGGGACTGCCCCCCTGTGCAGGGCCACAGCCCCCCTATGCAGGGCCACAGCCCCCCTGTGCAGGGCCACAGCTCCCACATGCAGCGTCGCAGGCATCCTGCAGGGCTACAACCCTGCCTGCAGGGCCCATAACTGACCTTGTGCAGCAGAGACCATGCCAGTAGGGACTGTGTGCTGAGCCTCTCAGGCTGCCAAGCTGACCCAGATCCAGGGATCGTGCATGTGTCACTGGGTTCTGCCGCTGTGGGACCAGGCCGGTCTGCCTGCAGGGCCCAGCACCGCTTGGTGGATGGTCGTTGCGTGCTGTGCAGGTGGGGAAGTGGTGCACGGCAGGACCCGGCCTAGCGCTGTGCAACTCACTAGTCTGGGTTTGCATCGGAGCAGGTTGTGCGGCTCCTTTGTAAAGGCACAGTACCGGCATGGCCCAGGCTGGATCACATTCGGGCGGCAGGGCACATTTTCTACTACGCTAGCAGGTCAGGCTGAGACCATTCAGCACGTAGGAGCCCAGGTCACACAGCACTGTGACACTGCCTGCTGTGCCTGCAGGAGAGCCGCAACCATGCTGCCTGCTGCTGCCAGTACCGCGGAGCTGGGTGTGGGGGGCAGGTGTGTGGCATCCCCCCGCTCGCGCCCCTCCGCTCCCAATACCTGCCTCTGACATCCCTCTGTCACTCATCACAAACACTCGCGTCCACCCAGACCCATAAGTCCCTCCCACTCCATTCCCTAACTTAAACTCTGGACAGCGCTGGGGCAGCAGGAGCAGCACAGAGAGGCTCTCCGTGAGGCTCGGGGGCTTTCCTGCAGCCTCTGCCTGGCTCAGCCTCCCAAGCTTGGGGCAGAGCCAGCGTGTGGGTAGTTCTTGTAGCAGCCTCTGCACTGGTGTCTTTGGCCTGTTCAAAAAGTCCGCCCCGCTCTGTCTCCATGTATGCCTTTATGACGTTGCTCCCTGCATGCCCTGCAATGCGCATAGAGCACAAGCTTCTAAAATGCCGTGCTGGTGATATACACTACTCTTGCTTCACCACCTTGGGACCTACTGGTGAGTCGTCCCTGGCAGCAGCCCTCCCCAAGCCTTTTCGCCCAACAGCAGGGGTCAGATGCAGGTATATGCTGCCCCGTACGCTCAGGGCCCTGCGTGCGAGGTGCCACAACTGGTGACAGCCGCTAAGGCCGGAGGTTCCAGAGGGGGCCACAGCCGCTAGGAAAAAAGGGCTTAGGGAGTTTGGCAGTCCAGTATGTGGGTGGAGATTACACTGCCTGAGGGGGAGGGATTCAGGTGGGGTCCAAACGCCAGGTGGGAATAAAATAGGTCCATCTTGGGGTCAGAGCCATATAGTGATGCCATCGAGGAGACATGGGGCAATGTGTAGGGATGGTATGGAGCCTTTGGCGTCAGGCATTAAATGGGCAGCCTCCCACTTGATAAGATCTATTTCAGTTGCATCGTCAAAGGGAGGAAAAAAAAAAACTAGTTTATTTTTCATTTTGTGCTGCTCATTGTTTATACATTTCATTTAGCTTGAACAGGGAAAACAAGTTCGCTTTCCTTCATTTTGTTTTTAGGCAGATTCAATATCTCTGCTTTCAGTCTGCCCTCAATGTAGTACAAATTAAATCTAAACAAAAATGTTGCTTTTGTAAAGAAAAGGAGAGGAATAAAACAACTGCGAATACTTAACATTGGGTTTACTAATTTTCATGTACAAAATATAAACTTTTAAGGGTGGCCACTGTATCTGTTTCTGAATAAAAAGAAATTTTAACCTTTGTTTATGATCTGGGAGGTTGGAAAATGCAAGTCTTGAGAATAAAAAATGGATGAATTTAACAAAGAAACTTAGATTTCTTTTTTTAATAGTTGTTAGGCTTTATTATGTACACTACACTAAGTATTGGCTTTGTTCAGCAGTGTCTTAATTGCCTTGAGATGCAAATTCCATTAGACGTATTGCTTTTCAAGGTGTAACTGAGTTGTATCATTACCTTTTTTTTAGTTCCGTCAGTTAATAGGTTTTTCATTTTTTTTTATTTTATTTTTTTTATGAATTCTGGAGTTCAGACAATTTGTCCTGGCTGTATTTGTCATATGGTGCATGTGCAATAGCAAAAATAACCTTAATGTTAACCCTAACCAAAAATATCACAAGGGTTTGCAACTCTTTTATCTTCTCAGACTGATCTGAATAATTCCTATTGCATTTGTACTTGTGTCCAGAAAGAGCACAGGCCATTCTCTTTATATTTTATTATGTTACATATTGACAATTTGAAATATGATTTTTAAATAGAGATACAACAATAGAAATTATGTAAAGCCACATGTTAGAAGGTCACACACCATAGAACTTAAAACAAGGCTTTGACAATGAGAGCAAATAATTATTCTACTACAAATGCTGATTTTTGTTTTTAATTAATTTTTTGTCTTGTCTTAAATAGAGAATATCAGGACAGCAACAGGAGATAAACAACTTGGTACAGAGAAAACTTGCTGTAGATGAGGAAAATAACCTCTTGAAGAACAAATTCAGTAACTTGCAGCAGAAATTTCAAGATAAAAGTCAAGAACTTAAGGTATATTGACTTGTACATAGTTTTATGGGACCATAGCTTTGAAGTACTACTTTAAACGGTGTCAGCCCTTGTGGCAGTGAAAGTGACAAGCTTGGAGGAAAAATTGCCTTAGGCCTTGCAGTTTTCTCACGCACCAACTCTGAGAAAGATGCTTTAAAGCTAAAAATCCAAGCTTTATAACTTTCAGATAAATAGTTAATGATGGAAATGGAGCAAAGAAAGTAGGAGTGTGAAGATGTGGCTTCTTGTAATTAGATTCTGATGGGACTGGCATTATTAATTGATAAAGCTGGGGTCTGAGAGGATATGTCTGTGTGGGTCTCAAAAATAGCTGGGGACAGCATCAAAGGCAGCTTGATCAATTAATGGTCTCTTTGCAAATGTATACTCATCAAAACTGTCATCCAACTAAAATATATGACCCTTCCACCTGCATGAAAGAGACCAATAAAAGTACACAGGTGACCTTGGCCATCAAATATAGAACAAGCTGCTGTGAGGGTAAAACCACACAGTTTATATTTGCTGATTAGTTCTCACTTTTTTTTGTTTATCGGCCCTTGTGGTACTGTTCTACAGGACACTAAGGAGTGTGCACGGAAGAAGGAAGAGCAAAACAGACTGGTTATAAAAAATCTGGAAGAAGAAAATAAGGGATTAAATGCACGCTGCACTGACCTGCTAAATGACCTGGAGAAACTGAGGAAGCAGGAGGCACAGTGGAGAATAGAAAAATCTGGCATTGATGCCAAAATAAAGGTATGACATGGAATGGACTTCTGGATATTATTTCAGAACTACTTCTCCCAGGCATTTACAGTACATGTTATTTTGTTTATATAACAAGTTATATATTCAAATCTACCAGTGGGGACTGACATTCATTTACATTCTTTCTCTTAAGACCCACAGCTTTTTAAAAATTGATAGTGCAAAGCAGGAAACTGACTTCAAATAGTCATCCTAAAATGTAATCATTAAAAAATAAAAGATACTGCATTTTAAGAATAAATGTAATTTTTGTTTTAAACAGCTTTAAAAATCTTATCATTCAGGGGTTGTTTTTCCTCAATTATAATTTAGTTTACTGTGATTGTGATGGACTGTTTTTTTTCTGTATTGTAAGACTATTTTAAAAACTTTTCAACCACGGTTTGAATAAATTGTATCCTATCCTCCAGAGGGCTCCACTCTTGGTGAGAGGCTTTTTCATTTTATATCATATTTAAAAAGTTATATTCACAGTTTATGATAAATGTGCTATGCGTTTTTCATTTTATGTGTGTGCTTTCTCAGAATAGCATATTGAAACACTATTTCTTTCTTTCTTCTATCTTCGAAATTGTCATGTTTAAGGTATTCTAAGGTTATTCTAAGGAATAAACCAAATACTGGTATAAAACTATTTGCTAGTATTTGTATATATATCCATAGAGTAATTGTTGTTGTTGTTTTTTGCATTAGTCAAGCTTAAACATTTTT
>JAGPOW010003395.1:24479323-24496406 GCA_030014935.1 Caiman crocodilus
TTTTTTTTTTTACTCTTGAAAAACATTATCTACAGTACTCGTATGTCTCACTCATCTAAATTGTACCTTGCATTGAAAAATTTGGGGTATTCTTCTGGCAATTTACTCATAGCATACAAGAAGGTAGAATTTTCTGACACCATGATTCAGAGGCAGCAAAATCTGCTCTTCAGTGATACTTCTGATGGTTATAGGTATGGTGCTAAGAGAAGAGCTTTGGAAAGTGTGTCATTCATTCATCATGGGGGGGACAGTCTCTACAGTTCAAGGCTCTTGGTTTGGTTGGGGGGAAAGGTTTTCCAGTCTCCATGAATTTGTAGAGGGCCTGTTCCTCACCAGAGAAACACTGTGTATTGGAGTTATACAAGTGATTTTTCAGGTTGTCAGATGATGTTTTGAAACAACTGTAATAAAATTGTTGGAATTATTTCACTTCTCCACAACACGTATAAAAATAACGTGAAGAATTTTGAAATAACTGATTTTTATGAACGTTAACATATGCCATAGTGAGAGGTTTGCTACAGTGGTCTAAGCATGTAAAGCTTGCACAGAATTTCTCCTTGCTGTTGGTCAAGCCACTTTGTCTTTATGCTTCGCTTCTGTTCCTCTGTAAAGTGGATTTATTTCACAAGGCTATTGTGAAAGTGACTAGCTGGCATTTTAAACAGCTTTGCATAGGCACTTAACAGAATTTTCCTTTGAAGTAGTATGCTGCAGATTATGACTTCAGAAAAGCCAAATACATTCTTTAACATTCCTATTACGTACAAATGAATTAGGAAACATTGTTTTACTAAAATGTTTACCTTTTGTTGTTGTTGTTGATATATAAGCTGTAAATATTTCATTGAGATTTTAATGGGTTTCAACTTGAATTAATTTTTCCTATGTTCTGGTCTTTCCCTATTTCCATTACTAAACATTTTCAAGAATCAATTTTATATGCTAGATTTGCTTTCAACAGAGTACTTATAAATAGTATGGGAAATAATACCCTTATCCTCACAGGCCAAATACAAGATTGTCGCATTGTACTACAAATTAACAAATTTCCCTGTATCTTACATGTATTTAATTATAGTCTTTTTAAGAGGGCGAGTTAAACAACAGGAATTGTTATTACTGTGGTGGTGTTCTTAAGTGACTATAGAGATGAGCTAATTTTTATATCTGAGTTTGAAAGTGAAATGTCTTTTATTTTTTTTAAGGTTACCACTCAGCCTGGTTTCTGGGAGTCAGCCTGGGATCTTTTTGGCTTATGCAGTATCGCCTGTAATAAAGACCATAACTAGTTTTGTTGCTGATACAGGATCCAGAAATAATCCCACTTGTTCTCTTGCAGTTGTCCTGAATCTAGCAGTATAGCGCACAGTGGGGAAGTAAAATTAGAATTAATCAATGTGAAATACTTTAACATTGTTTTAAAAATATCTCCTCTAGATGTTAAATACCTTAGTTCTCAGAGGATCTGGGATATTTAGAAGTAACAGTGACTACTTTCTCTCCTAGTAGGTAGTGTTGGATTCTAGTCTTTGCTTTGGATAAAGCAGCTGTTTCTAGTCTGGCAGGTCTTGATATATTAGCCTTTAAGCCGTTTAGGTCTAGAAAGGTTATCCTAGGATGATATCATATTCTTTCTAGAGGAGTGGATGTTATTTTGGTGGTAGAATTCCACATTGAAGAGGAGGAAATACTACCAGGAATAGGCTTAGGCTGTTGGGTTCCTTTTGTTTGTTGCCTGTTTTTGTTTGTTTGTTGGTTGTTTTATTTTGTTTTCATTTTTATTTTTTTTAATAGCAGATGTTTGGAGTTCAGGAAGTTGGGGCATTAGAGAAAAATTTAATGAGAGAGATTAACGAAAAGAGCAAATATGAGTAATAACTGTATTTATCATTTCTTTTATCATGTATTGTAAAATATTGTGTTTGCAACTTCTCACTGATGTACCACTCTGGCAGTATACAAGTTCATTGAAAAGAGCAGAAACAATGTCCTGAGAGCCTCCTATACCTGGGTTTTTCCTTAGCTAGTATATTGGAAAAAGGTCTGTTTCTACACCTTTTACCCTTCAAATGAATTGCAAGCATGATCTGGGTCTGTGGCTGTTTTCTGCTTCCTAGGGCCCATGGTGTGCCATGGGATGCTGTGCATAAGTCAAAGCAGCTCTGAGGAGTCGTTCTGGGAGCTGGTTAGGCTCCTGCACAGTTCTGCATTATAAATGCGCACGTGCACTTTGCAGCCCCTCAGAGGTGCCACAACATGTACATACTGCATGTCAAAAGGTTCTCCATGCTGCTTTGCAGTGTAGAGCCAAAATTAGATACCAGGAAATTCCAGTATATAAAAAAAAAAAAAAAAAAAAAAAAGCACTCAAAAAAGAGCAGAGCAGCATATGTGGCTGCAGCATGTGCCACGTGAAACTGGAGCCTGGCTACCATACTCTGGCTGCTGGCCAGGCTCCGTGCACCTGCGTTGCCACTGCTGTAGCCCAGGAAGGCCCACAGGACCCCAGGTAAGGCTGCTGGGGCCAGCTCAGGTGCTGGCCTTAACCTTCCCTACTACACCTAGGGCAATTTGCTGAGTCTCACAGTGTGTATGCAGGGGTGTTCCCTGGGGACAAGCAGCAGTGACACAACTATTTCTGTTCCTAGATAAAGAAGGAAGGAACTGAATCAGGCTGCATGCATGCATGCATGCATGCAGTTCCATAGTTACAAAGGAGTGAAACTTTTGCACTGAAAGTAGTATTCTAATATTATAAAAGCCTTAGTCTGTCAGTCCATAACGCTTTATTCGCACTCTGATTAGTTGTCTGAAACAACCAATCAGAGTGCTCCAGGAGCCTTCTGGATAGGCGGAGGCGGCAGAGCACTGCCATGATGGCAGGGACAGAGTGGGGAGCGAGGCCGGCACCGCTGGCCTTGCTCCCCTCCCCCTGGCCCTGCTTCTTGGAGGCAGCAGCAACTGGCTTTGTTCCCACCCCCGTGTTCCAGGGAGGCACTGGGGGGTGCAGCTGGTCTGGACCCCGAGTGGCAGCAGCGGGCAGTGGCCCTGGGCCCCAGGATCAGCATGGCAGGCTGGGGAAAGTAGGCCTGACATGGCGGGGAGGGGAGGAGCAGGCTGGGCCTGACCTGGCAGGGGTGGAAAGGGAGGAGCAGACCTGGGTCTAACGCAGTGGGGGTGGGGTAAGGAGCAGGCCTGGGCCTAACATGGAAGGGGAGAGGGAGTAGTGCCCAACCTCAAATGGCAGAGGGGGAAAGGGAGAAGAAGGAGGCAGCCATGGGTGGGACTCCATCTCCCCCACCTCCCCCAGTCATTTTTGACGGGCAGTTTGCTAGTATAGTATATATGATGAAGCAAACACTGAAAGAGAATGTTTTTCACAGGAACTCGTAAAGAATTACTGATTTTTAAAATGGCTGCCCTCTCATGTTGCTTTCAGTAAGACTGCCGTCCGTTGAAGTGACTTTCTCAAATAACTACCATCTCCTTTCCTATGAATTTGTTGATGTTGTACAGATTGCAGCCAAAGGTGGCTTTAGCAGTCCCGGATCACCTGCTGCTTAGTGCTCCCGTTTCCTTCTGGACGGCGTAGCGCTATCATTTTTCTGATAGTAGCTTGAGCTGGGGCCCAGTGGGAAAAATGAGAACTAGTGGCCATTTTTAAGAACAGTCTTAAGCTTTAGGTCCTATGAGAACATGGGAAATGGTGAGTTGAAAGAAGGTAATTTGAAAAAAATATTCTTCAGGAGTTTTTCTTAATTCTACTTTATTATATCATTATCAATTTATTAAAAATTGAGTTAGACTTATTCCTTCCTGGGAGCACAAATATTAAAATACATTAATATTTTTCCTAGGGTTGTTTTGTGACGTCTCTGCAGGACATCTGAGCGGTCTGTTTTGCATGTCCGCAACTTCCAAGTCCATGTATCTTCTAACTTTACGAGTAATTCTGAGTTTCCTTGTTTTATAATGTTTGGTGTTAGAATAGTTAAAATATCCCTGGAATATTTTTCCTTCTAAATTATTGTTACATGCTCGTGACTTTAATTGTCTCTTACTGCAGGTTTTGTCTGGTAATTTCTGTGTGCGCGTGCATGTATGCTACAAGCAGAAGTGTTTAAAAAAAACATTACTGGTTCCTGTGCTTTAACACGTTTTGAATGCGTTCTTTACAGAATTTGGAAACTGATTTAACAGAGACAAGAAAACAAATGGAAAACCTGCACTTTAATTGCAGTGGCTTGTCATCCCAGCTGGCTATTAAACAGAATGAATTGACCCAGAGGGATTGTGATATGACCAGAGTTAGGCAAGTAGTCTGCATTTCCTTTAGGTACAATCTAATCACTGGGTTTTGTAAATAAAATTATTTTTATGATTTAAGAAGAAATGCCTTATTATTAGAGCTACTTTTGCAAAAGTCTTCTAATGTCATTTTATTTTGAACATGCACACATTATCTGGAAACTTTTGGCTGTTTAGCTTATATATTTAAGCAGAGTATTTAAATTCCTTTTGGCTTTTATGATGTTCAATATTTTAAGGAGGGATGGACATTATTCAAAATTACACTTCTATAATTAGCATTGGGTCAGAGAGTTGTCAATCTCCACTGAAAGTCACAAAATATCAATATGATTAGTAACGTAAGCAATTAATTTGAGAGGCTAAATGCCCTAAACCTACAAAAGTTTCAAACCTAACTTTAACTTTTTAATTAGAGTAGAGTTTGACAGGTCAGCAGAAGTCTGTACAGGCCTATGCTAAAGGTTTAAAATGTTGTGATTTAAGCTTTATCTGAGGTCTCGCACATCTTTTTTCCTATGCTGAATCTGGAGGATTAGTGCTGCATATTTGAGATGTGGAGAAGAAATGAAGGATAGAATGAATTATATGAATTGACTAGGCTATTGAAATTATCAGAATGACAGTAATGGCAAAAGACATCCAGTAGATTTAAGCAGATTGACAGGCAACTGTCTGTTCTTCTCCTCCTATTTATATAGTTCTATATGTGTACATAGTGCTATACAGTAGACGGGCTTTGTTTAAACAAATAACATTTCCTGCCCCAAAGTGCTTACAGTTTAGGATAGCAGTTGGAATTTTAGTGGAAACAAACAGAACAATGCAGTAGAAGCCACTATATTTTGAATAATCTTTTTAGGTTTCAGCGATTAATTTTACTGTAAATCTGTTGTCTTTGCAAAAATCCCATTTCTAGTCTTCTCTGACTTAATTTGTCTTCCTAGTGTTAGTTCTGAATTTTCTCGGAAAAATAGCTCTAATTATTTTTATAGTTAAAAGTTATAACACTTGAAATCCCAGTAGTAAATGAGAATAAATACAGTTTTTAATAGGATATTTTATGGGAAGACAGCTGATGATATTTGTAAAATTCATCAGAGGGCTGACAGTTTTTATAGTATTAAAAAATGAATTCTCATTTCAGAACTGTATGTCTCTGCATGTGGATGGGGCGGGGAGGACAGTGGAATATGGGACACTTTCAAACCTGGTAGCCAAAGCTATCAAAGCCTGCAAACTCCTTTAAATCTTCTAATGTACATTTTGTAAGTTTTGCTACAAGTCGGGGTGTGCTAGTCCCAGACATTTTCTTGTTTTAAAAAATTTGCTTGACCCTGGCTGTTGTTGGGATGTCAAGGTTTCACAGATACATTCTTATTATTTTATTTTAATTAAAAAAACCAAAACAAAACAAACCTCTTTGAAATGGTGAATCAGTTTGCGTTAACACTGAAAGTAGACGTTGCTATTTTAAGGGGGAAATGTGTTCAGAGAAATTGTACATTAAGTTTAGATTCTGGCACAGAGCCAGGTCAGTCCCGCCTCTGGCTATGTCCCTAAATTCCCTGCCCCACCAGTAGCAGGCCTGATGAAGTGGCTTTGTGAGCCAGATCCATCCTATGGCTTGTATGTTTGACACCATTGCCTTAATGCTAGTATTATGAATAGATATTTGGATTTTTTATATTTTGGGGACACTTTCAATATAAAAGTTGCTCAAAGGATTTTATTTCTTTCATGGTGTAAGAGGGCAATTTTTGGCTTAGTTATTTGAGATTTTTGTCTATATTTTATAATTTAATATTTTTCTCTGTGTTATCAGGGAGTTACGTAATTTTTTTTAACTTAAAACAGAACCTGTTAGGCAAGATTTTGCGTACCTCAAGAGGCATGTCTATGTAAATCAATTCATGTTAATATTCTTTTTCTCTGACCACTCGTAAAAAGAAACTATATACCTGTTCCTGGTGTATCTACTGTGGCACATTTACAAGTTTTAGATTTTTATCATTGCTTTAATGTTACCGTATGTACTGGAAAACAAAATGAGGATTTTCCCTCAAATCAGCACGGGGGGGAAAAGAGCCCTTATCTTATTTGCATGCAAGGAAACCTCATTAAATCATTAAACTGCTGCCTATCTATTATTACATTGCTGCCAAAAGCAGCATGTGCTCAGTAATGGAAACCATAGTTGATTAAATGAAGCTGGCACTGAGTGCGACTATAAAACACATGGTCAGTATTGGGCAAACTTAGTGATGGGAACCTACCACAAGGATAGATTAGTGCAGCCCATCTGAATAAGATATATGTTGGTGCTCATTGTGCTCAGTTCCTGTCACTGCTAACTCTTTCAAATCATGTTGAGCCACAACACTCGAATACATTTTGACTTCTTTATTCCCAAAGCTGAGCTGTGCCTTCCTTTCCCATTTCCAATTACTTCTGTTTTTTCAGCAGCCTTAAATGTCTAGCAAACATCACCAAACGGGTCCCAAACAGTTCATGCAGAATCCTTCTGTTGCCCCCTTGTTTCATACTCTTGCATATGATTAGCATGGCCCTGCCCTCCATGAGGTTGAGCCAGACCAGATTGCCCTGCACTTTATCTGCAAATAAAGTGTTGGAGGATCCCAGACTTTATGTCAAGAACACATAGTTTGTTATGAGTGAGAGGTTAATTAGCATATGGATCCTTTGTGCGGGGTGGGGAGGTATCTGGAATAAACACATATACTAAGCTATGCTGAGCTGTGAGGTCACCATGGCTTGAACTGTTGTTGACTCTGCTAGGGCCCATCTGGTATAATATGGTAAACCCTGAGTCTTTTGGCTTTGGGTGGGGGGCAAGGGGTACCAGCAAGGCTGTGGGGAATGTGGGTGGGGAGTGAGAGGCATGAGCAGGACTGTGGGGGCCCTTTAATTTGAATCACGGATTTGGGGTTTCTTATTAGACAATTTGTGATTTATTTATTTATTTTTTTAGCAGAGAATTTGCGGGTTTTTTTAATCGGAGAAAATCAGGATCCCTGTTTATCAGACATTAATCAAGCCCTGTCTCCATCCCGGAAGCTGATGGACCCATGGGCCTTCTTTTGCCTTCATGGGAGTTTGTTTCCATTATCACCAAAACCGTGCTCTAAAAATAAGAAGAGGTTCTTTATAATTGGAGTACATAAGAACATAAAAAAAGGACATACTGGATGAAACAAATGGTCTGTCTAGCCCATATCTTATTTTGGAGTGGCAGGAGTGGAGGTTTTGGAGCGAGAACATGGTGTGTTTTAGAATTATCTATCGTTTTTCATATGCTCTCTGGCATCCACTACCATTAGTCATACTGTAGCAAGGGTCCTACCAGTGGTGCACTGGCGCCACATGTCCTCATACAGAAGTTCCAAATCAAATCCACTGTGCTATCTCGTTACTGTTTTTGCAACTTTTTTTCATCTGCAGACCGCTTTGGAACATTTGAATGGAGTTGTGGATCCCTTTGAATTGTAAGTGTGGGTATTCACATACTTTTGATTGATCATGGTCCACAAAGATGACTCTTTAGATTTATTCTGTGGACTTCCAGGCTAGGGACAGATTTATACATAACCCAGTTTAAGTGATCAGAAATTGGTTTAAACCTGTAACAACAGACATTCAGTGTACTGAGGTCAATCTGAAAATGGCTGAAACTGGTTTGAGATAAACCTAGTTGAATGTAGTATCAAAGTTAACTGATTTGGGTGAAACTGGTTTATTCAGTGTCTGTCTCAGACCCCTTCTGGGTTTAACTTAAACCAGAGCTCCCCCAACATCCCAGATGCTTTGCAGCTCTGGGAGGGGCTGTCTGCTCCAGAGAGCTGGGCTGGCCCTTTTCCGCTGCTCTCTGACTGGAGTTCCAGCAGAGATGGCAGGCACAGCAGCATCTGCCTTGCTTTCCCTGTCCCATACACCCTTGTTGTTCACTGCTTAAGCAGGGATTCTCCCCTTCCTCCCTCCCACAGTTTGGACCATACTCAGCATGTGGTATGCTAGCTAATGCTGAGAGGTGTCTGTGTAAGGCAGACAGCACAGTGTCCCCTTAGGGCTTTTTGAAGCTAATCAACAAGAGTTGGTAATATCCCTCCATTCCTTCCTTGGAAAATGTTGTTTAAGAGGAGCTTGAACTAATGAGAGAGACTTGTGTTTTCTGATGGGGTGATAAATGCTGATAACATAGCTGATAAATGCTCTGTTATCAATGAAGGCAGGGACCCCTCCTTCCCCCTTGGGAAGGGGCACTGCCCCACTGTGGAAGGGAAGGGAGGGCTGCTTTGGCATCCGCTGGCTTCTAGCCTGAGCCACTGCAAGCATGTGCTTGCATTTCTTTAGTCCAGAGGGAATGCCTGTACAGTTACAAACCAATTCAACCTAGCCAGGTTAGATGAACCTGCAAAGATTAAATCAGTTGAGGTTCAAGCTTTTTGAATGTTTGTCCTTAGCCCCAGAGTCCGTGGTATGCTGGAATCAGTGAAAACCACTGATATAGTAGTGCATAGGTGCTCTGTAGTTAACTTGTACTGGGCACCAAATTGGGTGATTTATGGCTCTGATCATTGGTTTTTAGATGCGTACCTTACTGTTCTGTTTAATTGCTATTAGTGAAGGTCTATCGTTCATGAACCTGTTTAGTACCTTTTTTTAACCTGGCTATACTATCTTCTCTACAACCTTCTATGATACTGAGTTTTATCAGTTAACTGCTAACTACATGTTGCTTAAAGTAATTTCTCTTATTAGTTTTAAACCTGTAAAACAGCAGCTGTAGAACAGCAAAGAATAAACTACTCTGCATAAACTATGTCTGTTTAAGCATTTAGTGTTTATAGTAGCACATTAAATATAAAAGTCTTCCAGTAGTGTATATAGCTAAACACCATTAGTTCTGATGAAATAATATCCTTTTAAAATCTTTTTTGTGTTCTATGTGAGGCTACAATGATTTTTTAAGTACATATTTTCTAGTTGTCTTAGATTAGTGCTTAATCTAATGAAATGATCTTGTCAGTGTTCAGTTTTGATGTTGTTATTATTGATACGCTCTTAGTAAAAAATAGCAACATTCTCAATAGAAGAGGTAAGGAAAACAAACAAATTACACCCCCTCTATACTGCCCTGTTCTCCTGAATTTATTTCAGGATTTTTAGAGATGACAATTATGAACTTCTTTCTTCAGTTACAAATCTTTTCTTAGACACTAGAATATGTCAGCTCTAATTACAGTTAATCCCAAACATGTTACTTTGTAAGAAGGAAAATATCAAGAGATCTAGCTTCCTTAATTCAGTATCTTATTTTGCACATAGTAGAGAGAGAGAGAGAGAGGGAGACCCAGCAAAGATAGATGCAGATTTTATTTGAGTTGAAGGGCATATAAGAGGCTCATCTTCTGTCTGCACCTGTTCTTGCAGATCCATTGGAAAAGAAGATTGCTAAAGGTGTAAGTGTATACTCTTGTGTTCCTTTTACTTTTGAATCACAAATTCTTTCTTTGCCCTGACAATTCTGCATTTTAATACTGAGGGTATTTTCAGTTAAACAATAGTCTTCAGTCACTGAGATAACTATTTTGGAAATAAGTTGCTCTGTCATACAGCATATTAACAATGACTAAGATTTTTGAAAAGCAGTCAGCAGCTGTGGTTTACTGTCTCCAATGAGAGAAGAGCTAGAGCAACACTAAATAGTTTGTTTTTAAAACCTACCTAGTATCAGTATAGGCTTTATAGTAAACTTCTGAGCTAAATCCAGTTTTGTTTTGGGCTGAATATTAAATCCATTATGATCTGTGGAAAGATAATCTGTTAATGATTCTTGCTGTTCAGTTCATTGTAAAGAAACTGTTATTTTCCTTGCTGCCCATTTTAAATGGTTCCTTTTTTGATCTCTCTGCAGGGTAGAAACTATCTTGCCCAGTCTTAGTGTGTAGATATGGTTCTGAAATGCATCTTGTGTGCTATTTATATCTATTCTAAGATTTCTGGATCTTTTCAGAATCCAAAATAGCACTATAATTTTTAAGTTCCGGAGAAGAAGACTCTGAAAGCAAGTTACTTCCTCAAGAGCAGCAATCCCAATTTATCATCATCATCATCATCAAACTTCTTTCTTAACTTTTCAGTATTGAAATTTAACCATGATCAGAGGTTTTCCTGTAAACTTTTGCTGACTTTCAAGATCAAAATTAGGTATTTAGGTATTAAATCTGACAGTAGAAAAAAATCCTGGTCATACCCTGTTAATCATCCACTCTCTGCCATTGTGACATAGGATACTGGGTAAAATGTTTCTATGATCTGACCCAGTAAATGGCAGTTCTTATGTTCATGCTTTCAGAAAATGGAAGTCACAGTGTCTTTTACAGTCTTGGGGCTTTACCACTGTGACAGGAGGCCAACTCAGGGCTGGCTCTCAACCTCAGCCCTCCCACCTGTCTTTGGGCCAGTTCTCTCAGTCTCTCCTGGCATGACTTGCTGGTTTAATGAACTGTTGTTAAATGAGGGAGGCTGCCCATTTGAATGCCCCAATGCCAGCGGGTGCTTTACATAGCTCCTTGCCATCCCTATTCTGTGTCCTATGCCTCGCAGATGACATCCAGATTATTACTAAACCTCTGGCTTAAAGCTGGGCCAAACTCAGTCCTATGCTGAGTCAGTTGTACTCTGCCCTTCACTTGGCCCCACGCATACCACTCCACTCTTACTGGGGCCTCTTTCACTCTGCCCACTCTCATGGCTTCTTTCATACCGCCTATCACTGGGACATAGTCTGCCTGGCCTGCTCCCCTGAGCAGCCCCTCTTGGGCCATCGGACTTGACTACTTGCATGCTGGCTGGTCCCTATGCAGCCCTTCGGGTCGAGCTTCCCTACTCTACATGGTATGGCCTTGCCTTGCATAGGGCTGATTCTGCCCCTAGCTGTTGGCTGGGCAACTTCATACATTTGCATCCTTGTGGAGGTTAGCCTGTGTGCTGCCCTTCAGGCCACCACTGCAGCCCTACTCAACACCCCCCAGGTGCAGCCCTTCAGATTGCCCTTACAACCCTACATTATACCTGCTTACGCACAAGCCTTCAGGCCACAGCAACACACTCTACTCTATGCCAGGCCCCTACAAAGTTCTGCTCCCTCACTGGGGCTGTTTTATCTATCTGCCCCTTTCACTGGGGCCTCTGGGGTCTTATACCCCGTAGGGCTCAGGTGTCTGTGGATGTGCCTGGCCCCGTGCCTGTCCCTAGGTATGGATGACCTACCAGGCTGGGGTTATAAGGCACCCCTACCTGCTTTTCACTGGGGAAGCAACTGGTCTGGCACTTCTGGGGAACTGCTATGCTATGGGCAGTCCTGCCAGGCCATCCTTCCCCAGCAGGGTGTACTTTTCAGTCATACCCAGGATCAGGAGCCTCCTGCCATCCCCATAACTCCTGCTCTTACCTCCAAGGATCTCCCAAGCAGCAGCTCAGCCAGATATTGTTCCTTTGGCTGCAGCAGCAGACTGCTGACTCAGTCCTGAGAGCCTGGATCTAAAATGGAGGCTACTTAGCCCTCTCCTTCTATCCCAGGGCTCTCTTGCAGTCATTGGACAGCCTCATCAGGGCTAGCCAACACCTTGAGGCTTCTCTGCTACCTCTTCTCAAACCTTAAAGTGGCAGGCACCAGATGTGTTCTGCCACAACTACTTTGTTGTGGTAGAATCTAGCAATTTCACCAGTTATCCTGCGTGGCCCTTTTACACCCTGTTTAGTATCTGGAGTAGATGCATTTCTGGCAGAATTCCAGCATGCTGACTATTATTGGGTCATTATTGGGATGGTCAAACAAAACAAGAGATGAGAAAATGTCATCAAAGATAATAGACATGATGAGCGTTAACAACTACGCTGGTAACAGAGCCGTATAGCTTTTTGATTGACAACAGCTACTTATTTTATTTAAATCTCTGGGAAGCTACACTTTCACTTAGAACAATTGGTATGTGCAGGACAACAGGTTTTTCCATATGGATGGGATAAATCTTTCATTCATATTCAGTTCAGATGTGAACAACAATTTTCCAACATTTGTATTCAAATAACTGAGTCCCCTCCCTAAACAATGCTACTATGAATATAAAATACTTGAAATGGCTGTTGCCCAGTGGTGGCAGCCATTTAAGTCAGGCTTGTCTTGTCTGTTGGCCTGCTTCACTTATCAACTTTTCCTGTTTTGTGGTTAACAGATATTTCTGTACTATATACTGAAGTGAATGTAGCACAGATATTGCTATCTTAGATGCCAGAAATAGTCTACATAATCACCATGCTAGTGCCATACTGGGGCTTATTCTGCTTCTATTGCATCTAGACTGCTTCTTGTACATGAGATATCTTGCTGTGTAGACATACCTGATCGGTTTCACTACATATTAGCATGTAACCTAAACATACCTTATGATTTTGCACTATTTCCTTTGATATCTCTTCTGTTAGGTGAGCTCTCCATCCACGCCTTCTTTCAGACCCACTTATTGTTGCCATTCTAAAAATGAGTAATTGTTTTAGTGTTCAACAAATACTGTGTTGGTAGGTCTTTTGGGAGGACCTCTCCATTGCTGGAGATGATCCCTCCAGAGTCCCACTTTTCCTTTAAGATGCACAAAAACTTCATCACTATTCTTTCAGGCCAGTGCTCATATGGAAGACTGAGCCTCTTCTAAAATGAAGCCATCATGTATAATTGCTCTGTAATGTAATAGTTGGTCTCTTCAGCATTCTTCTTCGCTCAGAATTGAGGATTCCAGGTTTAGCTGCCTACTGATGCTTCGTGTTGAAATAGCAGTACAAAACCAACCTCTATTCACACTGAATTTAAGGCCCTTGGGTCTCATCTGAGCCCTGAGCATGGACCAGCTGTTCAGTCTGTGCCTGCCCAATATTGTGAATGGGACAACGTGGTCACCTTAGAGCAAGGAGTATATACCAGTAAGCACACCTGAGAAGAGATCCTTGGGCTTGTGCTCAGTGCCTACTCTAAGGCAGCTAGAGGGCCTCATGTCTGGACTTGAGCATGCACAGGATCAGAACAAATGGTAGGGTATTTTCAGTAGGCCTTGGCTCGGAGGTGGTTTAAACCAGCCTGCCCTGGGTTGCTACCAGCTGAAGAGATCTTTTTGACTCCATGTCCAGAACATTAGCCCACAGAATAATCCTCTTTGACCTCCCTTTTTCTCTTGGTTCCAGGTTTCATGTGCAGACTTCCTTCCATATGTCTTCTGGCCTCAGGCTTTTACCAGCTCTCTACTACTCTCTGAACTTATTGTGGCAATGCACATAGTCTTCAGTGAATTCAGATCCCAACTGGGTCTTCCTTCAGGACTGATGCCTGATCTTTTATATAACCCAGGTGTTCTTTTTTTCACCTCCTAATAGGAGGCGGCAGTTAAGCAAGTAGAGATGGATTTGTCCTACTCCCTATTGAAGAAGTCAATCCCTCTGTGACATTCCCACACCTCCCTTTATTATTTGCTCATACCTCCTATTATTATTTGTATAAATTCAGATTTATCCTATCCCCCTGAACTTTAGTAACGTATTAAGACCGGAGTTCAGTAAAGTACTTAAGCATCTGCTGAAATCCATTAGACAGTAGTTTTACAAGTTGTTTAGATTATGGATTTGTATAGTATGGTTTGGATAAGGGTGATCCTGTCCAGGCAGGGGGTTGGGCTAGATGACCTCTGGCGATTCCTTTCAGCCCTACTTGTCTATGATTTCTGTTTAGAGAAGCATTTAAGAATTTGTAGGATTTGAAAGAGAATAATGAAATAATTTGTCAAGTGGCTTATGGCAGTAGTCTCCAACCTTTTGAAGCACAAGATCACTTTTTGAATTTAAGTGCAATCTAGGATCTACATCAAAAAATGTAGAAATAACAGTTTTCATTTATGTTATAGAAAGCTGAGATCAAGTGCTTAATATACACATTTTCCCTACTTACCAAGTCTTAGTATGACACGACTGTACATTATCTGCCAGTGTCTTGAAGTTTGGGTTGTAGTTTGAAGCAGTTAGTTGGATGCAGCCCTGCAGATGGGCATTTGTGAGGCGGGTGCGATACTTGGACTTGATCATCTTCATTTGTGAGACTGCTGTCTTACACAGATAGGTGGAACCAAAGTAAGCTTTCGCTTTTAAAGCACAGGACAATAGAAGAGGGTACTTTTCTCGGTTTACAAGTCCCACAAAATCGCTGTCCCTTGATCTGGCTTTCAATTCAATGTCACTTTGCATGGTGATTATCTCCATATCAATTCCACTACTTCGTAAATCAAACACCTGATGGAACGTTGTAGCCAAATCACCCAATGTCTACTGGAAGGAATGGGATATGCCTAACTTTAGCTTGAAAAAAATGTGACTGAGAGACTGTCAGAGGCTCCACAATCGACCAGTCAGTTGTGATGTACAGGTTGGTGACTACTGGCTTATGAAAAGCTCTATCCAAGTATGAGGGGCAGGATGGACCAAAACTGCTGGTTTTTGAAAACTTACTGCAGGGACAATAGAAACTGGTATCGGAGGCAAGTCAGAGATGGGAGTCAAAGTCTTGAAACTGAATAAGAGATGATAGTCGTGATGGCGATAAGCTTTGAAAGGCCTAAAACTTAAAAAAACCAAGCAGCTTACATTTGATTTAGTAAAGAAGGGGCCATATAAAGAGGAGAGTGACTTGGTTCGAAGTCACTAGCTAGGAAAATAACCTTAGAGCAGCAATTTGAAGCAATATGAACAAGAAAGATTGCATTTGTCAAGGCCAGAGAAGATGTTGCAGTGATCAAGATATGAGATGATGAAACATGAGTTGATGGACCAGCTACCTTTTAGCTCTGGCACTGCTGAATAGTAAAAGCTGTATCTTAGTGATGTTCCTTGCAAGACTTTGACATGACTAGATGTGAAATACTTGGAGCCAAAGATGATTCTTAGGTTATGTGCCTGAGTGAGAAGCAGGATTGCAAAGTTGTCCACAGCGATTGAGGCAGGAATAAGTAGGGAGCAAAGATCTGCTTTTGCCAGGCTGAGCTTGAACTGACAGCTAGAAAGAAAGAGATGTCAGAAAGAGAGTCTGAATATTTAGTTTGGGCAGGAGACAAATCTGGAATAGAAAGGCAGATTCTTTCGCTTGGAGCGAGAAGATGAATTTGTATTTGGAGATAAGGATTTTTATTAATTTCTCAGAAAATGACCTGGTCCAAGGGTCAGCTAAAGAAGATAGTTCCTTATGGACTAGACAGAAATACCCGGATTTTGATTTACAGTCCTGGTCAGCTTCTCTCTGATTTCCTCCGGTATATGAGACTAACTGCTTGGCTTACCAGCTGCTCCTGATCTGTTTGACACCAAAAGCAGAAACAAGACTGAAGAAGATTGAAGAGAAGAAATGACAAAGAGGTGAGAAACAACATGATCTGAAGATATGAGGGGCAAAAGAAAGAGAATATAGATACAAATTAGAAAGTAAGTGACTGGGAGAAGAAGATAGGAAAAATATCCTATAAAAACAGGAAAAAAATGGCTCACCTCCATCCTAGGCAAAGTCTTTGAAAAAATTATCAAGGCCCACATTTGCGAGAGCCCGGCAGGACAAATTATGCTGAGGGGAAACCAGCATGGGTTCGTAGCAGGCAGATTGTGCCTGACTAATCTAGTCTCTTGTTATGATCAGGTTACAAAATGCCTTCACGCAGGAGGAGGGGTGGATGTCGTATACTTAGACTTCAGGAAGGCCTTCGATACGGTATCCCACACCATGCTGGTGAACAAGTTAAGACGCTGTGACATGGATGACCACACAGTCCGGTGGGTGCCGAATTGGCTAGAGGGTCACACCCAGAGAGTCATAGTAGATGGGTTGATTTCGACCTGGAAGGGTGTGGGCAGCGGGGTCCCACAGAGCTCGGTCCTTGGACCAATACTCTTCAATGTCTTCATCAGTGACTTGGATGAGGGAATGAAGTGTACTCTGTCCAAGTTTGCGGATGACACAAAACTGTGGGGAGAAGTGGACATGCCAGAGGGCAGGGAACAGCTGCAAGCAGACCTGAACAGGTTGAACATACGGGCAGAAAACAACAGAATGCAATTCAACAAGGAGAAATGCAAAGTGCTGCACCTAGGGAGGAAAAATGTCCAGCATACCTACTGCCTAGGGGATGATCTGCCTGGTGGTACAGAAGCGGAAAGGGATTTAGGAGTCCTAGTGGACTCCAAGATGAACATGAGTCAGCAGTGTGACGAAGCCATCAGAAAAGCTAATGGCACTTTATCGTGCATCAGCAAATGCATGATGAATAGATCCAAAGAGGTGATACTTCCCCTCTATCGGGCGCTGGTCAGACCGCAGTTGGAGTACTGCAGGCAACTCTAGGTACCGCACTTCAAAGGAGATGTGGATAACCTGGAGAGGGTCCAGAGAAGGGCCACTTGTATGGTTAAGGGCTTGCAGGCCAAGCCCTATGAGGAGAGATTAGAGAACCTGGACCTTTTCAGCCTCCACAAGAGAAGGTTGAGAGGCGACCTTGTGGCTGCCTGTAAGTTCATGACGGGGGCACAGAAGGGAATTGGGGAGGTTTTATTCACCAAGGCTCCCCCCGGGGTTACAAGAAACAATGGCCACAAGCTAGCAGAGAGCAGATTTAGACTGGACATTAGGAAGAACTTCTTCACAGTTCGAGTGGCCAAGGTCTGGAAC
>JAGPOW010003395.1:24515899-24533022 GCA_030014935.1 Caiman crocodilus
CCCACAGTAGTGTGTGGACCCCAGTGCCAGTGAGGATGCAGCATTCGGGGTGCACTGACCCCAGCTCCAAAGAGGGGGGCAACCTTGAGAAGCCCCAGAGAGAAGGGGCCAAGCAAGACCAGGGCTGTGGAAAGCCTGTGTGCCAGAGAGGGCGCTGAGCGAGACCAGGGCCGCAGAGGGCCCAGGGAGGACAAGGGGGCCAAATTATAACAAGGCCTGGGCTGAACAACATCAGTTCTATCTGCGAGGCTTGGGGAGTGGTAAAGGGGTGGTTGGAGCCACACATAGCCCATAAGGCTAGGGTGCCCTGAAACACCCGGCGTACCATCTGTCTTGGAGCGGGACCTACCAGTGGTCTGGGAATCCATGGCGTCCAAGTGCACAGCAAAACGTGACCAAGAGGGCGTAAAAGGCAGCCTCCCAAATATCTATTTTATCATCAAAGACGCGGTGGGCAAGAGTCGAGGGTGCCCATTGGGTCAACTTGGCACGGTAAAGGGAGCCTTAGGAAGATCTTGGCCATCCTACTGGACCCCGTGCCATGACATAGTTCTTAAGCAAAATTAGTTTAAATATTGAAAGAAATTGGTAATGTTGTAATGTACCTAAGACAGGATGGAGATGGCCCTTTAATACAGGTTCATGTTGTTTGAGTCGGTAATGGAGCTGAATGGATATGATCATGTGTTAGTACTGTAATAGTTTCCATTTCCATTTCACCTTTTGTTCATCTCCTGGGTATAGTCTAACATTTCCCTGCCCCTTTAGTGCTATTTGTTCCTAAGGAATTTCTAACACTGTACTTTTATTTATAGTAGTTTCCTCACTTTTTTAAAATACATTTATCTTTGAAGGTTCTTCATGGTTCTCACATTATAGTTGCTGAAGCCCTGGCTCGTGGTCTATAGAGAACCAACTAGTCTCATGGTACTGGTTCTCACTCTGTAGTTCCAGGTACCAAAATCCATTAAATGCACACAATGTTGTATTCAGTATGTTCCTACTATTATTTTTTCATGTAAGCAATTTTAGTTGTTCTTATATTTCCTTATGTTCTCTGTTTGCTCCTTTACACCCTTGGCAGTTCAGTAGAATCATGGTATATTCTTCTCTCCACAGCAACCAATGGAAAACCTTCCATTGACTTCACTAAAGTTTTACCCTTGTGTTTGTTTTGAACTTGGTACTTCCCAGTACACAAAATAATTTCTTACTTTTTAGGTCTTGTCCTTTTGATGTTTCTTCTTCACATTTTATCCTTAGTTGTATTATGCAGATGTAAAATGGACCTCATCTTCAATTATACAGTATTTTCTTTTCTATTACTTTGACATCTGTGGACATTCAACTTTCCTTAACAGTTTCATATGACCCAGTGTTTTAAGCTGTTCCCTGTTAGTGTGACTAAAAGAGATGCATCTTCAAAAAAAGAGCCCCCCTCCTAGCTCCCTCCTTCCCCCCCCCCCCCAAAAAAAAAAGTTTAGAAATCTTAAGAAAGGGTGTAGGTTGTAGCTGTGTTAGTCTAAGTACATAGGTAGACAAGGTTCTTTGGGTAAATCTGATCTCTTTTATTAGACCAACCTAACTCATTGGAAAAATACTTTGCAAGTTTTTGGGTACGAATTCCCTTCATCAGGCTGAGGGAAGTGTCTGTAGCTGGCTTCCTAAGCCTGACAAAGGGTATTGGCACCTGAAAACTTACAAAGAAGAACCTTGTCTGAAACATTACAAAGGCACTCAGTCTACGTGCAGTGTCCATGGCTGTCACTGAAAAGATAAGAGTTGTGTGGCTATTTGTAAACCATTCTAATTGGCTCTGTAGATGGGACAAATCAGTTTTCTTTTATGCGTGCATAATTTTCTTTATGAATTTTCCCAGCATCCAGTGGGTGCTTTAAGTTGTTATGAACCAATAATCTGATGGTGGGAAATATTTGTATATAACCCAGTCATGTGGAATATGGATGAATATGTGTTGTTGTTGTTTTTTCATGTAGATTTTCAGCAGACTGTCAGTTCTTTTGTCTTTCTGATGCAGGCTTTTTTTAGGGTTGTTTGCAAGGGTGGCTTTCAGTAATTAAACAGACATGCCATTTGTCTTTTCCTGACAAACGTTAAATAATAAAAGCATCCACACTATAGTTGGAGATTGGGCTGCTCAGCACCTTTGCTAGATCGAAAAAAAATTGCAATAAAAAAATGCAGTGATTTCCATCTTAATACAGGGTTACTTTTTAAAACTAATTATGACCACTTATTAGAATGTAAGTGCTGCTAATCATAAAAACAAGAAATTATCTTATCAGTATGATTTAGCTAATGAGCATATCAAGTTACAGCTGGAGATAGCTGTACCTTGATGTTCCAGTTACTTGGAAGGACATTGCTTAGGAATGCATATTTCTGATAAATAAAATCTTTAGTGTCCTATGAGATATTGAAGTGGCTTTGAAAATAATTGAGAAAGCTGCTGCTTCTCATAAACAAATGACTAAGGTTGTATTTGCATTTTTAAAAATTTGTATAGCTTTTCTGTAAAAACAAAACGGAAAAAAAGAGAAGAATATTTCAGTGTAATAATTTGTTGTTTTAATTATTTCCTTTGAGTCTTTAAAAGCATCTGGAATCTTCTCTTCAGTTCTGGTGGTAAGGTTGGTGATCAATGGGGATCCTGGTTTTCTCTGTTAAAAACGTCCAATATTTTAATTAAAGAATCCCAAATCCACATTTTTCTGCGATTAAAATGAAATGCCACTCTATATGTTGGTATCACTTGAACACAATATTTTATTGATATATTTACAATTTTAAAGCAATTTGGAAGCCTACCAGTCCCTCAGTCCTTATAAAAAATAAATTCTAAATATCTATATAATTTGGCATTTGATTTGTTTTTTTTATCATGAAAAATCAGAGCTCCCCCTGCCCTTTTTGCTCACCGAGTCGTGGATCCAGTTGTGGCTGTTCCCCTACAGCTTTGTGGCACTGATCAACCCTGATATGCCCGTGTCCTGCCCATCTGTGCTGTTGCCTTGCACTCTCAACCCATAGCTCCCCACCTCCCCAGCCCTTCTGGTGCTTCTGACTCACAATCTCCCACCCCCACTGGTGCCCCACACTCCTGACCCACACTCCTCCACTCCCCCAGCCCTGCTGGTGCCCCTCACTCCTGACCCACTGCCCTCAGGCCCCTGAAGAAGGGAGTGAGTGTGTGAGGATGGGGGAGTTGGGCATGGTGGGGGGACAGGTAATGCATTGGAGGGATGGGGAGGCATGTGCCCACCTGATGTCTGTGCCCACAGCAGAGCTGCAGCCTGGCTGAACCACCCTGATGGCCGTGGCAGTGCAACGCTCCCTCCTGTGCTGGGTCCTACCCACTGGGCTGTGGAGGCAGCTCCTGCTTGCAGTTGGTCTTGCTAGGCTGCAGCCCTGTGCCCTGCTGTGAGCGCAGAAATTTCGGGGGCCACTTACTCCAACCCTCCTCTGACACACTGTGTATGCCCCACCTGACCCCCGCAATACATAGTCTGTGCCCCCTGCCTCCCCCCTCATCATCTATGCACACATTACCCCTTCCTCACACACCATGGGGCTGGGGCCTGGGTGCAGTGGGTTGGGAGTGAGGGGCACCAGCAGGCCCAGGGGGCCTATGCCCCTCCTGCCCTCCCATGCCTCATTGATGCCCCCCCTTGCCTGCCCCCATAGATTTACCTTGAGGGAGCTGCTCTCCACCACACTGCCTGGCTGCCATGTACATGTGTGTGCGTACACATGTACATGGTGCCCTCTGCCCCTTGTGTCCTGCTCCATCCAGACACAAGTATCCCCTTGCAGGCTTGAACTCTGCCGGCCTGCAAGGAGAGACCCATGGTTTCCCAGGTTTTTCTCCTTTTAAAAGAGAGAGAATCTGTGATTTTAAAGGGGAGAAAATTCTTCCTTTAAAGGAAAAAAATCTAGATTTGCTGTGGTTTTCCACAGCAAACTGGTGATTACTTAAAGGCCAGGCAAGAGCTAATTAATTTGTCTTGCCTGGATTTTACATGATCATAGGGTAACAAAACAATAAAAACTAAAGGAGGAGAATTTGTGGTTTTTCAATAATTCCCTCAAAATCAGTAGGTATTTTTCATGTTTCCAAACATAAAAGGACATGATTTCCTCACCCAAGAACTTCATTTCTAAACAACATAAACAAAACAGCAGTCAAAATGAAGAGAAAAGCAGATAGATAAAGCTGTGACAAGATGATATGAGACCATGTTAAATTAAATAATTTTTTTTAACAAGTAAATTACTCCTCTCTGTTTTGTTGTAAATATAAATTTTATAATTGGGTGGCAGTAATCTAGGCATGGCCTATTAGTTTCTTTAAGTGACATGGTAGAGTTGGGTGTTCTGTAGCATCCTGGGGTGCCATGGGGTCCTTTTAAGTTCGTACAGGGTGAAATCTGTAAAAATAGAACTTTTAGGGGTACAAACACATACACAATTCACAAGATATACTTGAGATTTCATATGGGAATCCATAATATCAAAAACGTTCCAATCTGTTTTGGTCTACCTGAGTTCTTTGCAGCAGAAGAATTGCTCTCTTATTTTTCCATACTTAAAAAACAAGTGAAATCTTAGAGTTGGCATTTTTGTGGGGTGCCTGGAATCTAATGATGGATACCTTGAGTGAAAAAATCCTGAAAAGCACAAGGCATAAATGACATGAAGAAAGGGGGTCAGGTAAAGAAATGCATCTCATGCTTAGAAGCTGCCATGGAAGATAAACAAGTCTGTAATTTTCTTGCGAATGCATAATGAACAACAGAAAGGGAGACAAAAACATATAAGCAGGAAGGGGCAAATTACTTCATTTACCCAAACCCAAGATGACTTCAAATTTTAAGATGACCTTCCAATAATTTAGACTCTTTACATGGAAAATTATACGTTTGTAATAATTTTCCATGTATTGAATCTAATTTTGGAGGGGTTGTTCTAAATTCCCTTCTCTGCCCCCCCCCCCCCCATATTCACCACTGTGGTGGGGGGGCAGGCTGTCTGATCCCTCCCCCGCCCCCCTGTCCCATCTCCAGGCTCTGACTCCTTGGTGCCTGCCTTACATGCCCCCTCCGCCTGAACTCCCTTGTCAGCTATCTGCCCACCCCCTGCCACTTGTCCCAATGTGGCAGCTCTGGCTTCAGCTCCAGGCCAAGGCACAAAGCACACAGTGGCTCTCAGTCTGGTAACAGTGGCATTGGCAATTCTGGCCCCTGGCCTGGGCTGGAGGCAGAGCTACAGTGGCTCCCCGGCTGCTGCATGGCTTCTTCAGTGCTCCCCTCCCCTCCACATTGCATGGTCTCCTCACGTTCTTTCTGCCCTGTGTGGTCTTCCCAGCACTCTTCTCCCCTACGCACCGTTCAGTCTCCCTTGCACTCTCCTCTCCCCTTCGCACCATGCCCAACACTGTCTTGCTGCATCAGTCACCCTGGCCAGGCAGTAGTGGTGACAGCAACTCTGGCCTTGGCACAGCCGCACACTTGAATCTAACAGAAAGCTCCTCTCTTCCCCCTCCCCCCCCCATTTAATAGGGAGAAAATAACCTTATCTTGGATTTGAGTAAACAGTGGCAATTATTTCTTAACCATCTTTTGGAAGCTTCATTATTTTTCAAAATCTAAACTTAATTAATTCAGTTCAAAAAGGATATTTTTACCCAGTTGTGCAAGTGGCCTCCAAAATAAATTGCTATCTTGTGTAGTCTGCAAATTAAAAAAACACAGCCAAAGAGAGGAGGGTGTGTGGGTGTGGGTGTGAGTGTGTGTGTGTGTGTGTGTCTGTGCTTGTGCACATGCGCATGCATATAATTCTTCAATTATATTAATTTTAATTTTTATGCCTGCATGTCTTTCATGATGCATGTATCATATTTTTACTGAACATACAACCAGCCAGAACTTAGATATAGTACAATGGTTTCCAAACTCTGACAGATTGCGCACCACTGATTTAAAATGATACAACCTTAAGTAGCACCAGCAAATTGTTGTTATATAAAGTAATTATAATAAATCTGTTAATGCATACCACTGACAGGTTGTCTGCATACTGCTTGTAGTACCCACACCACAGATTGGGAACCACTGCATAGTATATTTGTGTTACGTGTAAAATATATGCAATATTGTGATTTTTTTCAACAAAGACTGAACAAGAAAGACTCATTGATAATATTTGCATTGACTTTTAGGGCTCATATCAAAATGAACTCTGAAACACATTTTCTTAAACAACAAGTTCTACACTGTGCTGTAATTAACAGATGCCACTGAAATTGTTAGGTATTTCTCCAAGCTGTACTAAATTAATAACTTTGTAAGACCAAACTAGAATGGGTGCCCACCTCCGAGGCTAGACCCAGCCCATGGCCCCGTGCCATCTGGCTTGTGGGTCTTCTTACAGGTCTGGAAACTTGGTGGCTGGAGAACGGCAGTAGTGTTCCATGGGGAGTCCTGGGCCCTGCGTGCTAGGTTGGGGCCAGAGCCTAATCTTGGCATGCAGGTGCCTGGGAACAGCTGGCCCCAGGCCCCAGGACCCAATCCCAGTGTCAGGGGCTGAGAAGTGGTGGCATCAGGCTCTCGGCACCCAGTTTTGGCTTGCTGGGGAAAGAGGGAGCAGTGTTGGGCCTCCATTCTAGCTGGAGGGGCAATAGTGATCCCCTTAGGACCAATCCTGGCATGCTGGAGTGGCAAGTGAAAGCCCTGGGCCCCCAGGGACCAATCCCTCTGTGAAAGGGGGAGGCACATTCATCTGGCCTGTGGGGCCAAAAGGTAGCACACTACTGAACTAAGTTATTCTGTAGAAGAAGGAAGAATCACTCACTATATATTTCTTTGGTTTTATCTTCCCTGCCGCCAGAAGAAGCTCATTTGCAGGGAAAGGAGTTAAATCATTTAGTATTTTCTTCTATTCCTACTAAGTACAACTCCTCTTTGTTGTTAGTATATTATTAAGGTCTTATGTGCCAACTTCCATTCACAAACCCCATACAAAGATAGAAGGAACTGCTGAGGGTCTGTTAGTCCTTCTTGAGTGTTTGAAGTAAGTTTTACTTTATATTATTGAGTTCAAAGGTAAAGGATTTATGGTGTATTGGCCACTATGATTTGGGGTTATGTGGGAAGAAGAAGGATGAGACACTGGGACCAATTATATTAAAATGACAGAACGATTGTTGTGGCTGTTTGACTTTTAAGTAAAATTATATGCATTTGAGTTTCCAAATATAAGTACTTGTGTTCAGTCATGGCATTTATTAATCCTGTCATCTGTTTTTCTTTTTAAAATAGCTTTATAATGAATTGAGTATATGTTTTGAGACTCTTAAATCAAGTGAGATTCAGCTCCAGCAGAGCAATGCTTCTCTTCAGGATCAGCTACTTGAAAAAGAACAAAAGATTAGTCAGCTAGAAGGGCAGCTCCAGCAGGATCCTGAAGCGTTACCCCCACTGCAGCAAGATGTTCATTCAAAACATATGGAACAGGTGAGATCAACTTTATTTAAAGATAATAACATTATTTTCACTTGTTTTAATTTAAATGTTTTCATCCAAATTATAGCTTAGAGGGAACACTGGGGAATATCTTTACTACTGCTGACCATAGTAATAATTAATAATAATAATAGAAGGCACCTTGCAATATACTTATATGCAGTATAGGAAAAAAGAAGGGAAAAGCCTATATAACAAGACTTTGTGAACAGGCTTTTATTTATATACTGAAATGTAGCCAGAAGAAATCTGAATTCCTCTTTTTTTTTTTTGTATCGTTAATGTTTGGTAGCTGAAAAATTAGATTTACTTAAACATTTGCGGAAATGAATGTGTTGTGAAATTTCCCAGCTATGCGCACATTTTTTTTTTTTCTTGAAAATAAGTAACTGATAGGCATGACAGACCTCATTGTTCCTGAACAGAGTACTAATGAATCTTAGTCCCAAAGAAATATTAAAAGGAAAATAAAGGATTTTCCAGAAATCTGTAAATCAAGTTATAGCAGCCAGGGGAATTGCTGTAGTAGTACTAGTCCATCTTAATCTATAGACCTCCAACCTAAAGAATATGACGAAGCATTTCTGCAAACCCATCAGGGATTTGAGCACACTAAGGATTCCAAGAGGCTTTTATATGATCCTTGTTTAGTCAAGAGGCATCAAGAAGTTCTACCTACTATATTATCTTAAAAATTTGGCATATGCAAGGCGCCAGGTTTCCCTAGCTTTCTGCTAATGAAAAGCTTTTTTCTTTTTTTGTTCTAACAAAAACTTCAAAGCAAGGGGAATGCCCTAATCATTGGACTGAAAAGGCAGACAATACATTGCTTGCATCTTGCACCATTTTACATTACAAAGTCATTGGATGAAAAACAGACATGAACCTAGCAACAGAGACTACAAAGGCCAAGCTCCTTTTCGCCTGTTCGCTTATTAGCCTGATAGGTCATTTACCTCTGGAAAAAAATGGTAATACTATTTGGACTTTTACTTTGAAAACTGTTTTTTATATTGATTTGATACCAGTTTATCATTAGGTGACAGCAGTCTAGTCATGACCTATTAATTTTCTGCAAGAAAGGTTTTTCTTTTGACCAGAAAAACTTCTTCCCTCTAGGGACTCCAGCTCAAGACAGGTTAGGTTGGCTTTTTTTCGTTGTTTTTTTGTTTTTTAATGATAATTTGCAAAATTTGTATTGTTAGTAAAAAAGTTTGGTTGACATATTTGTACTGAAAGATGTTTCACATAATGTATAAATGTAATCCTTCTGCCAGGCCCTAGACAAGGACAGGTTTAAATTTAGGGTTTACTACCAACCATAGTAAAATTTAGTTGTCAATAAAATTTTGCAGATTTCAAATAAAAAACAAATTGCGAGGGTAGGAAGTTGGCAATGGCTGTGTACCATGATGCCCCCACCCCAAGGATCCCTTACACACCCAAATACATCTTGCATTGTCCTGTCTCGCACCCCGTTCCTTTACCCCTGATGGCCCTGTCCCCTCTGTCCACCTCTCTGCCCCCCCACCCCCAACCCCTAGAGAAGGACTATTTCTGCTACCTGCACCAGTGTTACAGGCAGTATCGGTACATGGCTGGTGAGGAAAGGACCATCAGCTACAGAGCCCTAAGCAAAAGCTTCTTGCACGTGTTGCGCACCCACTCAGACATCAGGTGGCACTGCTATGCTCTGTCCTTTAAGGCTTGCCTTCGATGGGAGAGCATCAGTCAAGCTACGGATTTTATGGGCAGCTCCATTTTGCTCACAGACTTTTTGGACAGGCATTTTTAGGCTTGATTTTTTTTTTATAGTCTGTCCATAAATTTACAGACCGTTGGGAACTCTGCTCCCCTCCCTCACTAACTTGAATGCTGTATGTTTCTTTTGGGTGTTGAGGACATGGAGTATACCACAATCCTCTGGTCTCCCTCCCTCCAAGGGAGAAAGAGGAAGAGACAGCACTGCTCCCTTAAAGATTTCTTGGCCAATACCAACAGTATTGATTAACCAACCACATTGGCCAATGCTGATCGGTAACCGATATTTAATAATAGCTCAAGGCATTTTAAACTAGTGACATTAATAAACAAATAAAAGGTTTATTTTGCATTTATAACACACACATACAAGCCTCCTACATGCTCTGGCCCTCAATGAGGAATGTGGTGGCTGTCTTTTATTTCTATGGATGTCACCCTCTCCCACAGCTCTTGCCTGCAGCCCTGCTCCCTGTGCAGCCCATACTGCCATCGTGGGTGGGCAGAGTGGGCCCTTGTGAGCACAGTAGCACTGGGTGCATTTGGAGCCTCAGAATACGCTGCTGCCTTAGTGCCGGTGGGACCTACACAGCTGAGCTTCCAGGCCATCAGGGAGGAGCTGCTTTTACAAAGATGTCTGGTGCCCAGTGGGGTGGAATGTCCCTTGTGCAGTGCCTTAAACCACCTATGTGCAGCCCGATGTCTGTGTGGTAGCTCTGGCACTCAGGCCTCTGCTGCGTGCATGGCATTGCCATTGTGGCAGCAGCAGGAGCAAGTAATGGTCCCTTTGTTGCAGAGCGCAACACCCTGTGCCTGCTTCCCAGTGCCACCTCCCCCTCTTGGTACTTGCTGGAGCCTGTAGTCTGCCATGGACTCAGGTTAGCGGTGGGGTGCGGGGACCAGACTATGTTCACCAAGGTGCTCCAGGCATGTGGCAATAATTATCAGCTACAATGACCAAAAAAAGCTGATAACCAATAATCTAATTTCTCCTTTTACCAATGTCAATACAATAGCCAGCCATATATTAGTCCACCCAGGGGGGAGCTGTTAGGGAGCCCTGTGGTGACCCTGTCTGGGTACCAGTACCTTGCAGCCAGTGAACAGACCCAAGTAGTCATCCTGGATCTGAAAGTGTGAGGCGGAGGCAGGGGTGGGAGGCGGCATTCTCCCAGGGTGCAATCAGCCTCAGGGATCTGCCTCTCATTTCTTTCCAGACCGGGGGGAATTTCCTATATCTGGATCCATCCAGCTATTCTGTCTCTGCCTGCCTTTCTGGGTGATCTGGAGCAGTGCATGGAACAGTGCAGAAACTGTCCCTTCCATGTCCCCCCAGTTTGCCTGTTCCACCAGTCAGCTGAGTGGCAGGACGGAGGGGAGAAGGGCATTGGCTGCGACTAGAACCCTCTTGGGGCTCCAGGAGGGCTTCAGTCCCAGGATCATGTGCCTCCCATTCTAGGTAGTGCAGCTGACAACTGGCCTATTGCACGGAGTCTCAATTAGGGTGCACTAGCTCATCTGAAGGGTGCAGGAAGGCGTCGGGAAGTAAGCAGATAAGAGAGCAGATTTTCAACCCAGACCCAGGCTACACTGGGGACAGCTCGAGCAGTCCCTGCCTAGAGACAGCCGTCAGTTTGTCAGCCTGTTTGAAAGCAGGCACCTGGCTTTCAACTTATTTGTACACGGGGAACCTGGGATTATGATCCCAGTTTCCTCTAGTGCTGGCAACTTAAATTGGTGTGATTTTTGGTATCTGATCCCCCATCCCAAAATTGCATGCATGAATGGCATGGTAGGACATGCAGTTGTCAGGATCAGGTATCAGCTCCTGTTGCATCTTTCAGTGAACTTGTGCCATGGTCTTAGTAACCAATACCTCCCTATTTACTTTTCTCATCCCATTCTCTTATATCCTCTCAGTCATCTAGAATAGGAACAGACATTACACACGAGCTAGTTTAAGTGATCAGAAACTGGTTTAAACCTGTAACAGAACAGATGCTCTGTGCACATAAACCAATCTGAAAATGGCTGAAACCAGTTTGAGATGAATCTGGTTGAATGTCATATCAGGCTTAACTGATTTGCAGACTTAACCAGTTTGTGCACTGTCTGTCCCAGACCCCTTGCTGGGTTAAGATAAACCACACACTGCCAGCATCCCGACATGCTTTCTAGATTGGGTGGGGATCTCTGCTCCATAGCAGAGCTGGCCCTGCGCCCTGCTCCCTGGATGAAGCTCTGACAGAGACTTGCTGGCTGCTTTCCCCTCTTCCACATCTCCCCCACCTCACCACTTCCTGCTAAGCAGAAATTTCCCCTCTGTCTTGCTGAGAGGTATCTGTATATTAGCTAGCAGACCACATGCTGGTTCTCGTCCGGGCTGTGATAAAGGCAGAATCAGCAGGTAGTTGCAATGTCCTTATGTTGTTTTCTTAATGGGGTGATAAACACTGCAATAGGGATGATAAACACTGTTATCAGTTCCCTGCTGGGCTAATCAGAGCATTCCTCTGGGGCCTAGCCACATCCCCCTCAGCTCAGTTCTGTGGAAGGGAAGGAGGACTGCTCTAGCACCCCCCAGCTTCTAGCCTGAGCCACTGCAGGCCAGTGTTCCCTCTAAGCTGTGTTCGTGCATGGCTGTGCACAAATAAAAAATCTTGCTGTGCACAAACATTTTAAGGCTGCGCACCCGCCTGGAGAGGATCTAGGTGAGGAATGGGGTGGAGGCACTGGGGCTGGCTTGGGACACTTACTGAAGGTAAGCTCCTCACTCCTCATGCAGGGCAGGCAGCAGCTCCTCCCCAAGGTGAGGTGGGAATGGGGACGGGCTGGCGTGGGCTCTGCTGGCTCCGGGGAACTGCTCTACTCCCCAGCCCTGATGCCATGTGCCTCCTCTCTCCCCAAGGTGATGCTGGGGAGCAGAGCAGTACCCCAGAGCCAGCAGGGCCCATGCCAGCCCCCAGACCCCATCCCTGCCTTGCCTCACCTCGGGGAGGAGTCCCCAGCCCCATCCCCAACCCTGTCCCTATCCCTGCCCACACCTTGCCTCGGGGAGGAGCTGCTGCCTGCTCTGCATGAGGAGTGAGGAGCTTACCTTTGGTAAGTGTCCCACGCCGGCCCTGGTTCCTCCCTTTCAGTTCTATCAATTTGATTGTGTCTGGTCCATGGCTGCCCCACAGCACTTCACTGCGCTACTCTGGGCAGCAGTTAGCATGGAGAACCCTGCCTGCTACCATTTGGACATTTACTTTGGGACACTTACCGGTGGACTGCACCGCGCCGAAAGGGGAAGGTGGGACCAAAGTGGCGCACTCACGGACCGAAGTAGCGCACTCACTGACCGCTACTTAGAGGGAACATTGCTGCAGGCATGTGACTGCATTTCTGGAATAAAAAGCTTTGCAGGTGAGACTAACATGCAAAGATTGAATCAATTTAGGCTCAGGCTTCTTGAATGTCTGTCCCTAGCCCTATTTTCTAAGCTGAAAAGTCCCAGCCTATTAAGTCTTTCCTCATATAGAAGTCTTTCTGTGCTCCTGATCAGCTGTTTTGTCTCTGGACATTTTCTACCTTTACTGTATCTGTTTTGAGGTAGAGGGTCTAGAACTGGTTGCAGTATTCAAGTTGCAATCCACCATAGGTTTAAGTCCTTGAAGTCAAGCAAGTTAAAAGGGCTCTTTAATCTACTGTTCTGATTGTAACTGAAATATCTAGGAGAACATCAACACGCATCTGACTGCTTTTGAGAACTTCAAGAATTCCTCTCTGTGCTATGCTATAAGTGCTATCTCCATGTCATGTTTAGGTTAGAAGTTTGACTGGAAGGGAACCAAAATATTGGATGCACCTAGATGTTCTTAAAGTTTTCTTGTTGATAAATAATTTTACCAAAAAAAGAGAAGGTTGTGCCTAGATAATTAGCAAGACTACTAGTGTGTTTAGTATTGATTTTGTGTGAATGCTTGATTACTGTATTATTAAAGTTGGTTGGTAGTTTAGCTCTCAGGATAGTGTTAACAGTCTGTCAACAGAGCATTCAGATAGTGTCCACAGACTCTCATGGAGAAGAGTATAGATCAATATTGCAGGTGGTGGCACAGACCTCCTCCTGACCCTGAACCTGTTCTGCTGGTTCAGACTCATAGAGGAATCAGTGTTGTAATTTCAGTGATGTAAGCAAAAATATCCACATCTTCACATGTAAAGGCAAAACTTTAGCTCCTATAGAACAATGAAGGGACCTTAAGACTTTTGTGCACTGAAACACATTCTGCCCATCTTTAGCTTTGGTCAAGCCACCTGGGTGTTACACATGTGTATGTTAAAGCAGAATTTAACAAATTGTATGTTAATTTGGCCAGTCCTAATGCCTAGGTGATGAAGTATGGATTTGAAAATACATTTTTTTTAAAACTCTTTCCTTCAACTAGCCTGGTACCTCTGCTCTCTTCTAAACAAGGGAAGGCATCTTGAAATCTGGGAGACTTAGTTGTCACTTCCTTCTTTTTAAAATATAGTAGAAAAGCTCAAAAGAAAAGCATTCCCAATAATCTTAAATTAGAAACCCATGGGTTTTAATGATTTCATGTCTTATACTTGTTGTTTTGGTTCAATTTCATTATTAGTGTTAATTTTTAACTCTGAAATGTATTCTCTGTAGAATGTAACTTTTAGCCATGTGGATGGTTAATTTTTTTAAGACTGTTTACTGAACTAAAGCAGTCAATTCTGTCTTGCATCTTCCTTTTTTAAATACATATACAATACTTGAGACCTCAAAGTCTGCATTAAGAGATTGTGTCCTTTGAAGCACCATAATTAACAGGCAGTTGAATGTATTTATTTTTAAGTGTGAGATCTGACAGGTGTGTGTATTCTAGATGATACATACTTCTCTTGCAACTTTTATAGCATTCTGTTAAATTCTCATTAAATAGTTTGTAAAGGCAGTCAAATGCAAAATGTAACTAAAATGGTCAAAGTATTAGGGCTGTATGAAGCTTTGGTCACTGATTCAATTCGGTGGAAATTCAGCCCAATTCGGTGGCTGACTCTCCAAATCTGAATTGAATCAGGAGATCCTTTAAGCTCTCCAAATCGAATCGGAATCCTCTGTGTCAATTCTGAGAGATCAGGAAAAATTCAGCGATTTGGACATAGACACAGCTTTAAATGTTTTTTCTACTTACCTCAAGGTACCTGGCAGCTCGTGAATGCTGAGATGGTGGGGCAGATGGAGTGTCCCACAGGAGTGTGTGGGGGTCCCCAGCGCGCTTGGCAGCAGACCTGGAAGTGGACCAGAAGCACTTCCGGTCCACTGGGGAGCACACAGGGGGTCCTCCCACAACCCCCAACTTGGCGACTGCCTCTTGGTTTCGGGGGGGCTTCCGGGTTCCCCACGCAGCTGATCGCCAAGTACTTCCAGTCCACTTCTGGGTTAGTACCTCTGGTCCACTTCTGGGTCTGCCACTGAGCATGTGGGGGGGCCCCCCTGCACTCCTCTGTCCCACCATTTCAGCATTCACAGCCATGCCTGGTACCTTGATGTATGTAGAATAAATATTTTAAAGCCGTGTCTATGGCCGAACTGCTGATTCTCCGAATCAGCATCGAATCTTCAGAATCAGATTCAGCCGAATTGAATCAGGACAGTGATCTGAATCAATTAATTGAATTGTTATCCACGATTCAGGTTGAATCTGAATCGAATACGACACGTTTTGCACACCCCTACAAAGTATATGCATCATTCGCCAGTACCACTTACACTTATAACAAAGCGTATAGCTACATCATTACAATTAAATAGAGATACTAGGTATGGAATTTGTTTTTGTGAAATAGTGATAAAATGAAGCTTCAAATCTGTGCATACAATGTTGATGTTCAGAAATCTGCTAAGTCATCTTATGCTGTGACTTCAGCATTACCCTGGTGTAGCAGTGATTTCAGTTGATTACATTATATTATTTTTAATTGAATTATCTTTAAAAGACAGATCTCAATTCAAGTACAGGTGATAAAATTCTGGCCTTAATGAATAACACCTTTTTACTTTGATCAGGCTAGGGTTTCATGTTTTAAATCCTGAAATATAAAAAGGCAATATTATTGCTGAGAGTTGTTTTTCTGTAGTGTGTTAAAGATGCATTAGATAGGTATCCTAACTTTTAAAATATAGTACAGATTTAATAATCGGAGCTGAATCTTATTGTTGTGCATTGAATGATGTAAAAACTATGTAAGTGTGAACTGTCTTTAGCCAATTAAATTATATATTTCATTCAAATCTTTTAGAATGACAATGTGGGCATATCCTAAGATCTTCAATTTATAATTTTTTTTAGATTTATAAAGTCTGATAACTTACTGATGTTCTCAAACTTGTGTATACATTTTTAGTACAAACATTATATCAGAAACCCTATCATATACTTGTATTGTATAATTAATACTGTTTTTGGATGCACATTCATTTATGAAGGAAACAATGCCTTCATAATATTTTAGAATATATCAGCTATTTAAAAAAAAATTATATACAAGAATACTATTTTAATTATAATTTGGTGACACCGAAGATGTAGTTTTCTATGACTATTCAATTATTAGGATAGCAAAATGCCTTTTATATATTGAACAGGATGCTGTCACCAAATTTATGATGAACATTTTAAAACATTGTAATAACACAGAATATTGATTCTGGCAACTAAATGACTATACATTGCTTTCCACTAAAGGTCTTGTGTGTTTAGTTAGAAAAGTGAATGACAAAAAATGGTATTAAAACTTGTTCAAATTAGTTGACATGAAATTTATCTAACTGGGTGAAATACACTCTCTAATAGCAAAAAGTAGTAATATAGAAATAACATTCTCCAGATCTTCATTTCTTTCAAACTGCTCCTAAGTATGAGTTTGCTTACAATAATTACATTAGTTATGTATTATAGAAATATATAACTTGTGTAACTGTTTTCACAGCAAGTCACATTTTCCCTATGTGGAAATGAGGTATAGAAATAGCAGTGGTATTTTTGGTTCTGACAGTATAGTTAACAGAATAATTACATTTTTAAGGTAAGGCAAATACCACCCTTGTTAATCATTTTAATCAGCATAATGCTGACATTAAGATTGTTTTAGTTTTTTTTAAGGAATTGTAATATATCCTTAATAAAATGCTTTGCAGGTTAGTATCCTGCATATATTCATATCACCAAGCTTTTCTCACTAATAAGTGAGAATCACTAATAATGCCCAAGTTACCAGATATTTTGGTAACATTATATGAGTCAAAGAACATTTTGGATTTCCTTTGTCTTTCTGTTAATCAAGGAGAATAAACTTGTGTTTTCCTTCAAGCTCTGTATTTTTGTCTTTTTCTGAGAAATCTGGTCTGTCCCAACTGAAGAGGTCTAGGATTACAAATAGGCAGACAAGGTTCTTTGAGTAAATACTATATCTTTTATTAGACCAACTCCAAAGAGTTGGAAAAATTCTTCTTAGCAAGTTTTTGGACATAAACACCCTTCGTCAGGCTGAGGAAGCATCTGCAGAATTACAAATAGTGATACAAATGAGTCCATACACTTGTTCCTAAAAAGTTTTACTTACAGAAGCCATCTGACAGTCTGTATGATCACTGCTTGCATTGGGACATTAGTATGTTATTAGTTTACCAGTAAGGATCAAAATCTGAATGCTCAGTTTATGGCAACTGGCTTTTTTTACATTTTGACAGTCACTGAGGATGAGGAAGAGCTGCCAACACTTGGAAGACACTTACAATAAGCATCAGTGATTTTTTTTTTT
>JAGPOW010003395.1:24533122-24553860 GCA_030014935.1 Caiman crocodilus
GGCCTGTAGTTCTCCGGGTCCTCCTTCCTCCCCTTCTTAAAGATGGGAACCACATTGACCACCTTCCAGTCCTCCGGCACTTGTCCAGAGCTCCAAGAGTGCTCGTATAACCGAGCGAAGGGCCCAGCAATCACCCCTGTCAGCTCCCTCAACACCCTTGGGTGCAGATCATCTGGACCCGCCGACTTAAGACATCCAGCCCTTCCAGAAGCCCCTCCACCAGGTCTACCTTCACCCCCGGCCTAGCAGTGATTCCCGAGGGGGAATACAGGCTTCCGTTGGGAGGGATGTCCCGGTCCCACCTCAGGAAGACCGGGGCAAAGAACCCATTGAAGATCTCAGGCTTACCATCGGCTGCGAGCACCAGGTTGCCCGATGAGTCCCTCGGGCCTGACGTCGCCCAGGGCTCTTTTTTTGCTCCCCACATATTTGAAAAAGGACTTCCTGTTGTCCTTTCCTGTTTTGATAATGTATGCAATAAATATTTGATTCTATATTGAATTGACTAATCATACTCTGATCAATAGGGTATGTAGGATAACACCTACTTTCCTTATACTGTCTGTATTTGTAAGGCACTTGGATCTGCTGCTCTTTAGAGGCCCAGAGTACATTCCACATCATTGATGTTGTGCCTAGTTAGTTGTATAGGCTGGTGTGGAAAGGGGAATGACAAAGCAAATATTTCTGTTGCTGCAACTCAAATTTGGGAGCTATTAACACCACCAGTGATGCTAATTGGAAGGGAGAGTGAATTCACTTCCTACCTGCATTATAGATGGTTCCTGGTTAGGCAGGATATAAGGGAAAGACACTGGGACTCCATCCAATTTAGTGTAAGAATGAATGTGAGAAATTAGAGGAAATTGTTAGTACAAATAGGAATTAGATTCTTTCCTTTCTTTTGGTTTTCCATTATTTGTTTAAAATATAGACAAGCTTTTGCAATTGACTGCAATATAGGTGCTGCGTATTAATTTTGTTGATATTATTATAAAATAGCATGTGATTTTTAATTTGTCTTCCTTGAGAGTAAGAGGTTAATTACTTTACTATTTTACTGAATGCGGGCTTTATAATACATGGCCATAATGCAATAACACTTTTTGCTGCTTGTTGTGTATCACTGTTTCCAGCACAGAATTTTTCTTCCCCCTTGTTCCTCCAGTAAGAAGCAGCTGTCCTGTCTCCTCGTATCTTTCAGAGATAGTTTCAGAGATAGCAAGGGAATTGGGGCCAAGCAAGGAGAGGCTGAAAGAGAAGAGGAATACGAAATCAAAGAAGGAGCCTGAAGTAGGAGAGAGGTTAACTTGGCCATGGACAGAGGGGAAGAATTGATGGACTCGAGCTGGAATGGGATTTGCAGATCCTAGATCCATTTCTGCTGCTTTTCCATTTTGACATGCTTCTTTTTATCTTCCTTCCAGCCCTTGTTCCCATGGTGTCAGGGCTGTTCTGGGTTGGACGTGAATTGGAGCGACTGCCCCAGGTGCAGAGCTGGCTGCAGCGACTCCATGCTGCTGCTAGCTTCATGGCCAGCCGGTCAGCATCCCGCCCACCCCACCACCCAGTCTGCTGCCAGCTTCCTTGCGTCTGGGAGTGGGGCCCTGCACAGGCTGATTTGCCTCTGGCCCCGCACCCTGCTTGGGTTGTCTCTGCATGGTGTTGCTGCTTTCTTCACCAGATGTTCTGGCATCACATTCTCTGTCCTATCTTTCCATTCCCATTGCTGTTCCCAGTCTTCAGGAAAGCTGGAAGTGAATCCTTTTATCTCTACTGGGTTGTGATTGTGGTGTGATTTTTCAGATGGTGCAAACATTTGTGAACGATTGCCCAATTAGATAATTTATGCTCCATGACGTTGCAACAGGGCTGTCTTCTTTTTTTCATACGGCATTTTAGGATTACAACATTTGTTGATTAACATCAAAATGTGATAACCATTTGACTGCTTCAGGGGTAGCTACATGGATTGGTTTTAGATCTCCATTAAATTATCTAATTGGGCAATCGTTTACAATGTGTTGCACCATCTGAAAAATTGCACCACAATCACAACCCAGATTCTCTTTAATTTTCCTTTTATGGAGTAGGTGTCCACATTTTCCATGAAGTGTCCAGATGCAATTCAGGGACGACCAAATCTTTATTGTTGGGTCGAATCCCGGGTAGGCAATTGTAAGGTTGCTAACTATGTATTTCTGCGGCAAGTTGATATTTGCCTAAAGTTCCTTCCGTTGTTCTTTGGGGCTCTAGTTATCATCATAGAGCTTCTTGGCGTATTTCCAGAAGGGTTTTCTAGATTTGAACCTATCTGGTGGTGGCATAGTGATGTCCTTGTTGATTGGGAGGTTTGGGTTGCTGATAGCCTAATAGCATTCCCTCATACATGTGGCTTGTGGCGGAGCTGTGGTGGAACAATGTTCTCTAGGACTGGAAGCCATGGCAATGGTGTACTTTTTAGCGTTCCTGATATAATTCACATAGCTGCATTTAACTGTGTATCAACACGCTTTGTGTGCACACTTTTGTTCCAGACTTGAGCAATATTCTGCTGCAGAGAAAACAAGTCCTAAGGCAATCAGAAAGAGCCAACCGTAGGGTATGGACAGGTGTTCATTTGTAGGTTAAAAAGAGTCTTGGCATTTAGTAGCACTACAAAAATATAGCATTACAGTGACATACAGAGATAAAAAACACTCCAAAGGTGAGCTCTCCAGTCACAGTGCGATAGTGAGAAAGCTCTTTGGTTTCCACTGCTGACAAGGGAGAAGGATCACTGACAGCCTAGCCTCTCCCATGCCGGAAGAGATGGAGACAATTGTGAGCCCTCTGCTTTCCCTGTGGGGTAGGCTGGGCTTAAGAGAACTGCTCTCTACGACTCTCGAACACATCAGTAGTGCTGTGCCTAGACCCCAGCTCTTTTCAGGGCTCTTACAGCAGTGGTGTGATTTTCTTTTTTTCCTAACCCTAATCCTTGCCCCCCAGCCTACAGCCTGTCCTCTGTGCTGTTAGCTGGGCAGCCACTGTAGCATGTCTGTTGGTTTCAAGGGCTATGGCAGAGCTGCTGTCTCCTGGTCTGTCAGTCAGTGACAGCTGTCACAGTTGCACAATTTCAGCTGGTTCTTCCTGGATTCTTGACACACGATTGTACCTACCCTGGAGGTCTTCAAAAGGAGACTGGCTGCGCAACTTGCTGTGGTTATTTGACTCCAGCAGTCTTTCCTGCCCAGAGCAAGGGGGCTGGACCTGATGATATCACAAGGTCACTTCCAGCCCTAAGTGTCTGTGAATTGTGAGAATTACCACTGCCATTTTAAGAGGCCTTGCTCTTGCCGGCAGCAGCAGGGTCCCAGTAGGGTACCCTGAGAGCTATTCACCAGACAGGCTGTCAGAGAGCCAGTTTCACTCTGTGTCTCGTTCTTCTTGGAGAGGAGGAAGGAGAGGCAGGGGCCTGTGGGATGCTGGGGTTTTTTAGAGACCTCTGTGTAATTGTACAGGTGCTACATGTATTGTTTAAAAAACTGAGAAGTTCTGCCTTGAAAGACGTGGTATTTTGTAGCACTTTTACCATCTTTGTAGTGCAACTGTTCAAAGAGCTGAATGCTTGCTTTTTGTTGTGCTATAAGGGCATATTTCTCTGTGGCCTCCATAGATTTCCATGGCCTTAGTGTAATATAAAAAGCCTAATATGTGGCACTTCTGACAGTAAGCCTTTATATTGATACATACTCAATAGGTGTGTGGACAGGCTGTGATGATGATCCACAGCTGTACAACAGAGACGCAACCCTGTAGGAACTCTGAATGTAACCCTGGGTTTTGGGAATCGACTCGAAAGAACTGAAATTTCATAGAACTACAACAATTGTCCTTTATCATTGTAAAGAGTTAGCATTACAGCTGGTGAGAGAGAAGGCTACTACAGTGCAGGTGCTGAATCAGAAGGTTGAGCAAAGCTCCAGTGCTGCCCCTTGGCGCGTGATTCCTTCCTTTGCAGATAATGCAGGAACTCTCTAGCACACGGTCTGAATCTGGACTGTGTATTGGGTATATAGAGTATTTTGGCTTTGTTTATTGTAAGCCCTAAAGTGCAAACATGACTCCTACTTAAGATCAGGTTAGTTTGCTTATGTTAGTGAAAACTTCAGAATCTTCAAAGCTTTTTGTCTTTCATTTTAACATTTCCATGTTTACTTTCTTCACTTGTATTGCATTGGCACCCATAGAGGAATTCCGATTTAAAAGCTGGACAATCAAAGTGTTTTTTTACTGCTGAAAATTGGCAGTGTACTCATTTTACCATAAGTCTGATTACAATTTTACATTGCTTTTCAGAAAACAACCCTGGTTCCTTAACTAAGTTTGGAAGAGATTTCTGGTGAGGACTAAAGGGAAATCTCTTCACTAAAAGATTTCTTCTTTCTCTCTCTTTTTTCCCTTCTCTTTGTACCAAAAAATCTAGCATACATAACTACATTCCAGTGATGTTAAATGAACATGAACTTGACTTAAACCCCAGGCAGATAATTTCAGTCCTGGTTGCACAGCTTGGGAAGCTCTTCATTTTTTTTTTTTTTTTATCCAAAAATTCGTTTAAAATCTTTTTTTTCAATTAAAAAATATACACCTTTCAAAAGCAGATTAAGTGAAGAAGATGATGAAGGAAAGATTAGAGGGCAATAGTCAAAATCTCAATAAAGACGAGCACTGTGCTTTGTGAGAACCTCAATTGCGAAAAAAGATCTCTTCAAAATCAGCTATGAAGTCTCTAAATTTCTGAAGTCAAATGCATATGTGAAATAAATGGTAGGTTCTGCAGACATCATAGGCATTAACCATTTAGTAAACTCTACATAGGTTATAGCAATCTGTTGAATAATATTATGGGTATAAATACAGATACTTTGCACAGTCTGATAAAATTTTGAAAAATGAGAGTCCAAAAATGTGTGTATTCTCATTAATTTTTAAATACACCTGTACATTGCGTATGTTTATAAACAGCTTGTCTAACAGCTCTCCCAACTGTTGGTCCAGTCAAAAATATCACAGAGACTTCTTGCACCTCAGGCATTTCCTGGACTATCATGATTATGACAATACTCTAGTTCTTTGAAATAAGTGAGTTTTATTTCTGACTTGATGGGAGTCATAATTTCACCTGTTCTGGAGGTTTCACATTCATTTTCATTTCACAATGCTATATAAATCTCATTACTGGTGAGGGAAATTAAACAGCAATGGTACTGTAACAAGCTAATCAACATTTTCTACAGATGACTTAAATTAATTTGCCCACTGTAATCCTGCCAGTTAAAATTCAGTATAATAGTTTGAAGCCTGCTTCTGTTTTGAAGTTGTGTTTCATGAATAGAATATTTATATCCAGGACTTAAAAGAGCAGTAATTGAGATTAGAAAGATTGCCTTCTTTTTTTTGCTAGTTGGGATTGTTGTTATAGATGTTCTGTTTATATACAATAGAGAATTTAAGAGTTAGCAAATGTTTGTGTCTGTTTGCATTCAAGTTGTTTAAAACTCTTAAATGCATGTATGTGCATGCATATCAATGCATGCAATATTATGTATGTGCTTTCATATCAATTTCCCTTTCTTTGCTTGGAACCTAGAACCTGGCTGGCTTGTGGCACTGCCCGTCTGTCCCTCCTCTTGTTTTGTGTGGTCTCCTAGCTTGCCTTTCTAATGACCCGAGGAGACTGGAGGAAGTGACTTCTAGCAGTAGTATTGTATGGTCTCTCATAGATTACAGAATATGCAACAGAAATTGTTAAAGGAACTGTCAACATGGTTATGGACCATTTTTGTTTCTTGCCTTAATGATCTCCTCTGCTCTCTAGCTGGCATAGGAGTGATCTTTCTCTTGCATTAACAAAATAAATGTTCTGTACTTCTTATTTTGCTTTCACTTGAAGGAACCATGAATTCATGATGGTCATGGTCAAAAAGCTGCACAGCAAGGAGTCAAAGAAGTACGTCTACATAGAAAGCCGTGGAGACAAGACCCTGAGTTACCTGTGAATGCAAGACACTATGTACCAGAATCTGTATAGTAAAATGCTGATGTACCTGAGCTAATTCTCCACATGCTAGCTCTGAAATAGGAAGTTATATATACACATGTTAGGGCAACCTTGTGCCCCAGCTGAATAGCACTGCTTAGATATTTCTGCATGGTACTGCAATCTAGACATATCCAAGCTAGCTGTGTCTGTCTCCCTGTGCTATAGTTCCAGTGTGGTTTAGGGAATTTGCTTGTTAGCAGCATATTTTTGCTCAGGCTTTTCTCACTGTCTCACACTTGAGTCTTAAACTTGTAAATTGTCCACAACATTTAATCAGTAGGTTTCCCCCTCATTCATTTTATTTTTAAAATGATCAGAACTCTGGCTGTGCATTATGAGGCATGCCAATATTGAGGACAATAGTTGGTATTGATAGCTATACTAGAATCTTCCTTTCTTTATTCAAATGAGCAATTGCTTTCTGGTAAGTTAAAGTGCTTTTATGCATTAAGGGCCTATTTTAAAAGCAGTTGAAGTTAAAGGAAGTTTTGTCAATTGCAGTGGGTTTTAGATTAAGCCCAAAGTGAAGAGCTTATGACAGTATTATGCTGTGCCTGGAAATATTTATGAATGAGTTAATAAATTTAAAATAATAATAAACTCATAATCAAATGGCACCATGATGATGTGTGCATGTATTATTAAATAACACTGTGGTCCAGTGATTCCTCTTTTTACTCCTATTCCATCATTTTAATTTGGCTCTTATTACTTGTCATCTGAATTTACAAGCCCTATCAGCGTAGCTCTACATTTATTCAATTTAGCAAGAAAATTAACATGCTTATGTTATGCTCATGTCATATGGACAATGAAATCAGAATAGTAGTAATGCTAATACTGAGTGTAACATTGTCATCAGTTCTCCATTTTTCTAGACCATTTATACCCAGAAGTTCAAGATCTTAAATATTACAACTAATAAAATTTGGACCTAGGGTTTTGTCAAGAAATTTTGAATTAATTCATCTGAGAGTTAGCATGACTGCAGCATTTTCCATGGCAACTTGTTCTAATACCTGTGTAAGAAAGACACGTATCCTTGTAGCTAACAGCTTAGCTTTCTTCTGTTTTAAACATATATGGAGTCATTGTTGTGAAAATACAGTTACTCAAGATTTATGAGATTGTTTTTGATAAACCACTACCTCTTTGATTCCCATTGACAGAAGCCGCTTTCTCAGCTTCCTGTTACAGAGATGATGTTTTCTTTCAATAGGCAGCTTTATCCAAGTGATTCAATATGGTTCTGTTCTTTGTATTAATTTAACATGCCTGTACTGTTATTTTCTAGGAATTTCAACAGCCTTGTTTAAGTGACCTAGAAAATCTCATAGAAACACAGAAGTCTGAAATAAAGCTTTTGCAGAAAAAATTGAAAACAGCAAATCTTAATCTAGCAGAACATAATTTTTGCAGCACAGATATCCAGGATAGCAGCATAAAGACTGGAAGAAAGTGCGAGGTATGATAGTTCTATTGTCTTGTGTATTTGTGTCAGAATGAGACTGGTAAAGCCAAACATTTTTGCTCAAGGGTCCAGATAATAACAGTTTTAATAACTGTTGATGCTGCTTATAATTCTGGAAGCTTGTTCGAAGGGTCTTTATATTTTCTGCCAAAGACTTGTTAAAATAACTATTGGGAGTAGAAAGTTTTACCTTATTAAACACTGAATAAAGGATCCTTAATTTAGTGAAATTAAATAAAGGCTGAATTCTTTGTTGATTTCTTAAAATGAATATTTATTAAGTTTGTGCTGTTTATTTAGGATGCCCATCCTTTCCTAAACTGGAAATATAAGGAACGTGAAAAGTTTATTTTATGAGTTTATTAATACAGCAGAAAGTATGCATTTTTTTAAACATGATTTGTTGTTATTTTCCACAACAACTTTTAGTTAGTAGTCTTAATATTCTAACATTATGAATAGCGTTTCACTGATTCTTTGAAGATTGCTTGTTTAATTTATGTTCCTTTTTAAAGACACTATTGTTACTATTATTTGTTAATGAAATAGATATGAAAATAATTCTAATGCTTTAATATTCATATATGGGATTAGCATAACTTTGTGCAGCAGGCTATCCATCACTAGCTTTCTGTTCTAGAATTTTATTCTTGAAGTTCTGTAGAACAAATGAAGTTGATGTGGGGTTCATCTAATCGCAGATCTATCAAATAGACAATTCCCCATTCATCTTGCCTCTCCACAGGTAACAATGGGGTATGACATTCACAAGTAACAATGGGATATGGTATCTTGTTTTCTGAAAGATCTTCCCTTTTTCTTGCTCCCAGGAATCTACTAACTAGCATCTGAAGTGGTCAGGCCTGCCTCATTATTTTACACTATACATTATGCCAAAGAAAAAGTATATTTTCAGAGATCTTGTTCATGTGCAGTTAAGACTTTAAATTTTGCTATCCAGTAGGAAAACATGATTGTTTCAGTTTCATAAGTAGGGGCTCTTTCTCATACTTGCGTTAATGTTGCTGTGCTTGCATAACAATTTCTTCTTGTGCTTTCCTTTAAGAGTGCTAAGCCAAACTTTTCCATTGTACTTTGCTTTTATTGTGTCTGACTTTCTTTTGTGATATGAATAGACTTTTTTTCCTTGCTTTTCATATTAATGAGAAATCTGAGGGCATCCCCAATATGAGCCAGAGGGGGAAATGTAATTATTGGAAATTTAAGTGAAAATTATAATACCTAAATAAAACCACAATAAATGTCCCTCTGTTTTGAAATCTAGATGTAATCATACAGTGCACCACTACTCTGGTTCTTCACTACTGGTATTGCCTGCAATTCTCAATGATTGCTAAGTGTGGTTCTGCTCACAAAATAAGCTTTATTGCCTCTTCCCACTAAGTTACTAAAGAATAGACAGAGAGGCCTACGAAGCATCTATCTTTAGGATACCATGACGGTGACCGTATTTTAAAAAACAAAATCAGAATGCTTCCATTGTGAAACTTTTATTTTCAGGGTTATATTGTAATAATAAAAAAGTACCCGTTCAGGTACTAATCTCTCATTTTCCAGGTTCTATGTAAAGTGGTCTAGCAGCTTGTCATTTTGTATAGTGCCAGTTTTTTTAATATCATGAGAGCTCTTTTTGGAACTAAAGTAGCAATACCATGTGAATGATGACTTCTGTGGCCTGATTAATCTGACATATACATGCTCAGTGATTGCCTCAGTAACAGTGGTATGAATTTTCTGTAGCTCTTGTCCCTAAATATGCCCAAATATTTCCTACCTAAAATGTGCCATCCGTGAAGGCATTTGGGCAGAAAGACCAAGATTAGCTTTCCTTACAAAGAGTTCCACTGTAGCACTTTTCTAGCTTGTATAATGTCTCAAGTGATTTGAGATTTCTCTTTGAAAGGGATGTGAGAATTAATTCTCAATGTTGATAAAGTTCACATTTAAATATAGTGTCTCCACAAATGGACCTTTCTAACTCCTTTGAGAAACAAAACTAAACCTACACTGTGTGAGCTTCTGGCTTGCTTTCTGTTGGTAATGTATTCCAAATGTTCCAAATCTTACTATATTTTCTGCTTGCTGCCTTTAGTGAGTGGTCTAACACTTTATTTTTTTTCTCTGAAGAAATGCATTGCTTGGATTTGTTTCTGTTTTTTGCCTTCCATTGAAACAATGGATATAGGGCACCAGTTAGTCTTAACCCTATCTCATTGTTGTGCTTGACGTTAGACTGATGTCTAGCTTTGAGGTCAGGAAGGAATGGGGGGGGGTTTAATGTCTGCAAGCATCCAATGTCTTTACGTGAGCAGCAGATGAACAGCAGGCACATATATGTAAGTTATCAGTTCTAAAGGTCTTCAAGAAGGCTACCCACATGAAACAGCTTGTCATAGTTTCCATACAGTACCACAATGTTTCATTTTTTTGTTGCAGAACTCATCGCATTTGTTCCTGTTTCTCATGTTACCTGGCATATTCTTTTGTGAACGTGCTTCTTCTGTTACCCTCTCCTAATTCAGACTGATCTTTCTTACTCCTCAAAGAACAAGATAATTTTTATCCATATACAAATGTTTGGAACTAAAGGAACCAAATTTGGATGTATGATTTTTGCACAATTGTTTTTAAATTTTGGTGCAATTTGAGGATTGATTTGCAAGTTAAACTGCCAAAACCTGGCAGCGGCGCAAGAAATGGCTAAGTTCACTGTTGTAAGGCACATAATACAGAAACCGTCTCCCTCTTGGAATCAAATTGAGTTTTGCAGCAGCCCCAGGCAATCAAATTACAGTATATTTTACTACACGGTTTCCTCTAGCTTGACTGCAAAATTAAACAGTTTGCCTCTTTGGCAAAGATTGCCTTTGAACTACCTGACTGCACTGAGAAGCTCAGACCCAGCTTCTCTCCACTGACCTCTGATCGGATTACTATCAAATAACAACATATTCGACCTAAGGCAAGGCATTTATTACTAGTTCCACCCAATGTTTTAACGAATGTTGTCAGTTAGGATAGTTCTTCAGTTTTTGTGTATACTGGCCCTATTTTGCAACAAGAAATGGTCACAACCATATCTTTTACATATAAAGATAGAGAATAGTCTTCTCCTGGGTGTGTCAGGGTCACCTTTCATTAGCATTTCAGTTCAGTTGCCCTTGTTTTTCCCTGTCAGTGAAGTAGTTCAGTTCTCTTTCCAGTCCTTCTCAGACCTTTTCACTCCTTTTTCTTCTCACTGGCAGTTTGGTGTCGCTGTGACCAGGCAGGCTACCTCCTCTCTTGTTGCCCTTGTCTGTGAGCAGCTAACCTGGTACTTTTGTCTCCTTGTTCCATCCTTGTGGAAAGTTACAGTTTCCTAACCTGTAAATACCTGTCAAGGTGACATAAGACTTGAACTCACTGCTTTCTGAAAAATAAGTAGTTTTTAACCCTGTAATACTTATGTGAATCTGCCATATTAAAGAATAAGTGTGGTAACTATGAACTATGATAGACATGGTTTATAATTAGTGTATTGACTGAACATTAAAGCCAAGATTTTCAAAAGTGACTGATGATTTCGTGTGCAGATTTCTTTATAGGGGAATGATTTTTCACAATTATGTTACCCGTTTAATGTAAATCAGATGAGACATCCAGTAAGTAAAGTATACAAAATGTATACTCCTTTTGGAAATCTTGCCCCAAAATGTTGGAAAAACATATTGACTAATTATTTTCAACATATATGCATATAATATGGAATTGAGCCAAAATAGATTACTTTTTTTTAAATATCTTAAATATTAATGGACTAATCATCTCATAGCTCCAGTTTATTTTCTATCCATACAAAAACTACTGAAAGCACATGGAATATATGGCATTCTGCATCAGAGTGTTGACTTTTAGATTTGTACATTGTAACACGTCAAACTTTAGAAATTTTATATAGACAAATACAATAATGGTGGAATTCTTTCTGGTGTAAGGAGAAAATAAAGATATAGAAATGCCATAATTTTTCTTTTCTGATTTTTCTTTATCCAAGCTCAGATTATCATCATTTCACATACAAATTATTTGGCCATACTTAAAATTTGGATTAAATATGTACAAATACACATTTTTTTTTCCTTTAAAACTCTGTGCATTTGTGTTTAAGCAAAATAATGGGTTATAATATTTTAAAATATTTGTTTACTTCATGCCCTCAGACAATGGCCAAAGAAAGATGTGAAGAGTTTTTTAATTATGTCATAATGTCTGCAAAGTTTATAAGATAATGTATTACTGAAATCTTTAGTAACTAAGAACAACTTCATCCAACTCCTTGGTATAGATCACTTATTTACTCTATCAAATAAAAATGGTAATATCTAAAAATAAGGACAGCATTGGTTCATAGTCTTTATGGGATTACATGGGTTTAAAATAGTAACAATGAATAGTGGTAATAAAAACCTCTTGCTATTCCTTGTTATTGATGTTTAGAAATCTTGATCTTATTAAGTGTTAAGCTGTGATTCAGTGTTTCACTGTCCTTTAGCCAAAGTTATTCAAAATATCAGTAAACCTAATCTGAAGAGGTCTTTATTTCTTTGATGGAAGGACACATGACAGTAAGAACAAGAATGCTGCCCAGTTTAAATGTTACTTTCACATTTTCTTTCTCCAGATTGCTATATGAAGCTGTACATAATATAAACACATTCTTGTCTCTAGTTAGCCACATTATAGTTAATGACCATATGGTCATTATGGTATAAGATCTACTGTCTGTTGTATTTATATTCCTCAAGCATATTGTTCCTTCAACTTCACAGTGTGTTAAACTATTTCAAAGGGAAAAAAATCCTTTCCCTCTTGTTTCTGGTTGTCCTATCAAGTGTAACCTTGGACCCTTATAGAGCAATTAGACCAGCCTCTATCCCCTCCTTTGTAATGAGGTTTCTTGCATTTCTGAGTCTATAACCCTTTAGTCTTCCCTAATGGGACATCATTATTCTGAAAGAAACAATGTAAATGTAAATGAATATTCTCATTAACGAGTCACAGAGAAACCTTTAGTGGTAGCGCTGTGGTAATTCTGCTTGTTATTTCTCTGGTATTCCATGCAGGATTTTTTTTATAATTCATTATTAGTATTCAAAATTACTTGTTCTTTAATTCTGCATGTCTTTCATAATCTAGTGTTCCAACTAGTTCAACCATGTCCTTGTTTTATTCTCCAGGAACCACCTGTGAAACGTTCAAGGTCTCTGTCCCCAAAGAGCTTTTTTAGAGAGTCGGAGGGGCTAAGAAAGCTTAAAATAGCTGAAAGGAAGATTGAAAACTTAGAGAAGACACTACAGCTAAAGGTGAACATTAAAAGAAAATCTTTTTAGCTTCAAGCTTGCATAGATAAAAATATACCAAAATATTTTTTTTTAAACTCAGAATGTACACATTGTTATAGATTGTAACTGTATTAGCATAAAGAAGTGTTCTCTAATAGTCTTTATGTTTAAATTTTTTAACTGACTACAATAAATCACACACTGGTATGTTTGAGGCCTCATGCAGCACTTAAAATTTAAAATATATCAACATTGCATGCCAATTTGACAAATTTTCAAACTGTAAAAGTGTGAAACATGAAAAGCTTGCATGGTTTTAGAAATGAATTGAAGCTGAAAATACAAAAAATATATTTTGCAAGCCAGTATTTTACAATGCCTAAAAATCTACACGAATCAATTATTTTCAGTAGGCTTGCTTAAGAACTGATTCTGCTCCTGTTGAAGTTGATTGTCTGTCTGTCTCAGAAGAAGTAAGTAACCTAAGCTGGAACAAATTTGTGAAAAAACACATCATTATTGCTGCATTAAATTTGTCCTGGACTTTCTCAAGCTGTTCCAGAGCATAGAGTTTAGTGATCTCAAATATCTGAAAGCTAAGAAATGAAGTTGTGGTATTTCAAATTTAAATCTAAGGAAGGTAGCAAATATAGAATTGGACGTTGAAATAAGCATTGGGAATTATCTGTGTATGCTCTAGTTAGGTGGCTGAGAGCTAGAGTGCTTCTGGAGGGGCTGGACATGTTTGGTCCAGATGCTTTCCACCCCAGGGTGTTGAGGGAGCTGGCAGGGGTTATTGCAGGGCCCTTGGCACACCTTTGAGTGCCCGTGGTGCTTGGGCCAGGTGCCAGATGACTGGAAGATGGCCAATGTGGTCCCCATCTTTACAAAAGGGAGGAGGGAGGACCTGGGTAACTATAAGGTCAATCTTGCCTCAATCCTGGGGAAACTCTTTGAGAAGATCATCAAGGAATACATCTGTGATGGGCCGGCATTGGGGATGATGCTTGAGGGCAACCAGCTCAGTTTCATTAGGGGCAGGTCACATCAGACCAACCTGATTGCCTTTTACAATCAAGTCACAAAAATATTGGATGTAGGTGTTGCCATAGATGTAGTCTTTCTGGACTTCAGCAAGGCCTTTGACACTGTCAACCACCCCATCCTCATTAAAAAACTGGTGACTGTGGCATCGATGCCTAGACTGTCAGATGGATTGCTAATTGGCTGAAGGGTCGTACTCAGAGGGTGGTGCTGGACAGGTCATATTCGACCTGGGGGGAAGTGGGCAACGGAGTCCCCCAAGGCTCAGTCCTTTGGCCTGCACTGTTCAATTTCTTTCAGTGATTTGGATGATGGGGTGAAAAGCAACCTGTTTAAATTGGCTGATGATAACAAAAATTGGGGTGAGGTGGGCACGCTAGTAGGGAGGGAAAGACTACAGCAGGACCTGGATAGGCTGCAGGGGTGGGCTAACAAAAACAGGATGTGTTTCAATACTGACAAGTGCAGGGTGCTGCACTTGGGCAGTAGTAACCAGCAGCACACTTATAAGATGAGAAATTCCCTTCTTGAGAGCATGGCAGCAGAAAGGGATCTTGGAGTCATTATTGACTCCAAGATGAACATGGGCTGACAATGCGAGGTCACGATCAGCAGGGCTAAATCAACCTTATCATTGATTTACAGGTGTTTCTCAAGTAGGGCCAAGGAGGTGAACCTCCCCCTCTACGTGACACTGGTCAGGCCACAGCTGGAGTACCGCATCCAGTTCTGGGCACCCCACTTCAAGAGGGATGTGGACAACATTGGGAGGGTCCAAAGGAGGGCCACCCGCATAATCCGGGGACAGCAGGGCAGACCCTACAACGAGAGGCTACTGGACCTGAACCTGTTCAGCCTTCACAAGAGAAGGCTGAGGGGGGACCTGGTGACCGTCTATAAACTCACCAGGGGGATCCAGAGGGAGTTGGGGGACCTTGTTTCCCCCAGCGACCCCCAGGATAACAAGGAATAACGGCTAAGTTGTTGGAGAGTAGGTTTAGATTAGACATCTGTAAGAACTACTTCACAGTTAGGGCGGCTAGGATCTGGAACCAACTTCCAAAGGAAGTGGTACTGGCTCATACCCTGGGGGTCTTTTAAGAAGAGGCTTGATGCCTACCTGGCTGGGGTCATTTGAACCCAGTTTTCCTCCTGCCCAGGCAGGGGGTCGGACTTGAAGATCTACACAGTCCCTTCCGACCCTTCTCCTATGATTCTAAGATGATAGCCAATGGTGCAGGAGATGACTAGGTAACATGAGAGAACGGTGCTGGAGAAATTTAAAGATGCAAAACAGAGCACTACAGAGAGTTAGAGAATGGGCATGTAGCTAGCTCAGAATTGGTGGGTGGCGAGACAGACGAAGGAAGCACCATGGTTATCTTAACTGTGATAGGTTTGACTGTGTGGCTAGGGACAGACCTTACACATAAACTGGTTTGAGTGATCAGAAACTGGTTTAGACCTGTAACAGAACAGATGTTCAGTGCACATAAGCCAATCTGAAAATGGCTGAAACTGGTTTGAGATAAACCTGGTTGAATGTAGTATCAGACTTAACTGATCTGGGTCAAACTGGTTTATGCAATGTCTGCCCCAGACCCCTTTCTGGTTTAAGATAAACCAGAGTCCCCCAGCATCCTGGCCTGCTCTCTGGCTGGGCCGGGCTCTCTGCGCCACAGCAGGGCTGTTCCCTCCCCTCTGCTCCCTGGCTGGAGCTCTAGCAGAGACTGCAGGTACAGCAGGGTCCGTCTAGCTTCACCCTGCCCTACCCCACCCCCCTTGCTGTTCACTGCTCAGGCAGGAATCCCCCCCCTCCCTTCTATCTCCCACAGCACAGACCCCAGCCCCATGGACCCTATCCATGTGGTATGCTAGCTAATGCCAGGGGGTGTCTGTGCATATTGGTCTCCAATTTCACTGGGACAGGCAGACAGAGTTTGAATTAATAGAGAGAGGCTATTGTTTTGCTGATGGAGTGATAAACAATCAACCTCCTGCTGGCTTGCTTGCCTGTCAGTTTGCTGCAGACAGTATGGAGAAGCAGGGAGGGAGATTAAAAAGCTCTGTACCATCAACAGATGCATGCACTGCACAACCCCCTTGCCTCAGAGTGCTAGCAAGGGGCTTGGGTCTGGCAACATTTCTGCCCCTTGAGCAATGAGAGGGGAAAAGCCTGGGATGGTGCAGGCAGACCTCCGTAATTGGAATGTCCTACCAGGGCCTGGCCATGCCCCTCTCAGCTCAGAAATGCATAAGGGAAAGAAGGGCTGCTCTAGCACCCCCTAGCTTCTGGCCTGAGCCACTGGAGGCATGTCTGAATTTTTCAAATTCAGAGAGAATATCTGTCTGGTTACTAACCAGGTCAGCATAGCTAGGTTAGACTAACCTGCAATGGTTGAATCACTTCAGGCTCAGGCTGCTTGAATGTCTGTCCCTAGCCTATAAGAACCGCGAAGTGTTTTAGTTGGAGTATGCATTAAAGGCAGAGCTGTGATTATGATACGAGGAAATCTGGGGATTCAGTGACTATGAGATGAAGAAATCAGTTGGAACCTTGTCTTTTCTGCTTGTTCAAACTTCACCACAGGTGTGATTGAAGGAAAGCTGCGCTATGTTTACCTTAAGGGATTCAGTGTGCTTCATTTCAGGGCTGTGTTTTGTAGAGTGCATCAGCAATGGGGCATGGGACTCTCCTTGCCATGAGGATTGTCAAAAGTCAGGTGGACTGTAAGGCCTCCTGGCACATTATGGCTTGTTACATTTATGGTGTGATTAGCATGTTAATCATTATATAAGTGTCAATAGTGACACGCATTCCCCCAATTTAAGGCACCATAAATTGGCCAACCAGCCACAAATATATTCCATATATGATGTAAAACATCTTTGTGACTAGTTTGTGCAGCACCTTAAATCAAACATGTGGCAGGTCCATGTACCAGGGTTGTTTTAGGCCCAGGGCCAAGAATCAGCTAATTTGTCAGAATTGGCCCCTGACAGCCTCAGGTCTCCAGCTATCTCAGAGCTGCCCTGAGTCGGTGCTGAGAATAATCTATGCAGGGCTGCTCTTTCTGCTGGGAACTTTTAATCCCTCATGTTTGGTATGCCAGCAGGGCTGTCAAGTCCAGGGGTTTAACTCCATCCCCCCCAGGAGAGCCCTTTGGCTTTGCCTGCCAGGTTCCTTTTGTTTCCTGCAACTCATAGCAAGGCTGGTGGCAGTTGTGTAATGCAGATCTGTCCCTGATTCCCATAATTGTGTATTCTGCCATGCATGTGTGGAATGCCAGAAGGCATGATTGTTGGAATCAGGGATCCAGTCCCATTGCACAATCATTTGAACATCTGTCAACAGCATAAGTGAAAGTAGGTAAATATCCATAGAATATTGTGGATGACAGCAAATTGCCTATATAAGTTCAAAGCAATATAAAATGTAGCAAGTCTGGGGGTTGTCCCTGGGGAATCTACTCAGGGTTAGAATATAGATTAAGCAATGGTGATGCCTATTTGGTTCAGCTTACCAGCTTGCTGCTGAGCATGTGGGGGCACCCCTTGCATCCCCCCCAGCTTGGCAATCGGTCATGGGGGGATTCTGGGTGCCCCCCCAGATCCAGGAGGCACCATTTCCTGAGCCAGGGGTTGGGGGGGGGTCCCCCGTGCTCTCCATGGTAGTACTAGATAGACCAGTACTTCTGGTCCACTTCTGGGTCCATCTCCTTTCCCCCTGCACTCCTGTGGGATGCTTCAGCCGCCCCACTATCTCAGCATTCACGAGCCACACCTGGTACCTTGAGATACATAGAAAAAACATATAAAGCTGTATCTTGTGCTGAATCGTCAAATCTCTCTGAATCTAATTGGAGGCTTCTGATTTGATTCAGAGAGATTAATGGGTCTCCTGATTCAATTCAGATTCGGAGATTCAGCTGTCAAATTGGGCCGAATCTTCTCTGAATCAAATCAATGACCAAAGGTTCGCACAGCACTAACTATTCTATACCCTGCTGGACTTTATCCTGCCCTACAGGCACTACTCCTGTATTCTGTGCCAATTCTGGCTGTATGGGTTCTATCCTTGCCTTACTACACTAAATCACCTTGGAGCATTTATGGTGGTCTCCAGCCTCCCCCATAGCTATCATGTCTTTGCTCGACCCTCTGGACTGGCATTAACTTTCAGTCACTTGGGTCCCTGGCCTCTCTCTCTGCTTCAGCTCGCTCAGCCTCCTTGGCCTCTTTTACACTGGGTTTCCTTGCCCTTTCATCTCTGGCTGCTGGTCCCCTGACTCCTTTGCAGGGCTGCTTGCTCTGTCCCTGAATTGGCTTTGACCTATACAACCCACAAGGTCCTAGCTCCTTGTAGGGTTCTAGTCTCACATCAGCCTCTAATAGTAGGGAGTCACTAGTGAGTTCAGAGATGATTGAAGAGGCCAGTGCAAGATCTGCATGTTTACTGCAGACATGGCAAACAGTTCCAGGAGGAAGGAGTTGATTCTGGTGATGCCAGGTCACAGCGCTTTTCCTTCATCTCTCTCACCTATCTGCCTTCAGAGTGAGGCAATTGTACTCAAAATGGTTAATGCCTTTTATCTCACGGCATCACTGGGTACAATTCAGTGCTTGAGTCTTAAATATTAATGTTAATAACACGTTTCTTCAGATTGGCCTTCAAGGTGTTCTTGAACTTCTTCTTTTGCCCACCTATAGGGCAGTGACCATTGGTGAGTTAGCAGTATAGGACCTGTCTTTGGAGCTGGTTGTCAAGTATCCTTATGACATGTCCTGTCCAGCAGAACTAGTACTGTATAAATGTGGTTTCAGTGCTGGTGGCCTTTGCTTGAGCCAGAAGCTGTCGTTCATTTTTCTGTCCGAATTGATATGGAGGGTTTCCCAAAGACATCATCAATAGTAACATTCTGAGGCTTTCCAGTGCTCCTGATGGGTTGTCCAAGTTTCCCATGCATATAGATAGGGTATGGGTGACAACTGTGTGGAAGACAAGAAATTTCCCTTGGTTCCTGATGTCACGTTCATTAAAGATACATTTTTGGAGATGTCCTGAGGAAGCAGTGAAAGATTTTATTCGATGTTCAATATTGCCATCTTTGTTTACTTTTTGGGAAAGGTGATTGCCCGACTAGGGGTAATGCTCAATGTTCTCCAGGAACTGCACTCTAATTGTAATATATGGCATAGCAGTTGGTTTGTTTGGGATAGGTTGGTAAAGCATCTTGGTTTTCATAAAGTTGACAGTCTAAGAATTTCATGCGCTTCACAGAAGCAGTCAGGAGTGACCTGGAACTCTTCAGTTGAGTGAGCACATATGACACAATCATCAGCGTACTGAAGATCAGTAATGGAAGTGTTGGTTATCTTGGATTTGGAACAAAATTGGTTGATGTTAGAGAGATTCCTATCCATGCAATACTGGATACTGACTCTAGGTGGAAGTCTGCCAGCAAGGAGATGTGGAATAGCTGCACTACCACCCCTGGAGCCATAACGCAAAACCTCCAGTTTAAGAGCCTAATCAAAAGCCGAAACGGGATCAGTTGGGGCTGGGTGGTTCTCACCAGGCTCTCCCCAACTCCCACCCTTTTCTTCTGGCATTTCCTACTCAATTGATTCAAAAGAGTACTTGATTTTCCAGGCAGACAAGGTTCTTTGGGCAAATGTGGTCTCTTTTATTTGACCAACTAAATAATTGGAAAAATTGTTCTTCAATCGGTATGAGACAAGTAGGTGGGGGGTGGGGTAAGGGGGAATGTTGACCTGGTGATAGAACATAGCTGGTAAAATGTAGAGAAGTTACCTGAGGTTATCAGATGGCAGGTAGGGTATAATATGGCATAAATCCAATGTTTTGAACCATTTGGAGGCCGATCATAACAAGCTGTATATCTATTTGCTTCAGTCTTGGACTATGTTTAAACTAAGTGTGATGTGTGTTCATATCCTGTATTACAGTGCTCATGGCTCAGTTCCTTGAGTCATGGTGACAATTTGTGAGTGTGTTTTCTGTTTTGTATTGTGAGTTTGTCTTGTTCTGCAATAATTTTGGTGCACATTTGTCCAGAGAAACTGACTTTTTTTTTTTTAACAGTGTTTTCATTTTTGCTTTCCCAGAGGAACTGCGCAATGACGTATACTAGCTAAGATAAATGTCATGCAATCAAGACCAGTTGGGGAATGATCAGAGTTGTGGTTTATACCACGAGGACACAGTAAATTGCTGATAGAATCTGTGCACTTTATGATATATCCCTAGCAAAGGATGATCCTGAAAGGAAGTACTTTTTAGTGGGAATGGAGGCAAAAAGCTATAGACATCTCTCTGAAGCATAGGTTTGAAGCACCGCATTTTTCTCCAATTATATGTATTGGGGGATTGGTTTCTTTTATGGAAGTGAATGTGTTCTGGCAAGGAAGGTGGGATTGGGTAGGGGAATGGGGAGCTGGATGGGGTGAGGTGGATTGCTTTTGTATTTTGTGGGGGAGTTGATTTTGTTGTATCTTCTTATTTTACTGTTTTATTTTGTTTCTACAATTTTAAAATCTTGTTTTACAAGCTGCCCTGAGCCCTTTTTTAGGAAAGGTAAATCTACTAAATGGATATGATGTTCTCAACTAAGGGGAACACTCCAAAGAGGTGAATACAGTTGGAAACAATACCTTTATGCCTACCTAGATATAAGAACTGTAATCAAGATTATTAGATGAAGCTGTGCATAATCTGTCATTTTCCACTGCTAGTACTTGAAAGTCTATGAAAGCCACTAAACACGAGCAATCT